>ML675626.1:7573475-7698875 GCA_007922155.1 Mesoclemmys tuberculata
GGGGTGTGTGTGTGTGTGTGTGTGTGTGTGTGTGTTTGTGTGTGTGTGTGTGTGTGTGTGTGTGTGTGTGTGTGTGTGTGTGTGTGTGTGTGTGTGTGTGTGTGTGTGTGTGTGTGTGTGGGTGTGTGTGTGTGTGTGTGTGTGTGTGTGTGTGTGTGTGTGTGTGTGTGTGTGTGTGTGTGTGTGTGTGTGTACACCTCCTACCTGTTATTTCCATTTCATGCATCTGATGAAGTGGGTTGCAGCCCAAGAAAACTTATACCCACAGAAATTTGTTAGTCTTTAAGGTGCTACCGGACTCCCCGTTGTTTTTTGCTGTATACAGACTAACTGTATACAGCTACCCCTCTGGTACTTAGTATAGATACCTCACTTTTATAGACCACTCTGTAACAGTGCCACCTCCCCCCCACACCTTTTTTTCCCCCTACATCAGTAAAACTGGAAGCATCTCTTCTGATGCAGTACTGGCTCTTTAACTCTGGGACTGAGGTACAACCAGACTGCACTGATTTCTATTCTTTGAAGCACCATAAAAGATCTTTATCAGAGGACTGTCTTGCCTCATTAACACCAACAACCAAAAAAGCAGGATAGAGGGAGCTGGACAGCCACTCCTTTGAGAACCCTGATAGGACTGGCTCTCCTTTGGAAGATATTAAAGATGTGTATGTGTGTGCTTGGGGGTGGGGGAGTTGGGCATTGGAGGTCATTAGATATTCCACCATTCCAAAAAATTGCCAAAGAAATGGAGGGAACCTGGAATGTAGTGGGAGAAAGGGATGATGCTCTTTCCTGGGCCACCTCTCAGAGATAAAAAATAACGGGTTATCTCCTGCCACCAATCAAAATTTGGGGAGGGGGTTGGAGGTTGGGGTTATGCTCTGTCATAAAAGGACTCACTCAAATTTTTCTTAAGAAGTGTTATCTGTAACCATAGAAGATCTTTTTTAAGCTCCTTGTTTGGTTTTTACAGTTGAAATGTGTGTAAATGATGAGCTGGACTCTGCGTTACACAACATCCTCTTTGGGCAATGCAAAGGGGCCAGTTTCAGTGTGAAAAGTTACCTGCAAAGAATCCTCATCTTACAGGGAAACCTGTCTCACTTTTATATCCCCTTCAGACCACCATGGTAGAGTTGGGGCAGAACAGAGGTATTTTCAGCTACACTGATCCTCCACTGGTGTAAGGGTGTGTGACAGAGCGCCTGCCCCCACTGGCCTGGAAAGGGTTAAGACAAGAGGGCCTTTGGAAAGGCTATTCAAAAGGTAGCCAAAAGAAAGAGGCCATGTGGCAGCCAGTGAGGGCCCTGTAGGCTGTATAAAAGGGAGCTGCAGAGCAGAGCAAAGGGAAGTGACTCCCAGGAAGGAT
Source organism: Mesoclemmys tuberculata (assembly GCA_007922155.1). Classification (NCBI taxonomy): domain Eukaryota; kingdom Metazoa; phylum Chordata; order Testudines; family Chelidae; genus Mesoclemmys; species Mesoclemmys tuberculata. Next base: position 7,574,848 of record ML675626.1, read on the forward strand.
ATTCAGCACTGTTGGCTTCTGGGACTCAGCAGAGCTGAATGCCCTAAAGCAAGGCCAGAGAAGGTACTGGGATCCACAGAGGAGTTGTGGGGGAGATGCAGTGAAAGGCTGCTGCGCACACAGGGTTCTTGGGCTGGAACCCAGAGTAGTGGGCAGGCTCGGGTCCCTCTCCTCCTCCCCTGATAACCATAAGAGTGGTGGCAGAACTGCAGTGGTCATGAAGGGAAGTGACTACAACGGACTGCAGAATCTCCAAGGAGGGGGGAAACATGGATTGTGACTCAGCCAGAGGGCTGAGTCATGAGAAGGAGGGTCTGGCGGAGACAAGATGGAGGGTGAGACACTGCAGAGAGGGGTATCTTCCTGGCTGAGAACTGATGTCCTAGATAGCCATCAGGAGGAGCCAAGATGGTGAGTTGAACCACTTTACAGGGTCCTTTCAGGAACTCTATGCCAATAGCAAAAGATGGAGCAGCCATTGTGCTCCTTTAATGCATGCTGGGGTAGGCTCAAGTCATCCTAAAGGACCTTCTTCCCTCAAGCTAGGTGAACTGAGTAGAGCTTGGATTTAAAAGTGAATCAGCCCAAAAAGTCCATTTTTGTGCCGAGGTTGGAGAAAGGAAGTGAAGTGTCAGAGTTGTTGTTATAAGAGTGTTTAAGGACAGTTAATGATGTCCCTAAGTAGAGCAAAACTCCAAAGTGTCTGTACTTCACTCTTGCTTTCCTTGCTCATTTATTTTTTCTGACAAAACAGCAGTGATACACAAGTTTTAAAAAGTGATACAGTGTAATGATATTTTACTTATTATTTTTAATAGTGAGTGAACCATTGAGGTGAAATAAATAGATTCTTTAGGATTATTCAAGCATTTTATTTTACTAACAGTAAAATACACTTTGCTTTTTATGATATGGTATGTGTGTTTAAAGAAAAGGAATTCAGTTACAAAATAATGTTCAAGATGTGACTGACTACAAACACACAAAAGCAAAGATATTAGAAAAGAGATGGCCTGGCACCCTGACCTTAACATTGTGTGTCTAATTTCTTCCTTTGCACTGTACATTGAGTGAAGGCTAGGAAGGGAAGACAGATTAACTACCTTAACTTTGAATTTTCTTCTTTCCATGGGTCAAGGTTGGGCTCTCTGTGTTGCTTCAATAGTAGTTTTTTTGCAGTTGAATTATAGTTCTCAATTTAACACTATTCTCTAACCAGAAATTGTTTTATGGTGCATTACAGTGTTACTTCTGGCTAGCGTTCCTTAGGTCCCTGACATTTTTTCTAACAATGCTCCTCCCACCACCTTCCCACACCTTATCATGCCCATTTCAAGTACTTCATTTAAGCATTATTATTCTAAAAGTACTTTCATTTACTAATAGAACACTTTCAGCCACCATACTACATTAACTAACTTGAGGCTTTCTAGTAGTTTATCCTAGAGCATATGAACAATGAGTTGGATGATACATCTGATGTCCCAAGCAGAGGAAATAACACCTGATTTCCACAAACTTCAGTGTTTCCCCAGGGATCTCATAGATCAATTGATTCAATACCATTGAAGCCAATGGGAGCCTTTCTGTTGATTTCAGGGGTATTGGATTAGGCCAAAACAGAAGGATGAAATTAGAATAGCATGGATTTGACACAAGTTGTGCAGTCAGAGAATATTTGCTATATTAAGTCTCCAATGTCCATGCAGTCTTTTCAATACCAAGGTGATTTTTATGAAAGCAGGCATATGATCTATCAGATGATATAATGATGTAATCTAATCTATTCCTATAGTATGATTATATATTTTTTCTCAAAGTAAAAAACTGTATTTGAATAATAAATCACTTTTGACATGTTTTCCCTGAATGACCTACATATTGTTTTTTCATGGTGTTTAAATTACTAGTTAAAAAAAATTGGGTTTGTCTTGGCTAAATAGAAATAACAATTAATTTTCATTCTCCCAGAGATGAATTGTCATTTAACTTAACTTCTGAATACTTTCTAGCCTGCTATGGAAACATAATTAACATCTAAAAGATTTTTTAAAAACGCAAGAAGGCTATTTTTCTATATCATATTTTAATCTGTTAATAATTGTGCCTGAAGCATTGAACAAATATGTTGACACTTTCTCCTGCAGTAGTTTATTTATCTCTTTATTTTTATTTATGAAGTATACAAAGAACTTGCCTATTATGAGCTTTCCACTTGCCATCAGGTAAGAGTGGGTATCATTTACAGTGCTAAAGCTAAATAATTTCCAAAGATCATTTAAATATAAATTCACAACTTTTGGAGCCAATGTGTAATTAATGTCTCAGTGCTAACCATTAATATAAAGCTTGTGAGTGATTAGATATTAAAAATACCTGACTTTCTAGACCATAGAATTAAGATATAATGATTAATTATTTAAATTGACCAAAAATGTGGGGATTGGAGTTGCAGAAATTTCCCATATAGAGTTTTCAAAAGGCCATCTGGTATGTTATGTTTTCAAGAAGCCGAGTAGCCTGTGTTGTGCTAAGGAAGTGTATGAATAGTACTCTACTGTATTTCGTACATAGGGCTGTGGTATTGTTGTACAGTAACTTGGGATATAGTATCTTGGTTACTGAATTCTGGTGTGCAGGACTGGTGTGCAGTATAGTCAGGATAACTTGATCATTTGCATTGAATACATTGGTGCATTGCACACACAAAAATGTGGTCAATGCAGTTAACAAACTGGATTAGTACTTGGGAGTTCTAGGTTCAATTCCCAGCTCTGCCATGTATGTCCTCTGTGTTTTTGTTCAAGTCACATAGGTCTGATTCACTGAAGACTCCCATTGACCTTACTAGGCCATGGGGGAGACCCAAAAACTTTGTGACTCAATCTGTAAAATGGGGATGACTATATCCTTACATAACAAAAGTGTTGTAAGGTCCTCAGGTATTATCATGATGAGGTCCATGTGAGTAGATAAATATTCCTGAGATGGATAAATGAGACAAAGAAGGCAAACTAGAAGAAATAAATAGCAGTGGAATACAGTACTCCCAAAGGTGAAGGAGTTAAGAATTAGCAATAGAAGTATTGGTCATTAGTTTTGTTGTTGTTGTTTTGTTTCTTTATTTTTCCAACAGGATTTCAATCTCAACTCTAAAATTTAATTAATTTTACCTCTTGATTCAAACAGATAAAATAAATTACCAAAAGGACTCAACCTTTCTTTATAATTAAACTCCCAAAGACAATAAAGACTAAGTAAATGTAATAAAACAGACAAGCGTATCCAAAGCCCTTATAGTAATAAGACCCACTTGACCAGTATTTAAATGCTAAAATAAACTGTCATAGTAGCCTTCTGTTCTGTGTTATGATTTAGAACAGAGTCTTTGCCCATAAATTTTAAATGAGATTCCTACTTGATAAATAACGGCCAATAATTTCAAACCTGAGTATGCAATGGTAGGCTGCAAATCCGTTTTCAAATTCCCAATTAAAAGCAGCCAGATTTTTAATAGCAGTTTTGAAAATATGGAAACTTCTATTGAGAAGCCGAGAATAGTAATTTAGGAGTATAATTTTTGGCACCCAGGTTTGAAAATTTTGCTTAATAATTTTAAATATAAATTGCACAACCCTAGAGCCATGACCAGGTGCACTTGGCACTACTTGGGATATGTAACAAATTGAAGGATTGAGTTCTGCATTTATGGCAAAGTGGGAATACATTACAATTCCCTTGGTTCCAAGTTCACCTGTTTTTATCACCTCTACCATACTACATTATGCTATTACAATACTTACTGTCATTGTGTATCATCAAAATAAATATTGCTATTAAGGGTGAAACTATGCCTTCCTGTCTCACACTGAGGATGGTGTGCTACTTGGAGAGTAATCCCATTTCAATTTGGCCCTAACTATTCAGGTGTAATACAAGTTATAATTCCTAAGTATGATGATAAAAATACGTCATGCCTGTCATCAGTTCTTGTAAAAGTTTTAGAAGTCATGGCTGCGATTAATAAACACCTTCAGACTGATGAAAGTAAGCTGTTTTAGTGCTACTCTAAACTGTGCTCCAAATAGAAATGTAACAAAATGACTACAGTTAATATGGTAGCAGATGTATGGTTGTCATTACATTAAGTGACTTAATGAATACTGATCTTGAAGCAATAAATCAAAATGCAAAGCATCAACACTAATCAAGTAACCAAAATATTTCAAGGACTTAAAATATATTAAATGAATGCTCCAATCAAGATGGGTACCTGCACATGCTCTGTCCGTTAACCTAATTATTCTCTATAATAAAACCTAACTTTTGAGTGTTTAATCTGATAAATCTATTTTTAAGAATAAAAATCTTACCTGTAGAACAGCTAATAGCACACATTAAAACCCTTATAGGTTTTTAAGGTTTTTTCATTAGCATGATCAGCAACAAATTCATTCTAATATCCACGCTTATGTAAAAAGCAATTACTGCAAGTAGGAATGGCTCTTTAAATATATAGAAGATTTTACCTTTTAATTCTAGGTAGAACTAGATTTTATAGTTAATGTCAGAATGTGACCAATAATGCAAAGGTAAAAAAACCCACAGCCTTGTTGTAGACACTACTAGTATAATTTCTTCCAAGAAATTCTGCTGTGTTGGGCAAATTAAATCTCATCTTTTTAAAGAGAAATTAAATCCAAAATTTCATTTTATATGCTAAATTCCCAGTCCTGCAGTCTGATTTGCATAAGTGAAAAGGTCCCCTTTCATGAACCCAATTGCAGATTGGGGTCCCTTAGGTCCTAAGCCTGCAAAAAGACTGACATGCACATTTAGTTTCAAACATATTCTTCAGTGGAAATTTTCAGAGGGCATAAAGTTAAGCATGTGCATAAATTTTGGAAGGATCATGGTCTTAGTTTGGTACACAAATTGATAAAAGCCAAGATGTTCAAATTTACGAGCAATTTTAATATATGCAGTGGTGTCTCTTCCTTTTCCTACAAGTAACTTTTTTTACACTGGATAACTTTGCTATTATTTACAGATCATTTTTTAGAAATAACTTATAGAAATAAAGTGAAAACTATCGTGATTGAAGCATTTGTCATTATTCTATATTAACTATGCATCCTCACTGAAAACTATAAATTAATTGTATCTTTAAGAGAAGGATTTAACACTAGTGTTTTAGAAATTGCCCATGAAATTGTCTGCTGAAATGACTGATGCACACTGTGTTTGAAACAATAAATCTCAAATCCTACAGTATTTTAAGGGCTTCAATCATCTAAAAGTACATGAACATATTTTAGCATCCCTGTCAGTATGGTAGAATGATGACCAATTGTGGTGCTGGGGTTGGGGGCAGCATTCATATGTACAAAACCTTTAAAAAAAAAAAAAAGGACTTGCTTTGTTTTTTTTATATACATATAGTTGAGCTCTCTTGCAATTAATTGATTTATTCAGCGCACCAGTTTGCTATGAGCAGCAGTTCAGTCTAACTGGAATTAGTTTGGATATTTCAGTGTACTGAAATAGTTCAGGAATGTGAAGCAAGCTAGCTAGCTTGCCTGGAAGTTCATTTGTACTGTTTCAGGGAAAATAAGGCAATTTGCTGTAAGAGAATTTTAATTTTTCAGGTGTGTTCCTTTACACGTGCCTATTTTGTCAGAGGTTTTAGAATTACACTTATCTGTTGTATATTTTGTATACTGATGATTCTTCTGATTCCCACTTTTTTGGCAATTACTATCCTTGTTCAGTTGCATAGAATACAAGTTAATAGGTTCTGTGGATGAGTAATAATCCTTCCTTTGGAAGCATGTTAAGTTGAGCTGTTTTGAAATCTGATGACATAATGGTTTTGATGTATCATACAAAACTTATGTGAGTTTCTTGTATTGCTGCTGTCATTTTATTCACAGCTCCATGAGATTTCCATTCTAAGACAAGGATTTTACCCCTCAATACAGGGCACATACACTGTCCTATCTGACATCAATATAAGAAAATGTAGAAAAATAAAAAAGGGTTGTGTGACATATAGAAATTAACGACAGAAGGAAACACAGGTATTGAATTTTAAGCTCTTTAGTCTATTCTGTGAAAAAAGTTCTTATTCTTTCTCGCCACTACAGATTTTCCCATTCATCTCCTAGCATGGTGATGAAACCAGTGGACCAGAGGAAGATGCATGGTGTGGGGAGGGAACCTATCAATAAGGTCCAAGGGCACTGGCCTACCAGAAGCACAGCTTCTGAGAATGGGATAAAACTGGAATTTCTGATAAGGTGCTGGATTTACATGTGGTTTGATATTGCATGTTTTGAATCCTTCAGAATCATAGGTATCATACACATTTGAATCTCTATCCCTCCCCCATCTCCCAGCTGCTGGAAGAGAAAAGAGTATTTGTCTCTTTTAAAGCTGTTTGAAGTTGGGAGGGTCACCATTCTTTTCATCTTCCCTCTCCCTTTCATTTGGGGGCTGAAGGGAGCTTCTTTCATGTAACTTAATTTCCTGTCTCTGCTACTGCTACTTCTCCTAACTTTGCCAAGAATCAGAAACATGAAATTGACCTGATGCTTGACAGTTTCAGTGCATCAGACTAGATTCTGAATAGCAGAAGTGACCTGATTAAAGTTATCTTAATTTTGCATTGCTGCTGGTGGGCAAAGCTATGAATAGCAGCTGAAGGGCTGCAGCTGTCTGTCTGCAGACTGTGGAAGAAGGAATTGGCTGTATTTTGGAAAAGTTATCTCAGCAGTCATTGAATCTGGAATCTGAAAAGGTTACATTCTGCAGAAAATAATGCGGGGATGGAAGTGGGGTTTCCTCACTCAAAAGAGTAACTTTCCATTTGCCATGGAAAGTGGATTTTTCATGTTCTGCCTGTGAGCTACAGAATGTGCTGGACACAAACCCGAGTTTGACTGTATCTGGCAAAAAGAAAGTGACTGTTGGTAGTTGTCTATCTGGTTTCAGAATCAATTGAAGACTGAAACTACTTAAAGTGTTAAATAAAGAAATCTCTTAGTTGAAATCTTGCTAACTGAAAACTTATTTTAAAAAAGCAAAGAAAGGAAATGTACTGTACATTTCAGCTGTAGATTTCTTCTCTTTAGGATATGTAAGATAGGCAGATTCACTCCCGGCAGGCTCTAGCTTACTATTCCTGGATGAGCCAAGGACAACTTCATTTAGAAGTTGAGCTTGAGCTGCCAGCTGATCACAAAGATCCTGACTATGTGGATATACCTTTAGTTAATAAAGCCACTGGATGAAAGAGTCTCATTATTAATTAGCCCACCAGTATATCTGAAAACAAAGCATTTGTATGGTGCTATGCTTTGTGGGTGAAGGGCTGTTATAAAAGGTTTTGTTTTTCATTCTGTTTCCTTATACAGCATCCAAAAGGGAAGTATGGTGAACAGCAGTGTTCTGTCCTTTGGTCATCTAGTCTCTCTAGTGTTGCCCAAATGTGGAGACTGACCTACAATTGATTTACAGCTCAATCTGTTGTCAGATTAAGACTTTATGCTTTCTGTGATGGCATGAACAATGACTTGGTGCTGAAAATAGTTAAACTGTTTCCATTGCTGGTTCAGGTGATTGGCCTCTGACAGCAAGAGGTCAGTTTCCTAGCTAGAAAGCTGGGAGGTGATGTGATATTCTGTCACCATCAGAGCAGCTCTTCGGCTGTCCAGGGTGGATGTCTAGTTAGAACAAATTAAAGGGCCTGTTAGAGTTTTTGACTTGGAGAATTATGCTGAAAATCTCCCCCAAAAGATTAAGATATCACTCAGAATAAATAGAACAAATTCTTGGCTATAAAATGCAGAACTGAAGACTGCAAAAGAGTCTTAAATTTTGTTGCTAAGTTGTCATTCCTCCACTTCTGTCTGTAAAGGGAAAAATCATCTTGTGCGTCATTATAAATGAGTTTGTTACAAAGAACAGAGCAGATCAGCAACAGTTAATAGTTCTAGGAAGAATTGTTCATGTTGAAGATATCAATCTTTCATGCGCTGACATTGATGCTGCTGTCAGTTGGCAGTGAGCTTTGTAGTCAGTTTCTTGAAGTACAAAAGGCCATGATTTGGAAGCTGTCATTAAAAGGTGCTTCTGTTTTGTAAGAGCAGTACTTCCTTTATTCCTTTCATAATGGGAATTCTTGTACCAGATGAGACGAGCCATAAGTTGAACATGTTAGCATAAAAGAAAATAGGTTAAACTGCTTTATTTATTTATGTATTTAATGTTTCCAAATTTGAGGTACGGAATAAGAAATAATAGTTTGCTGGTTGTTTGAAAGTAGCACCTATATGCTGTGGACTAATAGACAGATGATTTGTCCAGAAAAATAACTTTCATTGAATATATCAAAATGATAAACATGCTATTTCAAATAGGGTTTCAAATTACCTAAAACCACTAGTCCAAGGAATGTGGCAATAAACAAACATAGGAAGTTCTAAACTAACTATGCCAGAAAAGTATACTGGATGACAGTGTCACTGTATTAAATGGTTGGTATAACTGCAGTGATAAAATGAGGCCGGATGGCTATAAAAGGGTGTGCCAGGGCCGGTATGAGGGCCCGAAAGGATTAAAAACACTTTGCCCTGCAGGCAGGAGAGAGCGCACAACAGGGCTATTAGAGGCACCTGGCCCCAATGAAGGGCCAGGGCAAGTGTATTTAAATCCTGCCTTCCCTAAAGGAGGGGGAGGGAACAAACACAGAGGAAGTTGCCAGAAGGCTGGTAGCAGCTGGAGGAGAAGGTTCCCAGCCAGGCCAGGAGACAGAGCTCCTCTACAGCCAGGGGAGACGGGGTAGCTGGGGGTGTCCTGGCCCAGGAAGAGAATGTAAAGCGCAAGAACCATGGGGAAGTCAGCAGTTTGCCACAGTGCATACATAACAAAAACCCGGTGAGAAGACAGTATTTTTGTTCTGCCCCTGTTTGTTTCTCACTTTCATCTACAGCATCAATGGGGCTCTACTTGAGTGCAGAGGTCCACCATGTGGGTCAGACTGTACAATTGAGGCTTTAGTAAATCCATAGCGTTAACCTGGCAGAGAATGTGATGGCCCACTTCTCAAGTGGAACATCAACCGCATATTAAACCAGTGTTCCGGAATTTGTACTTGCTCACTGTTGGCTTCTGCAATGAATTTAATGTTATGTTTTATAGCTACAAAGCTGGATGGCCCAGGATCAAACAGACCATCTCTCAAATGGACTCTGTTGCAGCTGTGACAAATGAAAGAGTCTGAACTAAAAGCTCTTTGGGTTGAAACAAAATGGAGTTGTTGGTAATATATTCTCCAAGAGGCACCCTTGATTTTGGAAAACACATCCAAAATGGTTTGAATTTCCTGACTTTCAGGGTGTTTTGCAAAGCCCACTTTTTTCCTGGGCATTTTGGGACGGTAGACACTGAGACAAGATGAAGAATTTTATAATGTTGTGTAACAGGGTAGGGGGGTTGGGTGAGATATTTCGCCCTCGTGGGTCTTGCGCTTTCCCGGCCTGGCCGGTGGTGCAGCTGGGGAAGGGTTGAGGGAGGGGCTGGGGCCCACTCTGCCCCTGAGTATTGCTACCTTCCCCTTGGGGTAGTCTGGGGTCTGCTTCCTGCTTCCCCAGCCAGGTGTCCCGCCCTCCGGCGTTACGGTAGTAACAGTGAAAGCTATAAGCCTCTGTAGGCTGCAGGCGGCAGCCTGCCAGCTCCAAGCCGCTAACTCCAGCTGCAGGCTTTCGAGCTGCAAACCTCCAAGGCTGTAAACTGTAACTGTGACTCCAAACTATAACTCCAACCTCTGTCCTCCACACCTCCTCTCTCCAAACTCCACAACCCACACTGCCTACCTGCCCCTGCAGGCTTTTAAGTGTTTGGGGCGGGGCTCCTTAATTGGCCCCAGGTGTCCTAATTGCCTAAACTGCCCCAGGTGGTCTCATTAGTTAAGCAGCCCCAGGTGGCCTAATTGCCGAATCAGCCCCAGCTGAATTACCCAGGGAATAGGGCTTTTTTGAGCCTGGGGCTAATATATATGCCTTCTAGTACTTTTTCATAGCTGTCCGGCCTGACCCCGTCACAGTTGTTATATTGGTTTGATTGCATAGCTAGCTTTTTATTGTTGAGTTAGATTGACTGGATTTTTGCGTGAGTTTTTTTAAGCTTTCATGTATTTTAATGACTTCTCAAGTGATGTAAAGCCCCTGAGGGCCTCTGATTTTTAGAAATTGAAATAAACAAAGTTGATTTTTGATGTGAGAGGTTTCCACTGATATCCAGCAGCCTTCCAAGACTTTGGAGGAGAGAAGAGTTTACTAAACACCAGCTCTCTCGCTCGCTCGCTCTCTCTCTCTCTCTCTCTCTCTGTGTAAAATATTATGTTAGATATATGTATAATATATATATTTAAACAACTATACATAAAAGAAATGGCATGGACTTTTATCTTGTGATACAAGTACTTCTTGCTGATTGTCTATAAAGTATGCTTCTTTATGCTTTTTGAAATCTTTGCCTTTGTAGAAAAGAAAAGGGAACTTAAAAATCAATGAAAATGTCCGTTGTGGCAGTAAACACATTTCATGGCTTTTTTTATTAGTTCTGTGCTGATACTTTGTAGTGCAATTTCATTTGTGATACTGATTAGCCAAGGGACACAAAGGGCAATAATTCCTCTGTAAACTTGTGAGATGTATTGAAATAATGTAAGCAGATAATCAGCTTGAAGAAATTAGGTGAGTTAGTGAAATAAAGGGCTGTCGGTGTTTCTGTACTGGGAATTGGCACATAACCTCCCATTACCAATAACAGGTTGAAAATGTACCCCAAGAGTCTTTCACTTCAGGTATTATTCACTTGCTCATCCAAGCAGTTAATAAAAGTGCTATTTATCTAAGAGAGTCTGACACCAGTCATATATCAATATGTATGTTACCTTGATATACAGTATTCAGAGTCCTGAGTTTAAAATGTTACATAATTTAGCTAGATTCATTTCACCCTCTGTAACAGATTGATCACCTTGAAGACTGAAATCCCTTATTCCTAGACAATATGATATGGTATCATCAAAACAGTAGCAAGTCAGGCTATCCCATGCTATTCTGGCAAAGTGTATTTGCCTTGACCTACAGAAGGTGAAAGGATGTGTAACATCCATGCTTTTTTAATAGTTGGCCTCACTGCTGAAACTATCAACAATTGTAGAGTGAGGTTTTAGAGGTAGTGTGGTTCTTTCACTCTCCTCTATATAGGCATCAGAAAGAGAATGATATTACCAATGGTCAGATAAGCTCTTTCAGTCATTACAAACTTGGGCTAGAGTCAACTATAGAAAGCCAGGTAGAAGTCACTTAAGTTGTTGAAAGCCTGCTTGAAAATGCCAGTGGTGCTGCAAATTTTCTTTTCATTTTTCAAATATATACCTTCTCTTATTTTTTCCAGGTATTACTGTTTTCTTTGCATACATTTGTCTGTGTTTCAGTCTTGTATACTTTCCTGACCTAAGAAAATACATAATCCAGCAAACAACCATTGTCAATCAGTGTATTACAGCTTACAGGTTTTTACGGCTTATTGTATACAGGATTGTGTACATTGGATTGATTTTTTTTCCTGTTAGAATTCCCCCTAGTAAATGAGCTTGATGGGATTGGTTTGAGAGAGAATATTTTGGGAAGCATTAAAAATATTCAAGTTAATTGGTGCAGCTTGTAGGAGGGCATTGAATTTGCCAATGCCAAGGTTATTGTGTGAACTTGCAGCAGCTGTGTAGCGTGGTAATAGAAAAAGAAGACACCCAGGAGGATTATGATTTTTTGAAAATGTGTATGCCATTTGTTTCATGCTATGATTATTTTGTATCTGTAATATGGGCCATTCTAGAAAATGGCTCTAGGCTGGCTGCACATATTACATGTTCTGTAAACACTGGATTTTTGCTGGCTGTGACTCCATGCACTCCAGAGCAGATTATTTTTTACTTTAGATGTGTATTTGCATATTCTTAAATTTAGTTTTTCATATTTTTAACCTAAATTATGATTTTTCTGTTTTAATACTATCTTTAAAAAATTATCATCTTAAGCTTCATATGCTCTTGAGTTATTGATATATACTCTTAAATTTAACTGCAGTTTAAAGAAGTTTCTTTGAGACTTCCCTTATAATTAAAAATAGAGTTTGGGTTATAATTTTGCCATGTCTTGTTACCATAAATTACTTTTCTCTATGGAGTTTCAGACTACTCCAGGTTTGTGTTCCCCCACTTTACATTTCCCATTTTGGGCAGGCATATTTATTCCACTCTCATTCCTTCCAAACTCTCACTTGTCCACAAATTCTCTATTCCACCTGTTCCTCATCCACTAATGATGACTAGCTCAGAATGTCTGCATGTCTCCACTGGCTCCACTTGAGCTGGTGTTGAGAAGAAGCTTTGAGCTGTTTCCAGGCTGTACAGCAGTGCAAGAGCCAGGGCAAAGAGTTGAATAGGAACATGAAGGACTTGAACAAAAATGCTCTACTTAGAATGTAGTATGTTGCCTGCTTTCTGAGCATGGGCTTCCTGATATATATAGCACTGCTTTTTCCTAGGTAGATTATTTCCTAGGTGTCACTGGTTTAGACAAGAGGGCAGGAGAGAATGGGAAAGTAAGTCCACTCCACGATGTACGCAGAGGGTCAATGTTGCAGGCTTTAAAATAAAGGACACTGAGTTGGTAATTGATACACTGCACAGTAACGAGATGCACACAACAGTGGACCATATAAAAACAATGTTAATTGCACTGACCAAAATAGATATTTTTTTCTTTATAAATTGTGAAGTGTGCTGCCTTGGTGTGTGAGACATGTAACACCTCTGCCTAAGGCACATGATTAACCATGTTCACAAATGAATATGTGTATGCTCAGAGACGATGGGTAACTGTGGATAGTGGAGAGGGGCACAACTTAAAGGTTCTGGAGGGGCAACTAACTGCTCCACGCGCATGGCCTGTGCTGCCCACCCATCAGCCCTTTGCACACTCCCCTCCTCGCTGCTTCCTCCCTCAGCTCCCCTTTCACTGCCCCCTCCCAGCGTTTCCCCTCTACCTTCAACTCCAGCCCCATTACTCTTCCATAAACCACTGGTGGCTCCTTCTTCCACCATTGCCTTTGGCTGGGCTGGCATCCTGGGAAAACCCAAGACCTTCCTGCACAGGGCATTGCCTAGGAGGAGCCGAGCCCTTCATGTGCCAAAGCCACTCAGAGCCCTGCACAGCACTGGCGCAGGACAGCCTTTCCGCCCCTCAGGAGTGCTGGAGTGAGCAGGGAGAACCAATTTCCAGCCCTTTCTCGCCCCAAACTCACAGGGTCCACAGCAGCCCCTTTGGCAGGGGATTAGATCCCTCTTTGCCCATCCGCTCCTCCGCTCAGCCTAATTGTAGGGAGTGTGAGGTGCTCAATCCCCTAGGCTTTGTATGTGGCATCGCTCCTCCTGCTGGGGGCACCCTCCTCTGCTGACTCACCTCTGATTTGGCTCCATGGCTGCTGAAGGCCCTGTGGAGCCAGGCACCCACAGTTTGTTCAGGGAAGGTGGGGATGGGATCCCCCGAGACCAGCTTCCTGCTGCTGGGTCCCGGCAACAGCTCTGCCCCACCTGCTGCCACCGCCTGCTCTAGTGGCCCTGCCCACCCCAGTGTGCTGCCTAGCTGGATGGTCCCATGGGAGATCCCTGGATTTCAGCCACTCCTGCTGCACTCTTTGGACTGCAATGGCTGCACCCTTAAAGCCCCCCAGTGCTGATGATGTCTGAGTGGAAATGTAAAGCAGAAATCTGGGGGGAAATGTGACCCCACATACTCTCATCCCAGCATCACCTCTGTGCATGCTATATGTGAGCTTGTTAATTAACTGTAGGGGACATTTGTATAACTGATTACTAGAGAACGGGTGCTTTCATTTACAAAGTGTGAAGCTGAATGCAGCTCCCCCATAGACTGCTCTGTCACTGTTGCTGAGTTACTTCCGCCTAACTCCTGCATTCCATGTTCCTCTGGTGTCATGTCAATAAGAGTCTCTCCAGTGAATGGTGGCATTCTAACTCCAGTTTAATTGATCATGGTGCATTGACATGTGATCCCAAACCAGTAGAATATAAAATACAACCTACATTCATTGGATTCACTTAATGGAATGGATCAAGTGCCTCCACAACTCAGCAAAACATTGCACTTGCTTAAATCCATTCCTATTCACCAGAGCTCTTAAGAATGTGCTCGGTTTCAGTTGCAATCAATGGGATTTAAGTGTTTCTCTGAATGGGATTGCTCCTCTAACGCAAAGCTGCCCTTAAATCAGCTTGACAAGCTATGAAAAAAACAGCATGAGGTAAGTGGTGGGGACTGTAACCTCTCTCTATCTTCTGCCTTCTAAAGGAAGGAGCGAGTCAGAGCCTTGGGCATCCATGCACCCCATTTCTCATAATGACTTCTATGGGCCACAAGCAGCCAGGACAAGTTAGAGAAGCCTTCAGGAACCAGCCTGTCACAGAGCAGCCCCAGAATAAGAGGCGCACAGAAGTCACGTAAAGCCAAATTACAAATAGCTGCACTAGCTCTCCCTCAGCTGAAGATGTAGTCCAACACAGAACATGTTCTATGTTGTTCGTTATGTTAATGTAAATATCAAGCTTGTTGGCAAAAATGCACAGCTGACTTTCTTAGTTTGTGGCAGTCCGAAATGTTGGTATTAGGCTTCCAGTTAACATTATACTTATCGGCTTTCGGTGTTAGGTTGAAATAATTTACGCTAGTATGTGAAGGATGAGAAGATAGCCTTATATTTTACATGATGGAACACTGCCTTGCATCATTTTCTACTGGAAAATATACTTTTTTCTGCTACTCACCGCTGATTTAGTATCATGCACTTAAGTGTGTGTGCATGTAACTACCAAATTTCTCAGTGAAACATGAAAAGAAGGGGTTTCATCAGGAATGTTTCCCCTTTCCTGGTGTGTCTATACTGATTGTATAAACCACTGGATCAATGTTTGTTATCGCAGAAATCACATTTTCATCCAAATCAAAGTGCATGTCTTCCACCCATTGAATACAGTGTAGCTATCAGGTCTTTGAGTCCTAGAACTGAGTTAAAATGGGGAATTGTCCACTGCACTCTATAGTCCCTCTGTGAGATGATTTAATTTCTCACGGCTGTGCCAGTGGAATCAGTGAGGCTCATTATGTTGGATGATTTTTACATCTATGTAAATGATGCTACTTCTGAGGTGGCACAGGATTTTCTAAATGGGTGTGGGCTCAACCTATATAGTTGGGACAGTCTTACTATGGTGTTAGGGAAAGAGTGGGAGATATTGGGTCATGGACCAATTATTACTGCTTGTGCTAAATTTTTACAAAAAACTATGTTTGCTTTTATTGAAATTCAAAATTTGCTGAGATTTAAACTTTCAGTCTCAAGGAAAGGCTAGCTTTCTCGATATATAACTTTTCCATTTTGCAGCCCCCTTTTTAAGAGCGAACTCTGTGTCAAGGACAGCATCCCTTTCTGTGTCCCCCATGTGACATTGCTTAGTTCTGAAAATGTCTGATTTTTCAGATCTACAACACAGATCCATGGATCACTGGTTACTCGCACTGTAGTCTGAGAACTACTGGTATTTTATGGGGATGGGTGATGAAAGGGAAAGGAGGTTGTGTTTTGCCTTTTGTCTAGTTAAGATGTGTTTTAAAATCACAAAGTAGATATACATTTGGTACGCAACATAGTGTCTCTTTAATTCTCATCTGGATACATTTAGTACTGCTCCTCTATTAGACTTGACTAATTTAATTTTACTAGGTGTCAATTATCCAAATGATCTACACTGTATACACTGAAAATGGATCTTTTCTTAAAATGATCTTTTTCTTTCTAGTTTGTCAATGTTAATTCTGTTTTAAAATGCTGGTTATTTGCACCGAAGTTACATTACCATGTTGCATAGATGTAAGACCCTACTGCCTTACTCTGGCAATTAATTGTCCTACTAATATATGGGGTTATTTCTTACACATGTTTAAAATCTTGTTTGAACTATCCAAGCTCCGAACCTTTCAGTTCACAGTCCTCCAAAACATATGAGGACAGACATGACTTTAGTAATCTGTAGTTTCATAAAATATATTAGAGTCTCATAGCTGGATGAGCATGATATAAAGCTATCTTTTCCAAAAATGACATTTGGCAGTAAAAACATGTTAACATTTGGCTTCAGACATTTTTGGAGAGTACTCAGGTGTCATAGTTAGTAATGTTATCAGTTGTTCACATGATTTAAATCTTAAGGGTCAAGGTACAAGTTTAAAAAAATCTATCTTTTTGGCCATTGACATTATTGATTCTGTTAATCTCACTCCCTTGCTCCACCTCCTTGAGCCACAGTTAGCTTTCTGGGTGAGTGAGCTTTAGGTTGAATTGCATTATCTCATTCGCTGTGGCTTGCACTTTCTGTGCACTGGGTCTCATTAGCCTGTAAACAGTGGGCCTGATCTTCCTTTCTCACCAGTCCCACACCACTATAACTCCTTTGGTTTCAGAGGAGTTAATCCTCATTTATATTCATATGTCAGAAAAGAGAATCCAGCCTGTTGTCTGGATAAGTGAAATGGCCATGTGTAAAATACTCCTAATGTGTGCCATAATACACACATCCACAGCTGTTTAGTGACATATCTTCCCCCCCAATAAATTACCATAAAAGATAAATGTGCTTTTGCAGTGGGAGAAAATCTGTCTGCCATTGACTCTCAAATGGCTCCTGTCCATCAATTATGGCAGAAATGATGGGGAGTCAGCTGCTTCATTAGTTTTAAAATTTTAAGACCATGGTTAGGTTTGATCTCTCTTTTGCCAATATCCACAAATATGCTTTCTGCTTGATAAAGAATTTCTGGAAGTAAAGCGTCCCACTAAAGCTGAGAGAAACTCTGGATTTTTGCACCCCAGATTTAATTTCAATAACTGTATCATCATGACCAAGTGAACAAGTTTTCCCAAACTTAATAAAATAAGTGTCTGTATATAGGACAGGTAATACCCTGGTTATAGGAAAGATGAGCTTCACGCAGGGTGTCCATTTTGTTCTTATTTGAGTTCAAGGTGTTGTCACTAAGGCTGTATTTGCTGTCTTTTCTTTCTCCCCAAGTGATGCTGAGTTTTACTTTCTTGTAATTTAATGTTTTGAGTGATTTCTTATATTCTGTTTGGTGTGATTTGTTATTTTGAGGAGGAATTTCCAGGTACAACTTTCTGTTTTGTAGGATGAAGTTGCAAATATCTTTTTGTTTTAATATATCATTCAGATTTCAAGTAGAATGCGCTCAGAGTAGCCTTGGACAGTCAGCGTTGCCCTTTTCACCTACAAAGCTGCTTTTTGTGTCAGAAATATGTATTCTTTTTCTTCTGCTCGGCAGGAGATCAACTGTCTGTGAGACATGGATCTGAAATGCCTTGTGTAATAGGTCTTGATGGTAATAAAAATAAGTTACTCATATTTCATATCCCCATGCCCTTTCAAAGTCATACCTTTTACTTTTGAAGACTCCTAAGATCTTGGGACAGATGTAAGTGTACTATGGGGAATATTACATCGTCTTGCAGTTAACAAAGCTGTACTACAATTCTCAGCCACAACAGCAGGCCAAATGACTCATATTAAAGACACTTGTTTAATCCAATGGAAAGTTACCTTTTCATATTTCCTTTCAGTTCCAGCTCTGGCAAGCTGGCCCAAGGCTTTAAATAGCCTTTTTTTTTTTCATGTGGAGAAGCAGTTTCTCTGTGGAAACTGCCTTGAAATTCTCTCACACAAAAAATAGCTTTTATAAAACCCACAAAATATTGGTCTTTTTCATAATAATATTAGTTAGTTTGCTAGTGCTTGGAGTTTGTTCAGCTGGAAACAGCTCAACATGCTTGATAGGAGGGACTGCTTGTGCAGATTTTGTTTTCTGTGTTGCGGCTGTATTGCTCGTAACACAAGCAGCAACTTCATCTTGTATAATATGAACATCCTCAATTCAATGGGATCAACAGTTGGCTGGATGAACTTCAAAAAAAGAAAAGAAAAGAAAAGAAAAAAATCTGTCCCACTTTGAGACCTTGCAGTGCTCACCAGGATTGCTAATTTAGTCCAGCTGAATATAGCTTTCTGTTCCTGACAGGAAAGACAGTATTTTTATCATCTAGAAGTATTGCCCTATTCATTATGCTGAAATTACGCATTAGCTCAGCACACTGGTGAATGTGATGCAGCAAGTGTCTTCAGAGTTTATAAAATGAGCAGTAAGGCTAGTTCTCTAGTAGTCACATTATTGGTAAACAGTTGTCATTGCACTCACTGCAAAGGAATGTGGTGACTCTCTGTTTGGGCAGCAGGAAAAGAGGATTGAGCTTCTTTAAGGGGTCCCTGCTGCATTTGGATTGCAAGGCTGGGGAAAGGGAACGGGTTTACCAGAGCAAAACCAAGAAAAAAGCCATATTGTGAGGGCAATGACCCACTATGTAAACCAGGGAGAATGGGAGCATAAGAATAGCCCTGCATTCCAGAAAGAACACTCTCTCTCATATGGATCATCAGCATTTCTAGTTTGACGTTGTAACATCAATATCAGTGACTTTGCTTCTTTGTTATCTACAGACTGCTGTGATCTTGGCACTGATGCTATTTAGAGCATATTTTGTTACTCATATTTTATATTTGATATTACATACACTCTTGTTCAAGTTCAATTACTCATGTGCCTTTATTCCAATAATTGGCTGACCATTAAGGAAATTCAGAATAAATTCAGAAAGAATAACTACCGTTTTTGCTAAATAATAAGAGGAAATGTCCTTTGAGCTAGATATAGTTAATTTCAGTTATGGGAAAGCTTTTCATTCACAATGATCTTGATATAATTCTTCCGTATCCTAATATTTGCTTCAATCTCGGTACCTAGCTACAGTTGTATCTTATATCCATGTATTAATGTTGTTCTGTGTCTGTATCTATCTGTGTCTCTGCATATATGTGGATATAGATATATTTTCACATATTATATATGGTATTCAAATTGTGTGATCATATTCTCTTGTTGCTTGACATTATTATGTGTTCAAGGTTTTGCAAAATACTATTGCTTAAAGGGACACAGTCATTCAATGTTTGTAACTGATTAATTGAAAGAAATAGATAATTGTTACGATAGAGATACAAATTTATCCTGAGTGTGTCTGTGTAAAATTATATTTAAAATAGTTAGAAGAGTCTTTCTGCTTCCCTGTTGATGTTTAGGAAGGTCTTTTGCATGATCCCGAAAACTACACCACCAGCAAACACATCCATTTTTGCTCATCCTCCTTTTTCTCACTTCTCGCTCAGTTGCCTGATAAATTTCAGTTTCAGTCGTGCTGTTACTATTACTAGTCAACACCTTCTTGAATGGATTGGGGAAGGGTTTGCATCATCAAAAACAGTGAAACTCAAACTTGGAGGAAAGAGAGGTTTTTTCTGTAATGTTGGTTATACAAATTTTAGGAGTTCCTTGAGCTGTGGTATTGCATTGTTTTTTGTTTTTGTTACATTTGTTTGTTTTGATTTTTTTTTTTTTTAAGATTTTCAAGTAGCTTGTTTCCATTTTGATGCAGTTTGTATTTTATAAGGCAACAGCTCTGGACAGTGCACAAACAAGATGCAATGATTCCACAGGAACCTGTTCAGGTGTTGGGAAATGGTTGGAACTATCTAATTGATAACACATCCATGTGCCAGAAAACAAAAACTGAAGATGATAGAGAGAGAAAACCACTGTAACTTTTGGAATTGAAATTGATCTTGATTTCATCTCAAAGCATTTTATTTATGTTTCTAAGTAAGGAAACCCAAAATTTTCAGCAAATTTCAGTCCTCTTCTTTGATATCTATGCCTTTTCATTGGAATTTTTAAGGAAGGGGAAAAAAGGTGATCCAGAAAACTACAGACCTACTAATTTGACTCCAGTTAGATGCAAGGTCTTGGAACAAATGTTGAAAGACAGACCAGTTAAGGAAAAAGAGGTGTAAACAGTTATTGGAATAAAATACAACATGTTTTACAAAAGATAGATTATGCCAGACTAACCTTATGTTTCTGTGAGACAATAATTGATTTTTAAGATAAAGGAAATGTGATGTATCAAATCTACCTGGATTTCAGTAAGGCATTTGATATATATTTTCACATGGCAAATTTTTAGTAGATGGGAATTAATATGACAATTAAAAGTTGGATAAAGGATATGGTTAAAGAGAAAACTACAGTGAGTCCTACTGAAAGATGAACTCTCAAGCTGGAGGGAAGTTTGCAGTGGAGCTCCTCACAGATTGGTCTTGGGAACAGTCTTATTTAACATTTTTATTAATGACGTTGGCACAAAAAGTGTGACAATTCTAATATTATTTGTGAATAGTAGAAGTTAGGAGGTATTGCCAATATGAAGGGGGACTGGAATATCACACAAGGAGATATGGATGACCTTGAACACTGGAGTAATAGAAATGGGGTGAAATTTAACTTAGTGCAAAATTCAAGGTCATGCATTTAGGGACTAAAAAAAGAATGTTTGCTATAAGCTGGGGACTTATCAGTTGGAAGTGACAGAGGAAGAGAGAGACCTGTGTGTATTGGTTGATCACAGGATGACTATGAGCTTTCCAATATGATGTGGCTGTGAAAAAGGCTAATGCAGTCCTAAGATGCATCAGGCGAGGCATTTCCAGTAGAGACAGGGAAGTGTTAGTACCATTATACAAGGCACTGGTGAGACCTCATGTGGAATAATACCTTCAATTCTGGCCTCCCATCTTTAAGAAAGATGAATTCAAACTGGAAAAGGTGCAGAGAAGAGCTGATCAGAAAACCTACCTTATGAGCAGAGACTCAAAGAGCTTGCCTTGCTTAGTCTAACTGAAAGAAGGCTGAAGGGAGATATGATTGCTCTCGATAAATACATAAAGTTTCTAATCAACAGTGGAGTGAAATTCTGGAACAGCCTTTCATGGGGAACAGTGGGGGCAAAAAACCTAGTTGGCTTCAAAACTGAACATGATTAGTTTATGGAGAGCACAGTATGATGAGACCGCCTACAATGGCATTTAGCTGATCTGTAACTGTAGCAAATAGTAGCAAATATCTCCAATGGCTGGTGATGGGACAGTAGATGGGGAGGGCTGTGAGTTACTACTGAGAATTCTTTCCCAACTACTACTGGATCTTGCCCACATGCTCAGGGTCTAACTGATCACCATATTTTGGATCAGGAAGGAGTTTAGTCCTCAGTCACATTGGCAGAGACCCTGGGGTTTTTTTCACCTTCCTCTGCAACATGGGGTATGGGGTATGGGTCTCTTACAGGAGTGAGTAAGATCTGAGGACTTCAGTAACTCAACCAGAGGTTATGGGTCTATTCCAGGAGTGAGTAAGTGAGATTCTGTGGCCTGCAGAGTGCAAAAGGTCAGACTAGAGATCGTGATGGTCCTTTTTGGCCTCAAAGTCTGAGTCTAATTAATAGTACTTTCATGAATAACATAGTTGCATTTGCCAATATTTCTCACCATAAACATACAGTGTTTACAAGTTCTTGATATGTGTTCTTAGTTGCTTTCTGCATAAAAGAAGTATCTGTGAAATACCTTCTCAAGTTAAAATAGTCTCATACTTTGCATGCAGTCGGTGTGCCATGGCAACTGATATACTGTTTCTGAATTAAATAAGGCTCTTCTTGGCATTGCTGGATGGAGGAGATGTTTGCTTTGCTTTATAGAGGGGTTGGATTACTCCTCACCTGTTGACAGAAAAGCTTCCTCAGCAAATTCCTCTTTTTAATTATCTTCATGATTCAGGTGCTGGACATCGACACACATTAAAACAAAAAGACGTGCTTCCTTTCTGAAGAAAATGTTTTTTGTTTTTTTTTTACTTCTGAGATGACTATATAACAAGATACCTGACAGAAGAAAGTAATTTATCATGCTCTTTAGAATGACATGTTACAACAGATCAAATTAATTCATTATGTATCTGCCATTGAGCATGGAGTTACACTATGGATGAATTTGATCCAGTGCTATTTAAGTAGTATGACGTGAACTGGCATGTCTTCTCAAAACTTCAGAAAGGATATTTTCGCCTATAGAAAGGTTCGTGTCATGTGCTTCAGATACAGCAGTAAGTACAAATTTTGTGAACTTTGGGGTTGATGATTTGATATCCAAATTTCTAAGAAGACATTTGGAACATACTTTCTCTTTCACCAGTGCTTAGAATGGTCAGTACTAACTGTATATTGGCAATTTATTGTCCAAATAATTTTGATGAATAAGGTGTATACGTATGACTCATATCATTTATATCTTTGATTGTAACTTTGTATTGCTCCTTTTAGTTCAGTTTCCCTGTGAACTGAGTGCACTGCATCAAGGGTTGATAGATGCTGTTCATTGAACTTGATTGTCATAAAATTGTATATGGAGTCTTAAAGTTCCAGGCCAAGACTGTATTCCTACTTTGCATAATATATAGTAGCTCAGTGTATATTTCATGGAGATTACGCCCTTTTCTGTAGATTAAACATCAGCCCATCACCTGTGGCAGATTGGTGTTAGATCCATGCTCATTGTCTTGAAGAGTTGGCAAGACTGATGCACAACTCTTCTCAGGACTGCATATTTAGAATGGAGATCTACCTCTTCAGGATGTAGGTCTATTTAGAGCTTGGAGGGTGACAGATATAGACAGCTGTATTATGGAGAGGATGATAATGTTAAGGCCGTCATTTCTGCCCTTTCTTATGAAGCTGTCACCACTGACTGGGCTGTACATTTTTTTAGATAAAACTGTTTTTCATGCATTTTTCAGACTTTAATTATCTTTAGACTTAACAGGCATGTATAATCATTGAAACATAGTCAGCATGAAGACAGTAACATACCAATGTTAAGCAATAGTGGTACCAAAAACTGTGTGTACATGAAGGTTAAGGATTGTATGAGAAATAAAGATGTGGAATCCAAAACGTTGCTGAAATATTAAATGATTTTCTCTCAAGCTATAGTCTGTGGACCACCAGTGCTTCATGTATCCCTTCTTGGTGGTCAATGCAATGAAACATTTACAGCACTAAGCAATGGGGAACTGGAGTGATGGTAGGGGAAGTGGGTCTATGAGTGGAACTTGAGCTTAAAAAGTGATTCTGGATAGACTGGAGGAATGTTAAATGGGAAATATAGATACTAAAAAGGAGTAGGAGGAATTTGGTGTAGTAAGGTGGGAGATGAACATGGATGAAAATTTAGCTGTTGGAAGGAAGATGTATCAGATTTCAGATGTGTGGTGGAAAAAGAAAAGGTAGGATTTGACAACAGCATCTATTTGTGGGAAGAAGAACGTAAGAGGAAGGAGTTGGATCACATGATGATTGTGACAGGGTGATGATTAGCACAACACTATAGGAGATGAGGATCAAGCAATAAATACTAAAATCTAGAGTTTGGCCCTATTTGAAAAGTTATGGAGGAAACTAGCACTACCATGTAAAAATTAAAATAAACCTGTAGCACTTCCATTATAACCTCAAATCTCTTTAAAGAGGAAACTACTCTTTAGTGGAGTAAGATGTTCATCTAGGATGACATGGCATTTTAAAATTCCTCTTTCCCCCTCTCACCCTTTTTCAATTAAAAAAACTTTTAATTATTGCAACTTTGATACCAGCAGTTCACAAAACTTACTGTACCTGAAGGCAGCAGTTCTTATCCCTACTGACAGTACATCTTGGTATAACAATACCCTTTGTCAGAGTAATTGATAAGTCTGTGTTAAAATACCTATCTGTATTGTGTTAGGTCCTGATTCTACCACTTTTACTCTCACTGGGTATTACATCCTCAGTCATTCCAGAGAATACGATTGGACTGCCCACTGAGTAAAGGGAGTACTTTCAGTGTATGCACTTTAGGATGGCAGAATTGGGCCCTTTAGTTTGAGAAGTTCTTTATCTTTCTTTTACAGCTGAAATCTGCCCCGTTAGTGAAAATGAGTAGTGCTTTACCCTGTGTATAATTTCATTTGGGGCTACTCATGGAGTTACATACTAATTAACATAAGGGTGCAGAATCTAACCCTTCAGTAGCAAACATAATACTAATCTTTATATTAGTCTTAAATACTAAGGGGATAGAAAAAGGTTTCTAATATGTGGGGTTTCTGAGAAAGTATAGATGCCAAATGAATATTAGAAAATTTCTAGACACATTTTCATGCAGTTATAATCCTTTTATTTTCTGTCTGCCCTTCACATCAACAATTGCAGTTTTCATATGCCTTACTTCATCACGTAGCAGAGGAATATTGTTTTGTTTTTCTTGCAACAACTTCTGTGAAAGTCTGCATCTTCAGATGTGGCTTCACATATCAGACCACCTGTGTCCACAATTTGAGGACTTTATTTTATTTTACTTTTATTTTTGTTTGCAAATTTGCTGATACCTCTACAAAAGACCCTGTGATGGGTAGCCATGTTCATACAGAAGTTTACAGGCATGAGTAGGCAGAGAAAGAGTTGGCAAGAACAGCATCAGTGGGAAGGAAAATACTCTAATTATGAAGGAAAAGTGGCCTGGTATGGAAGGCAAGTGAATTGTATACTGTAAGCAAGACTTAAACAAAACAAATACAGTTGCTGTAGGACAGTGTGCCAGGACTATTAGTGACTTTATCTGGAATGATGATAAAGCTGCTTTTGAAGGGAATGATTTCTGGTGTCCAGTGTAACCATTGTTTGGGTGGATAGATAGCTCTGCTGGTAGTAGACATCAGCAGAAAATTAATTTTAGGATATGAGCCCTTTGCTGCACTACAGATGATTGTAGGGGCCACTTCTGGAGTATATGGCTCTTTCATAGTCCCAAGGGGGAATTTCGAAATGAAGGGACACTCCACCCCATTTGTGTCCTTGGTGGTGGGGGGAGGAAGGGGCAGGTGGTGGAGGAGAAGGATTGATTTGGTTTTGTTTTTAGCTAACTCCCAGCATGGATTTTCACTCTGTCCCGTGATGGGAAATAATTTGGTGCCCCTAAACCTAATTAGGCTCAGGATCTTAAATCAAGGAACACTGTCCTATTTTCCAGGACAAGGAGGTCTAGGAATGAAGGAGCTCTCCTGTTAGCATTGCTTAAGGTTTTAAACCCCATGAAGGGAATGTGGTGGTAAGCTGAGCAATAAGCTTTGGGGTTTTGTTGGGTGTTGCTGTCACAAGAACTATGCCCAAGAAAAACTCCAGAGAAGCTTTTTTTTGGGGGGGTTAGTGCTTAACCAGGGCCTCCAGTGAAATTTCTCTCAATTGCTCAGCCACTTCCCTGTGACTGTGCTACACAAAAGGGAAAGGCATTGGTTACCTGGAACCAGTGTGTACTAAAACTAATTCTGAATTCCTTGTGGATAAAAGAGGTATACCCAGCAGTCAGAGGGAGAAATCAGGGAACATGTTCTTGTATGGTACATTATCGCCTCAGAAGAATGAAAGCCAAGAAAATTCACTTGTTACTTGTATTGTAGTAATATCAGGAACTGCTTTGGAGGGACTGCAGCCTTCTACCAGCAATGGGGAAACCAGTGACAGCATAGCAGCTGCAACCCTGTTAGTACCAAGAATACATTCAAGAAAAACATTAATGATCGGAGAGAGACAAGATCTAGACCTAAGATTTCCATCTAATCTCAGCCACTGTAGTTTGGCTAGTCACATCCTGTGTCTGTTCTGAATCCTTAGACACCATGACTCAAAAGACTTCACTTCTCTCTATAGCTGACAATCTTGTTGTGTCAGCACTTCCCCTTTCTTGCTCTTTTACACTCTAAAGGAGGATTTGCCCCTTTGAAATGAATGGCGGGATTTTCAGAAGCACTCTGCACTCACCTAATTCTGCTTTCACTGAAGTGAATCATAAAATTCCCATTGCCATGAATGGGAGCAGAGATAGGCCAATGTTGAACACCATAAGAAGTCCTACCTAAACGATAAAAAGAGAGAGCCATTTAAAAAAATGCTTTAAAATCTGAATGCCATTTTTTTAAAGTTATTTATTTCGGGGTGGGTGGAGGTGTTTGTCTTTGTTTGTACACTACGTTGCCATTACATATTAATCCTATGTAGTTAAACAAATCAGTATTTACTAATGTATATTTTTATGACACTAGATGATAATTTAACAAATAGCATCATAAGTCCAATGTAGTGTTGTTTTTATGGTAAACATTACTTTCCCAGTGTCATCTGAGGGTATGTTAGTCAAGTTAGATTTTAAGAGTAAGTTCGACTGCATACTGTACTCCTCTATACCTAAAACCAGTGTGGTAAAGTCAGGCCAGAAGGCTACCGAAGGTTATACCAGGGCCAGTATGTGGGCCATATAGGGTTAACGGCCCTTTGCCCTGCAGGCAGAAGAGAGAGCACAGCAGGGCAATTAGAGGCACCTGGCCCCAATGAAGGGTGATGCCAGGTGTACTTAAAACCTGCCTTCCCAAAAGGGGGGAGGAGGAACAAACCAGGAGGAAGCTGCCAGAAGGCTTGTGGCAGTTGGAGGAGAAGGTTCCCTCCCAGGCCAAGAGACAAAGCTCCTCTGCACCCAGGGGAGATGGAGTAGCTGGGGGCTCCCTAGCCCATGAAGAGAGGTAAAGTGCCAGACCCGCCGGGGGGGAAGCCGGCAGATTGCCACACCAGTTTGCAGAGGATGAGGGTGAAATGTGGTGGTATAGTCTAGGAAGAGTTTTTTCTGGTTGTTGGTTTGCTTTTTGTTTTTTGTTTTTCCTGACTATCCTGAAAACCTCAAGTTTCAGAAGAAAATGTAGTTGCTCGTTGTGTGCTCAGTTGCACACCTCCCCAAAATATTTCTCTAGTGCATAACTAAATGTTTTCTTCTGCTTCTGTTTGAGTTCTGGAGACAGATGAGAAGGCCTGTGTCCATGTATACTTCCCTGAAAATACCAGAATGCAAATGTTGTCATTGCTGTTATTTGTATTGTGATACTCCATAATACCCCCAAACAAGACCAAGGCCCCATTTTGCAAGATGCTGTACAGACACACTGTTATACAGTCTCTACTCTGAAATGCTCCTGACCTCATTCAAAACAAAGTGTAGAACAAGCATGACAAAAATGGTAGGAAAAGAGGGATACGAGGATGGAAAAGATCATGTGGTCACTTAAGCTAGCTGTTGCACAGTTTGATGATTTCAAATAAACTGAAATGATTCTTTTTTCTTTAATTAAACAAAACAGCTATCCCTACCAGTGCACCATCTAGCCATCACTGGTTGGCAGGTACTTGTGGATGTGTCAGCAGAAGAGTATACTGAGGGAGGGTTTGAAGGAGGCCTTCTGGATTAATTCATATCTTAATTTATGCTGAATTATGTATTGATACAATTGTCTATATTACAGCCACTCAGACCTTATATGAATTCTATGGGATTGTGATTCCCAGTGTAACACTGATATATTGTTAACTCTACCCATTCAAAATTTATGAGTTAAGCTTCCTAAAATCAAGAGTTGGTTAAAATGATGGGATTTAAAAAAAAAAAAACTTTTTAAATTTTTATTTGCATTCTAATTTTGGAGCCTTTTAGGGTTGACACTTTCTAAAACCTTTTTCTCCACAAAAAAAATGCCAAACATCATGAAACTTGCAGTAAAGTCATGATGTGTCAACACTGCATCAATACATACCCAGTTCCTCCTGTGACAGCGCAAATGTGTTCTAATGGTTGTACGTGGTACAAGTGTCAGCATTTAACAGGTTAAACACATTCCTTAGCAAATACCTAACGCGGATATAGAAGTTGGAATACAATACTGTGGGTTATTACTTTTTCATGTTTACCCAAAAAAATGTTAAGGTCAGAAATAAGATTTGCCTTTTCCTTGCCAACCAGTTTGAAGTAATTAACCCTCATGCTTAGAAACACAAGGATTCTATGACTATGTTATTAAATTCTCATAAAGAGTCCATTAATATTAAAATTGCTTCAATCTCAGATTGAATGTATTAATGACCTTACACAGTGTCAATATAAACCCTTGGTGTGGTAAAATGCTTAAAATGCATTAAATGAATTGAGTTAAGTCAAATGTTCAACCATCAAATTTGTATTAAAGGAATTGACACCTTCCAGTTTATATTTTTTTACATAACAAACTAGTTCACATTTTTTTTTATTCACTTTATTTATTTACTTGGCTTCCTTCTATCCATTTACCCTGTTTCTATTCATCAGCAGTGGAGTTTCCTAAAATGGGCAGTAATTAACCAGATAAAAACAGCTTTTTTCAAAAATCAAATTAATTTTATATCATTGGTCTTTTGCAATCATGTCACTAATGTAGAAAAATAGTTCACCTGATTGCAAAACATAATCCACAGACTATAACTGCTTCCTGCAACAGTCTGCCCAACACGATCTTTTTGTTAGCTTTCAGTCCATCGGTGTAGAAAAATCCAGAACAAATGCTAACTAATATCTTTAAAGAGCATTAGTATTTATTTGTATTGCAATAGCACTTAGGATTCCTGGTCATGGACTAGGGCCACATTGTGCTTGGTCATGTCCCACTGCAGAGCAAAAAATGGTCCCTGCCCCAAACACGTCACAATCTAAATAATCAATACTTGCCATTCCCCACCTAGCAGGGGAGCCATCACCTACCCCTCCCCTGTTCCCAGTATGCCTACTGGTAGTTGACAGGAGAATTGAGCTCTCCTGGTACCACTGCTGCTTATGGCCAAAGCCTGGAAACTGTCCAATAGTTGCTCTGACTGGTGGCTGGGAAGTGGGGCTGTGAGAGCCCACCTCAGCACATTTGGAAAAGAGGGGTAGCTACTGAACAAAAAATAGAACACTGAGATATTCCATTTTCAGGCTTCAAATTTCTGGGATCCAGTGCTGAAAACAGGTTTGTCTGAGGAAGGAAATGGGACACGTGTTCACTTTAAGTGATCGTTCTAAGGGGTTTATGCAGTATCTACAACACTTCTTCCTTTATAAATAAAGGAACGGGACTATGATTTACAATATCTGTAATGCTACACAGCATTTTGGATCCAATCTGTTCCTCTACTTGTACAATTATGGTTTTGTTGCAAGATCTCAGGAACACGCAGCGAGACGGACACCGAAATGAGGAAGCAGCAGTTTATTGATTGCTGGCAACCGGCTCAGCGGAATCATTTCCAAAGGCTGAGCCCCGATTATACTGGGGCGTGGTCTTAAATACATTTCCAAAGATACATACATCAGCAGTTCATTGATTGGCTCGTTATCCACTTAGCAACACTTGACCATATTCACACCCCTTTTCAGAAGTGGGCCTTAACCTTGTTTTCCATTAGTCTATTGGCAAATTATAAAGTTGCTGAATTGTTGTTACTAGGGGGAAGTCGGTGAAGGGGGCTTTCCGAGGAATTGCTGATCTAGGAGTTAACAAGGGTTCTCGAGAAATTGCTGAATTAGTGGTAAAATAGGGAAGTGGGGAATTTTTAGTAGCCTTGTGATTTGTTAATAGTTACAGGGTTAGATCAGGGTTAAAAGGGCAAAGACAGGGCCTAGTGGTTCTAACCACAAAGCCGTATTAACCATTTATTTAATCATTTATAAAGCACAGGAATAGCCTTAGGAACTGGAGGGTTGAGGTTTACCTAGGCTTGCCTCAGTATAAGGCTTTGTAGTGATGGAGTTGAAGCTTCCTTCATGGTTAAATGAGTTAAAATCCTCACGAGCAAAGAGAGAAGATCATAAGAACAGACATACTGGATCAGACCAATGGTCTAGCCTAGTGTTCTGTCTCTGACAAAGGCCAATGCCAGATTCTTCAGAAAGTAGATAGATCACTTGAAATTATTCTATCATCCAGTCCCATTTTACATTTTATTTTAAGCCCTAACAACAAAAAACCCACAACACTTATAAGGTGCAATATGATAGGATGGAAAACCGACACAATCATTAAAGGATTTGTTTGATATCGAAGTGGCCGAACTGGGATTAGAAATCAGGAGTTCCTAGCTCCCACAAGTGCAGTGCTTATTCCACTAGATCATGTTGTTGTTTATTATTTGCATCACGGTTTTACCGAGGAGCTTTAGTCATGGACTAGGACATTTGGCTAGGTGTTTTACAAGCACAGCACAAAAAGCCATGTTGACACTCAAGTATTAACAACATTGCCCTTTTGAATCTCCTATCTTAATTGCTAGCGGTAATGTTGACTCATAGACATGGTGTTTTTGCAGGGTGCTTGTTGTGACTTATTCTCAAATTGTAACATTTCTGATTGCTGCTGATTTGTGCAACTGTCTTTTGAAAGACCGGAAGTAGATATGAGCAAAAGTGGACTTGCCTGAAAAAAGAAAAGGAAGGAAATCACTAACAATAAGTGAGATCCCAAAAAAATCCACAAAAACTGAAATGATTTCAGTGTGACGTCTATGGCTCTACTTCCAACGCATAAGTGGAAATAGAGTCCTAAATCATTTTTTAAAAAATACTAAAAAAAAAAAAACCACAAAAAAAACCCTAACAAGCAAAAAAACCAAACTGCGCTGTGTTGTCAATTTTTATCTAGTAATTAACATTTACTGTTAACAGTATACATTCTCATAATATTTTGTTAATTGCTTCATTTTCCTGAGACTTAGAATAGTTGTTCTAAACCATAGAATATTTTCCAGGTTTGAAATTTATCCGAAAATATCAAATTTAGACCTCAAATCACACCTTTGATCTTTCACAAATGTAGGTGATAGGATTCATGCAGATTCCTATTAGCATCAAGAATTAATTCTCAATGCAGGTTAAAAGATTTTAACATAATTATCATAAATGCCTGTTTTGAAAAACTAAAGTACTTATAAAAACCTTATTAAATTTTTAAACAGACACTCTAAAGGATTTTTAACATTATTGCTAATTTAACTTATTCTAATATCTTTGAACCAAGATTTCTAAATGTTCTTCACCCATTTTATGTAGCATTCTATTTTGCTATTAAATACTGTATTACTTTTTATGAAAATTGATATTTTGTTAGTTTCTTAGGTCCTACTTTTTTGTGTGGCACATGATGTGAAAGTAATTGATTCTGGGGGAAAATAGACTGTTGAAGTAATCTAAGCACCTTTCTTCCTGTCATAAACACAATAAAGTATTTTAACTTGGCAGCAAAAGAGCTAAATGAACCTTCATTTTTGGAACATTTGCTTCAGGGTGGAGGGATCTTATTTTTTTATGTTTCTGTAACTTTTGTTTCGGAACCAGCCTATTACAATCTTCTCCTAGGTTGTGGTTATCTCTGAATTGATAACCTGCTTCCTCCAATGCTGGAGTCTCAGTAAACTAGGGATAAGGCAAATCTGGAAGTTCTTTCACTAATAGAAATGAAGTAGCATTGAGTGAACTTGAGGTTTGGAGGGTAGTTTATCGGCAAGTTTGAACATGTTCTATGTTCTCCTCCTTTTGATTGTGATCCTTTAATGAAACACTGATTCCCTTGCAACCCAAAAACCTGCAAGAGTCTTTCACTTTGCATTCTCTCTATCTCTGAAACATGCTTTGTGAGTCCCAACATTTCTGCTTTTTGAGGAGGCCTTCTCTCTTGCTGAATGTCATGTAAATAGTCCTGAAAAATTCGAAATGTGATGGTAGCCATAGCTTTGCAGATGAACTAGGGATTAAATCCTATGAGACAGAGCCCACTGGTTCCGCTCCCATAAAATACTTAAGAATCTTCATCAAGTTAAGTCCATGAGTATTCCCATTGACTTCAGTAATATCATTCACCTGCTTACACTTAACGTGTGCTATAGGAGTGCTTTGCTGGATTAGAGGCAGAGTCCATCAAACTAATTTCCCTCGAAACTTTCCAAGTTCACCCAATGATACTATTTTTATATTAGTTATATTAGTTATTAGTTTATATTAATTTCTGGATTACAAAGATGTTTATTTGCTATGGTTTGCTTAGAAATACAGCTTAGTCAGAATGTTCTGTAAAAGAAAGATAAGTCGCTATTTGCTAAATAGTACCCAAACAGTGATTTTATTTTAACTTTTTTCATATTATAATTGCCATGGAATATTCAACAGGTATTGTTGGACTGTATTATGAATGGAAATTTATAATTATATACAGCTGCTCTAAAATTTCATTAACTGTTTTCTTAGTGTGAAATTAATTAGTTCAGGAGAGAAAATAAATCATTCGAGGTGAAGGAAAATTGATTTTTACAACACCCTTTGCTTGTTTCACTCTTAGTAGTATTAACTGCATTAGATTCTGGGAATGTTTATGGGTATTATAAAACATTTAAATCTTGATGTATTAAGGTACTTGAGTGGCTCTCAGGCATTAGTAAGAGCATTATATTAGAATTAGTCTTATCAATCTCAGTATTTGGCACATAGCTAAGGAAATGGCTGTTTTATCCTCATCGAAGCCATAAATAGAACTTCATTATCTGACACCAGAAAAGAACAGATACTGGCAGTAAGAAACTCCGAGAATTGGAAACAATACAGTGATCTTAAAAAGCAAAATGTATGTAAATAACAGTCATAAATGTATACTGGAAGTTATAAAGTGCATTCAGAATCTTAAAATGATTCATAAACACTTGAGTTTCATAGCTGTATTTGGTACTGTTTTCAAAGTGTCACAGGCACTGAATAGTGGAGAAGACCCACAAAAAATGCAGTCAGTAATGAATATTCTTACCTTGCTAAGCATGCAGAACTTGTTCTAGTTATAGTGAAGATTATGCTGGGGTATCGAAAAGAAAGGGCAGCCATCAGGGTTGTTGGGAATTTTCAATTAAACCTAAAAAATTTCAGGGGGATTTAAAAGAGGAAAAAAAAAAAAACCTAAAAAGAAACCTCAAGGAAGCTTTTATGATATGAAACACAGCACATACATTATATATGCCTCAAACATAAAAAGGCACAAGGTAAGCGAGAGCATGTTTTTTCTTGTCCTTTCCCTATCCCATGGGTATTTGTAGCCACTGTCTGGCCATTTCTCATGTTGGACTAGCTGTTGTCAATTAATGTCGATAAAGCTTTTAAGATTTTTTGTTAAGTTTTTTTTTTCTGTTTTTTCACTTGGAGCCTGAGAACAAGCACTCTTAGTTTAAATCTGTCTGAGTCTATGAAGGGTGGAGTGCTTTAGAGATTTCTTTAAATGGCTCATTTTGGGCTACGTTAAAAGCAATTATGTCAACATAAAAGAACTTAGCAACTTTCTTACCAAGTTTAAGTCTTTTTCTTTCACTTATCTCGCTGCTAACCCCCTCATGGTCTAAAGACAGAGGCCTGATTTTCTGTTAGGCTTGCTCACAATTAGTGATATCTTAGTACACGAATATACCTTTTAGTTTCAGTGGAACTGCTCACAGAGTAAGTCGCTGCACAGTCCAAGAAAGGATGATGGAACTGTTTTTGTCAGGTTTGGGGATGAACAGAAGTTGCTTTTGAAGAAAGCTGCTGTTGGGCATGCCAATGGAAGATCTAGAAAACAGATTTACTTTACCATTGTGATTGCTCTTTTAGTGATGACAGTGGCATTAAAAATGTCTCACTTGTAAGACCATCAAATGCATGCATGTTTATATTCTGCTCTTATGAGTAATAGACAAGATTTGATTCAGTGGTGCATTTGACTTTAAAGAAACCAATCTTAAGCTTTTAGAAATGAGCAAATCTTTTCTGTCTTGCCACCTGCCAACTCTGAAAATATTTAAATTTTACTTAAGAATTATGTTTTCATTACTTCACCCCATTCTCAGTAGCTTGCTTAGTACCACTTCTTTCAGCTTAAGGCATGTTCAGTCAAGCACTGCTACTAAACAGTAATCATACTTTTGCCATATTGATCATCAGTTTTCACACTTTCTACAATTAAGATGAGAAACAGTGTATTTAACACTATGAAGGACAAAGATTATAAAATTAGTAGAGCTTCTGAGCTTTAAATATAGTAGAACAATCTTGGCAGATGCCCTGCATATATTATAGAATTTTTTTCTGGTTTTAGCAAATCAAACTGTCCCAAAACAGCTTACAACACTGACTGCTCTTTCCCCTGCACTTCATTGATTGCACTTCCTATCTGTGGGCTCCCCCCCTTACCCCCCAATCACCAGTGACATTCTCCTTCCTATCGAGTTCTAGAACATTATTTCATAATAGATCTACTACTTATAATAAGTTAATTGATATTCTTATCACTTTTCTTTTAACTTTTAAGAATATTTAAAGTTTCCTTTCACAGACTAACTTCCAAATATAATTTTTGTTTTGGTAAATTCTTCTAAGTGACCCCATTTTTTAAAACCATGTAATGTTTTTAAAACTGGAAAATGCTATGTTTTTCACAAACTAGCAAGTAGACACCAATGTTATAACCATGTATCATACTTGAAAAAATACTTGGAGTGGCAGTTTTGTAGAGATTTTAATGGAAGCAGAATAAGGTGCAATATCCCCTCTATCCTTGATTAAAAAGATAACAAAGTACTGCAGCATGCTGATCTTATTAAAATAAATAAAACCATTTTGCTGAACTGCTTGTATACTCTCATTTGTGAAATTACAATATATCTACTGAGTTTATTACTCTGCAGTTAATATGAGATTCTTCCATCTAGGAGCACTTATGTAAGTGATCACTTAACACAAGATAACTGTGTAAATTGATATTTTGCTGTTGAATTGTTTTTAAATATTACTCCAGGGGTTACCAGAGAGATTCATGCATTTTAACTGTGAGAGTCTGAAGAAGAAAAGTTGTTAATGGGCAAAACTTAAAAAGGTTTAGTAATTTGGTGAAATTAAAGCAGACTTGGTGGATGCCTATTCAAAAATGTAAACTTTGGCCCAAATACCCCATCCCACCAACTGCAAGATACTATTTTGCACAATAGTTCTTTATTATAGGATATAATAGTATCAATTCTCACCTACTTAGCTTTAAATACAATAGAACTGGCTTAGCAGATGCCTTGTCTATCTACTAGAAGGGTTCAAATTTAAATTCTCATCCAGTGTTGACAATAAATTGCTACGGTCTAAGGTTTCATTCATTTGGTTAGATTTATTTTATTTCTGTGTATAGATGAGTTAGGATTGCTAGGATCATAGAAATTGTCATATTGGAGCAGATCTATGGTCCATATAGCCTAGTATTCTGTCTTCTACAGTGGCCAGCACTGGATGCTTCAGGGGAATGTGCAAGAAACCCCATAAGTAGGCATTTGTATGTGGAAATTTGTAGTTTTAATTTTTTACCAATTGCCTTGTTTTGTTTAACTACTTTCTCTGACATTCTAATGACTTCACAGAGAAAATTTCTGTGATCTCCTGGCTGCCATCTAGTTGACTTGTATTTTGTGTCCTGTCCTTTACTGGATACACAGATACATTTTTAGTACCAACTTCTCTCTCTGACTTGTATGCTCTTAATTCCTGTCTACGTATTATCTGTATCAGCAGTCTGGTTTCACATCAGTTAAGTTCCCCATTCCCAAAATATCCCACAGTGCCTAATAACCATGAACGAGTCCCTGAAGTTCCCCCTGCCTACCTAAATCTGCAGTATGAACTGGGAGCATTCCTGAATAAGTTACACAAAGGCCCTAGAGCCTAGCCTAATAGTTCAGATGTAGCTTCCAGGACCTCTCTCCTATATGTTTCAATGTTATTGTTATCATGACCACTGCCTCAACACTCAGCAAGATTCCAAATAAGTGTCTCTCAGTATCTGCAACCTTTACACCAGGCAGGGAAGTCACCACATAATTCTCATGGTCGCTACACACCCAGCTGCTTATATTCCTAATAATGGATGCTTGGTTTGATTATGCAGTTTCAGCTTCAGAGTGTAAACTGAGTGGTGTCAAGGAAGAGTTTTTCCATGCACAACTGATCAGATCTAGTCTTGATTTTTTTAAATTAACATTTTCATGCTTTGTTGCCTGATGCTGTATTGCTACTTAATGGACTGTGTGGCTGATCCTGCCCTGTCAATCCTACATTGTAGAGATATTAGTGTCCACAATTCTTTTTCTTCCATTTTAAATTCATAGCCTTTAAGGCCAGAAGGCACCATTATGATCATCTAGTCTGACCTCCTGCACATTTCAGGCTGCAGAACCTGTAATAGATTCTTCCAGTCTGAAAGAGATTTATTATATTTTAAGAAGTCAATACCTGTTTTTTAAAAAAGTAATATCTCAGAACATATTCAAATTTTTAGAATTTATTGAGTGTAATTCAGTAGTAATCCCACTGGTAAATTCAAGGATCTTTTACTGAGAATCGCCTCAGAAGTGATCTTGCTCTTACTGAACCGTAATCAGAAGACTGTTCAAACAGAAAGTTGTCAGTGAATATTAGAATGTTAAATCTATACCACTAATACGTTAATTATACCTTTATGTAACAGTAATCTTACTGTGGGTATTATAAGTAACATGACTTTTTTGGGGAGACCAGTAAAAGAGATTTATTTAAGTAGTACACTTCCATAATTAAACAATTTTGAAAAGAAAATTAAAATCTTACTCTTGGGTATGTTGGGAGTTAAAAATGGGAAACTGAATCAAAGTCTACCCAGTTTAAGATTGATCTGTTTTGGCCTTTATTTATACAATTTCAGTCACAATTATTGTCATTTATAGTGTCTGGACATATATTTATGCCAGACAAAAATAATAGACAAGACAGAATTGTTAAATGGACCCAAGTTACCCATTCTGGGGCACTGGGAAGTTCTTCCACCTACCATGATAGTTGTTGCCTTCTCTGGTCCTTCAGTCCCTTTCTTTAATTTCTGGCCCAGTGTTTCTCCAGTTCGGGCCCATGTTCACTTAGATCTTTTATACATTTCTACATTACAGATTATTTATTCTTTATCCATTTGGCTTTTAGCACATCAACCCTTTGGATTTTAGGTAACCCATACACTATGCATGTGCAAGCTTCCATAACCAAATTTCTGTATATTTTCTGCTGGGCTTGCAGTTTCTCGGTTATGTTGTTAATGAGTCACCCTGCCCTGAGTCTTCCCAGAAAAAGGTTTGTATAAATTTATCATTACGTTTGTATATCTTTTATTTACCACTTCCCACACAACGTCACCTTTGTTCTGACAGCAATAATGTTTTAAGCAGATTAGCAATTCTATATAAAAGAATTGGCAAAAACACACTTATGCCTGCAAGGATTTAGCCTCATCTGTACTCAGTCACCATCTACAATTACTAATAATTAAAAATATAGCTATTAGAACTCTTAATCTTGCCATTACAATTCTTCATGTTCTATTTCAATGTTATAATCAGTGCATGTTATTCTGTGCTACCCTAATCTAGTAGAAATGGGAGTTTGGAGAGCACATTAAGATTCTTTAATGTCAATATTTCTTATCTTTAAACATTTTTTTATCCTAAGTGCAGTTTTATTTGTGAATCATGACAAAAAATCTTATTTAGAAATTTTCTTGTGAATGCTTTTTGAGGGGTATCTCAATTTTAGGGTCTTGATATTTAGTTGCTTTTAATAGTACCTGAATAGATACATTATTTACTCTACTGATAATTAGTCTTGGAAAGGTTTTTTCGATAAATGTCTATAAACATCAATTTCACTGTACACACATAACTGACCCAAAAAATCAGATATTAATCACTGAAATTTACAAATAGGCAGAGTAAGAAAAATGTTGCTAGAGAACTTATTAGTTTGAATGATAATTACTTTGTATATTTTGACATATAGCATTAACAATTTGTGTTTTAATGGTTATATCGGTTTAACTCTTTTAATCACATCATCTATTGTCATTGAATAATGATTGTCTGAACTCCTCATTGTTCAGATCCCACCATAATTTCCTGCAACTGTAAAAATTTAAATTGATAAAAAATGGTTAAAAAATGCTTAAAATAAACATAAATTTTATCAATCAAAATCATAAAAAAATAAAAATCAAATCTGTCACACCTATTGATGATCTTCTCTGAATTTTTAAACTATTCATAATTAATGATTTATCACGTCTTAGGAGTGAAATATTTTTATAGTTAAATATAATAACAAAATTACTACTCTTACTTTAACAAATGGTTGCAGTGATAGTTCATATGATTGTCTGCGTAGCCTAAAGATTTGCTTGCTAATGAATCCGTCATGAATTAAAAGTGTAGTTTTGAAGTGCTGTAGACAAACTCATTTTCTCTTGGTATAATTGAATGTTTTCAGAAACTTGAGTTGATTTATTTTCTCCCTCCCAAGTATTATATCGTTTTGTGATCCAGGAGACTAGACAAGCAAAGCTGTTTTATATGGCATCACTGTTATTCTTTAATCGGTAGGAATCAGGTGTATTTCAGAAATGGAACATGGGTTTCCTAATCCCTGATACTTTTCTTTTACCTGCTATGATGTGTATCAGCTCCACTGAGGTATTGTTTCTTTTTACTCTGCAGTTACAGTTGCAGCTGGGCAAAACTGGTGATCAACTTTTCTTGAATATTATTCCAAAATTAGGCCCTGATCCTACCATTGCAAAGTTGTGAATATACCCATACAGAGCCTCACAGAGGTTAATAGGGTACCATGCAGGTTCAGAAGTCTGCCTGCAGTGAAGGATTGGAATCCTATTTGTTTATTAGTTTCATATGGTTTGATATACAGTTTGATATATGATTGATTACTGGTATCCGGCTCTTGTTAGCGGAGTTCCTTATTGCTATCTTTGAATACTAGCTCATCTCCCTTCGTTTGACTTCCATATTCCTAGCAAAACATGCTAGTATGAAGTGCTTTTCCATCATGCGGTTAAAGGGTATTTTAATTCTATCTAAGTACAAGCAATACATTCTCTCTGTAATAAAAATGCTAGCTTGTTTAAAAACAGTGATTTCTACCAAGAAACAACTAATTACATTGATAGCACATTAACAGAATATGTAACTTAAGTAGAAATGCAACAATAAATCAAGCAAAGTAATTATATAAATTGAAGCATCTTGTCAAAAAGTGGGATAACAAGTTGTCTGAAAAGTGTTATTTATTTCATACCAAGCTAATATTGTAAGAGCAAACAGTAAGGCAGGTGAAGTGCATCAAAATATTAATTATACGGGTTCATCTCGTGGCTTATAGTAAATGTTCAATTACTGCTTCTCTTCAAGGGATTTGCTGAAATGAGTTAACAGCATAACATTTTGAATTATTCAAAGGTGTCTGAATTACTGAAGGTGGCGCTAAGTGACACCCAGGAAATGCTTTGATACTGAACAACACAGACATGCTTTATGAAATCTCCTGTATGGTTTTAGAATTGTAAAAAGGTTTCTTATTGATTTGAGCTAAGATGACTTGAATCATGCCTTTATAAGCACATTTGCTGAACTAAAAACCATTGTGCAAGAAGTTTTGGGAAAATGACGTTCTTTATCTATGTTGTGGTTTTATGGTATGGTGGTATGGTAATTTGTTCTTCTAAAATGGAAAAGTGATATATTTTTAACTTTTTTGTAAAAATCTTTGAACATTCTGTTATGTTTCCAAAATATGATAGCAGATGAACATGGGGATTGCCACACTGAATCAGACTAATTGTTTTTCTAGCCAAATATCTATTTAGTAAGGAGGTTAAATTACATCTGTATTGGGCACTGAGGAGATTGCTAGTGGACTACTGTATACAGGTCTGGTATCCATAGTTCAAGAAAGATGTTGATATTTTGGAGAGAGTTCAGAGAAAATTCACTGGAAAACATGCCTTTGAGTGAAGGACTCAAGGAACAAAATCTGTTTAACATAACAAAGAGAAGGTTAAGGATTACAGACTATAAGAGCCTACATGAGGAACAGAAGTTTTATAATATGGGCCTCTTCAGCCTAGCAGACAAAGGTATAGCATGATTAACCATTGGAACTACGTAACAAGAGTTGTGGTAGATTATATATCACTGGCAACTTTAAAATCCAGTTTGGATGTTTTTTAAAAAAAAAAATGCCCTAGTTCTAACAGAAATTAATTCAGGGCAGTCCTATTGCCTGTGTTACACATAAGGTCAGACTCGATGATCACCATGTTCCTTTCTGCCTTTGGAATCTATGAAAGTTCATGAAAGTTGGCAGGGACCCGTTGCCCCAGGAGTTTGCTACATACTGGATGACCTTGCCTTCTGCTGCCCCAAATTGGCTCACTATTTAACCCACGTGGTTTCCTTTGTTCTTGTTAGAAACTTTCATCTAATTTCAAGCTTATATTTGTTGATCACCTGTTTATATGTTCTTATGTACACATTTGTGGTGAACTTAAATCACTACTCTTCCTCCTTCATATTTATCCCTCTGATGTATTTTCAGAGAATAATCATATCTTCCCTCAGCCTTCTTTTGGTTAGGCTCACCAAGCCAAGCTCTTTGAGTCTCCTCTCATACGGTGTGGTTTTCATTCCTCTGATCATTCTAGGAGCCCTTCTATGCATCTCTTCCAGTGTGAATTCATTTTTTTTAAACATGGGAGACCAGAATTGCACACAGTATTCCAGATGAGGTCTCACCAGCACCTTGTATAATGGTACTAGCACTTCCCTTTCTCTACTGGAAATATCTTGCCTGATGCATCATAGGACCACATTAGCCCTTTTCATGGCTGCGTCAGATTAGCGGTTCATAGTCGTCTTGTGATCAACCAATGCACCCAGGTCTTTCTCCTCCTCTGTTGCTTCCAACCATAAGTCCCCATGTTATAGCAAAAATTTTCATTGTTAGTCCCTAAACGCATGACTTTACACTATTAAATTTTATCTCGTTTCTATACTCCAGTTTGCAAGGTCATCCAGATCTCCTTGTATGATATTCCAATCCTCCTCTGTATTGGCAATAATTCCCAATTTTATGTCATCCACAAATGTTGTTAGCACACTCCCAGTTTTTGTGCTGAGGTCATTAATAAAATAATGTTAAATAAGATGGGTCCCAAGACCAATCCCTG
The DNA here is from genome assembly GCA_007922155.1 of Mesoclemmys tuberculata. Lineage (NCBI taxonomy): Eukaryota > Metazoa > Chordata > Testudines > Chelidae > Mesoclemmys > Mesoclemmys tuberculata. Next base: position 7,616,004 of record ML675626.1, read on the forward strand.
GGAAACTCACTAGTAACCTACCTCCAACCTGACAGGTCACCTTTCAGTATGACCCATTGTAGTTTCCCCTTTAACCAGTTCCTTTATCCAACTTTCACTTCTCATATTAATTCCCATCTTCTCCAATTTAAATAATAATTTCCCATGCAGAACTGTATCAAATGCCTTACTGAAATCTAAGTAGATTAGCTATACTGCATTTCATTAGTGTAAAAAAAGTAAGTTATTTTCTCAAAGAAGGAGATCAGGTTGGTCTGGCATGCTCTACCTTTTGTAAAACCACGTTGTATTCTATCCCAGTAAGTTTACCTCTGTGTCCTTAACTACTTTCTCTTTCAAAATTGGTTCCAAGACCTCGCATACAGTTGAGGTCAAACAAACAAGACTGTAGTTTCCCGGATCACTTGTTTTCCCTTTCCCATTCCCAACACGGGGAAACATTTAGTGGCCTTGAGGCCATTGCCAGCTAATGTATGTTTAACGCAGCCCCAAGGCTGCTCTGTTCTGCACTTGGGGACATCAACAAAAAATCAGGGAGCTGTAACCAGATTCCTGAGAGCCTTGCTCTATGTGGCTGCACCATTCAGCTGAATCACAGGGTATACTGAAATTCACAGTTTGTAATACATTTAAGTGTTGTTATTTTCTCAGCATTATTTTAGGAGAATGTATTTTTGGTGTCTTAAAGCAGAGGTAACTGTGTATTTTAATTACTGTCGTTGATAAATATTATATGTATGTGGAAACTCATCAGGAAATTGTAGCAATTACACAGCATCCTGCAGCTCCTGATGAGTTAACTTGTATCATGTATACTGTCAGAGCATCAGAAGTGAAATGCTTTCTTCTTCTCCATTACTAGATGTTCAGCACCTTATATCTTAAAGAAATCCATGTTCCCCAGAACCATTGGTTAATTACGCTAATGTCTGAAAGTGAAAGTCAAAGCAGAGCAGCTTTCAGTGGTATAAATTACTTTTAAGAAGGTTGCTTCTTTGTACCACTTATAATACTCAAAAGTGTATTAAAAGAACAATAATTTTGACAATAAAGATTATTCAAAGAACTCTAGCTGGGAATCAGTAGGGAGAGCAATTCCTAAAGTGTGCATTTTTGGAATTGTTTTAACAATTTGAGCTCTAGCTACATTTTTCCCCTGTTATATCCTGAATAACAAAAGAAAGATATTGATCTGGTTGGCAATGAACATGATCTTTTTCTAAGGCTTACTTTTTTAAAGCAATCTGTGAACAATAGAATTCCATGTTACAGATGGAAGATTTTTTTTAATTTTTGTTTGTTTGTTTTTAATAATAGATTATTGGGTGAAATTCCTGAGGAAGAAGGCTATATAGGCCCTGCCTGGGCACAGACTAGGATTTGGTGTCAGTTGGTTCTCTGATCATGATTTGCCTGTTCATTAGATCACTGACATCTGGAAATTCAACTTTCATGTCATGTTCACACAGTTGAGATGTGTATTTAATTTAATTAAATAGCGTGAGAAATTGAAAGCCAGTGTGCCAATTTAATTTGAATCCTCTACCTAACCAAAGGCCTAGATCCTACAACAATCTCATTTGGGATGCTGAACCCCACTGACTGCCAAACTAGATGGCCTGAATAATATTTATTCTAGTCAGTGGGGTTCTGCGCAGGTTCAGAACTTTGCCTTCATAGTACATGTTGCAGGATTGGGACCCTGGAGTGGGCATCCACAGCCTATTTTATCCTGCAGAAAGAGTCATTTTAACTTGCTGTAAAGATCACTAACTTAGTGTATTAAAAAGTAACAAGAATAAAGAAAACTTTGAAAAATTTCAAAGTTAGAAGTCAAAAATTAAATGTATAGTTTTTGTGGACAGTTTCCCAGAAAATAACATAAACGCCTGAGGTGATGGGCGGGGGGCTTGGAGGAGAAAGGGAAAAAGTGAGGGTTTTTTTTTTTTATCTTATCTACTTTTACTAATTTATGACTCTGTGTCAGTTTTACAACTTGAAATGGGACTTCCTATTCCTTGCTTAAAACAGTGGATTTTCTAAAGAGATTAATTCTTAAAACACACACTTGCAAGCACACATTTATACAACTTAGGTTTGACTTATTGAGGAATCCGCACCGTTTCAATTTCAGCTCGTAATACTGACGAGGTGAATGAATCCGATTAACGGAACGCTTAATTAGCGGGAGGGGGGTGGAAAAGTAGACACACATAGGGTGTTAGTCCCCTGCTGTCACAGCTCTACTGAGCAGCGGAACTGCAGGGGCTCATGTTTAGAGGGAAAAGGAATTGTCCTTTCAGTCCACACACTCCGCCTGCCCGTTGGGTCACTAGGTTCAGACAGGCCCCCCTTGCTATTCACCCGACCAACTTGTGGACGGATGAGGGCGGCTGGAACCTGTCTTAGTCCAAGACCTGGTCAACGGTTTATAAATCTATCATTCATTTATACAATAACACACATTCTATATCCAATCTAAATCCACTATTTATTGAGAGTTTTTACCTTACCACAAATTATCTTATCTTATTCTTTTACAAATTCTTAACACACAAATAAATCTTAAACAACTGATTACAATAACATATGTACACACAACAGTTAGAACTATTACTAGTTTTACATTCACACTCACTACTCACCACATATATGAACGAACTCAGCTGCAGCAAAAAAACAAACATACCATGGCCAGGTTCTCCTTACTTTTATGCTATTTTTCATCCAGGTGGAACCTCTATCGTATTCACACCCAGGTTATCAGCTCTGACACCCTACCGTATTATTTTGAGCGACGAGCTGGAGAGAGGCGAAATGGTTGATCAGACCCTTTGCGCAGTGCTATTCTGGTGCACCCCCTTCTTGATTTGTGGCTTCCCAAAAAGCCTGGGTCTGACAACCCCTTTTATATCTCTATTTCAGCCAATGCATCTGCTAAGCCAATGATAGACCCTTTCTTTACCATCTTATCAGCAGCCTCCTCCTCAAAACTTTACTGCTGACTTGCAAAGCTAATTTTGCAGCGACTGCCAAATTCCCATGTCTGGGTCTGGAACTGCTACATGTACCAGCTCCTGTTATCATGGGTTTACTTCTAGTTCAAGGTCTTTTTTTTTCTTTTTCTTTTTTGGCTGTCTCTGAGTCCCCCACACATGGATTTTATAGCTTTTCTCAAGATGGACTCCAGGCACTGATTTTTCAAACATATTTTTACCCTGTTACAACAACGCCCACTGAGAATGATGAAACACTGATAAGAGGAGCCCCTCGAGATAGTGTATGAAGGATCCGTCCATAATATGAGACAAATGATATTCCAACACAGTATGGAGAGTAGGAAGAGCAATGGAGGAATCTGAATGCATCTGTTAGAAAGGAATTAAACGGGAGAAGTGGCAGAGATGGAAGCAATGTGATTGAAGACAAGAGAATGCAGTGAAATGGGCGGGAGAGGGAGAGAGAATTTAAACTAGTTTTAGAAAATAAATACAAAATAAATTTAAGTTTCTAAATGGTATTAGAAGGAAAGAAAAGAAGTTAGTTAACGGTAAGTTTAATGTTTAAGGACCAGTATTTTCAGTTTAATGTTTGTGGATATTTAATTGTGTCTTTGATACTTTAAACTACCTACTGTGTATATAAATAAAATTGCAAATGGACAAAATAATAATAAAAAGTTAGAGGTATCATCTGTAGTGACAAAGGGTTAAAAACTTTTTAGTTCGTCTATTTTCCACGCCTTAGACGGGTGGGGGGCTTGGACGAGAGAGGGAAAAAGTATCTTTCTTATCTTATTTACTTTCACTAATTTATGACTTTGTGTCAGTTTTACAACTTGAAATGGGACTTTCTATTCCTTGCTTAAAACAGTGGATTTTTTAAAGAGATTAATTCTTAAGACACCCACTTGCAAGCACACATTTGTACAACTTAGGTTTGACTTATTGAGGAATTCGCACCGTATCAATTTCAGCTCGTAATACTGACGAGGTGAATGAATTCGATAACGGAACGCTTATTTAGCGGGAGGGGGGAAGGAAAGGCAAACAAACAGATACAGAAGGAGTTCTTGGAAGTTACAGAAGCTCTACTGAGCAACGGAGCTACCAAGGCTCATGACTTAGGAAGGGGAAAGGGTAGCCTTGTGGCTGCAGTCACTCCACCTGTCCGTTGAGTCACTAGGTTCAGACAGGCCCCCCTGGCTATTCACCCGACCAACTTGTGGACGGATGAGGGCGGCTGAAACCTGCCTTAGTCCAAGACTTGGTCAACGGCTCATAAATCTATTATTCATAACTTAGTTATACAATAACACATCTTTTATATTCAATCTATGACTATTTATTGGGTGTTTTCACCTTACCACAAATTATCTTCTCTTATTCTTTTACAGATTCTTAACACACAAATAAAACTTAAAAAACAACAGATTACAATAACACAAGTCCACAAAACAGTTACCCCAAGAGTTACAGCAACAATTACCCCTGGAATTCAAGTAGAATTATTACTGGTTTTACATTCACACTCACTACTTACCACATATATGGACAAATTCAGCTGCAGCAAAAAAAAAACAAATATACCATGGCCAGGTTACTATATTTTCATCCAGGTGGAACCTCTATCGTATTCACACCCAGGTTATCATCCGCAGGACAAAGCCCCACGGGTTATTAGCATCCAGGTGGAACCTCTATCGTATTCACACCCAGGTTATCATCCGCAGAACAAAGCCCGACGGGTTATCAGCTCTAACACCCTACCCTATTATTTTGAGCGATGAGCTGGAGAGAGGCGAAATGGTTGATCAGACTCATTGCGCGGTGCTATTCTGGTGCACCCCCTTTTTGATTCATGGCTCTTTGAAAAGGCCTCGATCTGACAACGCTTTTATATTTCTTCTTCAGCCAATTCATCCGCTAAGCCAATGATAGACCCTTCCTTTACCATCTTATCAGCAGCCCCCTCCTTGAAACTTTACTGCTGACTTGCAAAGCTTATTTTGCAGCGACCGCAAAATTCCCATGTCCAGGTTTGGACTAGCTCCCGTTATCATGGGTTTACTTCTAGTTCAAGGTCTTTTCTTCTTCTTTTCTTTTTTGCTTTCTCTGAGTCCCCCACACATGGATTCATAGCTTTTCTCAAGATGGACTCGGGGCACTGATTTTTCAAACATGTTTTTACCCTGTTACAACATCATCATGTAAAATAAACTTTCAAATAAGGAAAGAAGGGAGAAAAGGAAATGGGGCTGGGCAGTTAACTGATATTATGTGAAGCAAACTATGCTGGGTAAAATAGAATGTTAACATGGCAGGAAGAAAATGAAACAAATAGGCAAAGCCCATATGGGAACCAGAAGCTAGAACTTGGTGATGGAAAGAAAAAAAATATAATCCAGAGCTATCAAAACATAATGCTACTTGCCATTGTTGGTGACAGAACCCTGGACTAGCTGGACCACTGATCTGTATAGCAGTTCTCATGGCCCTGTATTATGTGTCAAAGTTTTTAAGTCTTTTTTTACTTTGATAGCTGACATGGTAGATACATATCATAAGCTGACTTTTGTTTAAAAATGGGCCACATTCTCTGATGGCATACATAACTCCATTGCTTTCATTTTAAACCAGTGGAGTTGTGTCAGCAAAGCTTTTGGCTCTCTGACAAAAAGATACATTGCTCTGTGTATCTGATATCCTGATTAGCAAAGTACAGAATACCTGTACAATCCACTTAAATGGCAATAAACAACTCTTGTGCTATTTTAAGGCATTATTTCTTATAAATAAATGAATGTGAATAGATAGAAGAATAGAGTAAAGCTTTATTTTCTGACTGTTGTTGTTGCCCGCTCTAGATGGACCAGTACTACTAGTGGGGTGGGAAGGAATTCAGATTGCCTTAGTAGTTGAAAGAAGTTTAAAAAGAGCCTGTATTGGAGGTTTGTATACTGGCCTTCTCACATTGTGGATCTGTGTTATTGCTTAACTTTAGCCTTGGAGTGTACAGCCTGCAGTTTGAATATTGTTTGAATATTAAGTGTCAGGTTCAAATGGTCTGGTGAGAGATTTCCAGCAACCAGCAGGTTCCTGTTCCAGTCCTAAAAGCCTTTGAAGCTCTCTCGTTATTGACAAAAAGTCTTATTTCACAAGTGTCAGATTACTGGTGTGAAGCTACTGATGCTGTGATGGTGAAGGTACTATTACCCACAGTTTGTCCAGTTTTTTTTATGCTGAGAGAGGGTTACAGGTGGAGAAAAAATGTGTGGACCTGGTTATTCAGGAATGCAAAAGTAATCTCGGAAAGCAGTGAAAATGTGTGCATTTTGGGCATGGGCATGGTTAGGGCAGCAAAGAATTATAAATACGAAAAGCATTATTGCACTGGAAGTGCCCATTTAGCAGCATAATTGTTTCCTATTTATTGACACAGGGCTGAACAAATATGTTCTTTGTGTCCCCTTTTGTGTCTATTGACTTGTGGGGAAAACTTGGCTTTTGCTTTTGTGTTTTATGATAATTCTTTCCATAGAAAATGAGAATCTGAAATTTCTTGTTGAAAATGACTAGAATCACAAAGAAAAATGTTGTTTCCTCATGTATGCATTAGAACAGCCTTCCTCTCCCTCCTTTTTTATGGTGGGAATCCTCTATTTCATTAAAAATGTAAGTAACTAGCTTCATTCAATGGAGTTATCACCATGCTCTAAACAACATATGCATCCACAATGATCTATTTAAACCATATTCCCTTCCCCCACATGTTGTGATTGTGGTTTGAATTTGGTAAGTGAAATAACCAAAGCTTTCTTTCCAAGTTTGGCTGTTCCTAAAGTTTCCCTGCAAGACTTCATCTGTCCCAGCCCCTAATTTCTTTCTTCCTCAAAGAGAGTTTCTAATCTCTTTTACATCCTGGCTGGAGTTAACAGAAAGCACCTGTCATAGTGGCTGAGCAATAATTACTCAGCATCTTTATGCAATATTCAAGCACATGACACCAGGATCATTCAACAGAGTAACTCTGCATCCCTGTGGGCAGAGTATTGAAGCCTTCTTGTTAACTGAAACAAATGCCAATATTATCTGTGCTGACTTACGATTTTCTTGCCTTAAAAACAACTCAAAATATAGCAATAGGTAGCTTCTCTTTTGTTGCAAATCTGATTTTTACTGAATGAAGATGTAGTCCTTACTTTTATAGTTTGCCAACAGCTAATCTTTGGTGAGTCATTATATATTTGATCAGTTCTCCAATTTAGAGTATATAAAATTCTGTTAGAAATATGTCGTCTTTATAATTTCAAACAATAAAAATGTTTTGGCTCAGGAAAGATTCTTGCCTCATCCCCCAGCCAGTACTGTGAGGTGATGCCAATTTAGAAAAAAGTCAGAATGTGGTTTTATGGATTTGATTTCTGGGCAGTGCAATATAGGAGATAACTGAAGTGTACACCTTTTGTTATACAAATGTATAGTGTTGTATTGCCATGTAAAATCTCAGTTTACCTTTTCGCTAATTGGCAATACTTTGGCTTTTTATGTACTGTAGACAGAGAATACTGTGGTAATGAACAATACTGGCAAAGAGCAATTACAAAGATTTTAATGCACTCTCTGTAGATAAATTATCATTTTATATGAAAAACTTTATTAAAGTGAAGTTGAAAGTTTAGGCATATTGTAACTTGAATCCATGGTAACTTGCATGAAAAAGAAAAATACAGGGTTAAGATCAAACAAGGCATCGCTTATACCAGCCTCCCTTTCTTGCATGTAAAATGTTGAAAATTTGTATCATGGAAAATTGGTTTTATTTTTTATTTCATGCATACATGCCTAATTCTAAGTCTCTGTCACCCCACTGCCTCTGAATATTTTCATATGTGTTGTAATGAATGGCACGATCAGTGTGAGGTTTATATATGAATACCTGCTAGCTCTGTCTAAAAACACTTTAGAGAAATGGCTGATTCGGAATAGCTGGTTCCAATCCGATGAGGCAATGAGCTCTCTGTAGCACTTTACAGGATTGGGCCCTTAATAAAGAACAAGGAATGATTGCCTTTAGTGTGTTGTCAAAACAGGAATTTGTAAAACTCTTGCATGTGTCCTGTGTGTGACTGTAAAGAAAGGTGTTTCATAGCCCAATCACTATATGCTTATGTTTTAAAGCATTCTAGTTTTTGTAGTCACTGCTACCTTTTGTTATGGGTGTATCAAGAAGAGTGCTGCTTTAATTTTACCACACAAGTATCTAGCTCTGATTTTACCACAGAGATTAGCTGCTTTAAATGAGAATTTAGGATGTACCTAAAGCTTTGGTGGAACTCTGAGAGAAGCTCATAGCAGTCTTGGGGAGCAGCTATGTACTGCTATTTGCCTCCTCCACTGCTTCTGTATTGACTCCAGAAAAGGGGTATTTCCACTGAACGTTAGTGTCAACCAAATTCCTGGGGTATTTCTTCACTGAAGTTGGAGGTATGATTGTAGCATCATACCCAGCTAGTTTTATTTCAGCTATCACAAGTACCAATAGCAGTGATACAGCAGCCGGCTGTACAGACCCACTCAAGACCCTGGATATTTACTCAGGCGATTAGCTCATGCAGCTCTCCATTGCAGCCCAGGAGGCAGAAGGAAGTGCTGCAACCTCTAACCACCATGTTCCCAGTGTTCAGGGCTGGTAGCAGAACACAACTTGATGTTCTATACATAGAATATATACGTATATGTGTGTGTGCATGCATGTGTGCATACTTGCAGATGCAAAACCTGCAGTAAGGGTATCTATGTCATGAATCACAAAGCCATATGATAAACTACACTTTTCATTTCCTTTAACTTCTTCACCTGCCTTCACCACACCAATTAATTTTAGCTGGGACTTAGCATTCCAAACCTTTGTACAGCTTCATATGCTTTCCATAAATAAAACAAACAAAAACAGACAGATGTAGCCGCCTTTTCCTAAACTGTGACATTTCCTCCCAAAACTGCATCCTTCAGACAAAGCAATGCTCAGTTTAGGACCAGTGATTGATAAGATGTATGATATCTCATGAACCATCAGGCCTAGAGATGAGTTTCATAAACCCCACTCCAATGGTGTAATGCTATTATTGCTTTTAGCCTTGGTCAGTATTAAGATATTCATTGTTAAAATAACATGATTACTGATAGCAAAGGCACTGTACAGGTATTTCATGGCATCTTTAGAGCTTTCTAAAATTCATTGGTTATAATTTTCTTCTCCTTCTGAGCCTTTGCATGGTTGCCAGCACAGCACTTCAGGATGTGGTTAATTTTAAGCAAGTGAGTACTTAAGTGCTGATGCTGATGGTACAGCTCCACATGCCTAAGTATTTGGCTGGACCAGAATCCAGGCCTAAGGCACCTGGCTTTATAGGCAGAGGATTTTTTAAAATTATAAATAAAAAATTTTAAACACTGTGGTCTCTAAAATAGTTTTATGTTGCATATAAAGAGATCAAGAAAGTTCTTTGGCACTCTTTTGCAATAACTTTACTTGTATAAATCTCCCATGGTGAAGAGGTTTCTATTCTGCTGGTGGGTTGATTTTTCCCAATTTTCTAAACTCATGAGTTATTATAAAGCTTTATCAAAATCGAAGAACTGGAAAAGCACTTCTTAAAAATACCTTTCGATGTCTGCTGAAGAGCTCACATTAACAAAATAGTCAATATATGACAGACAGATACCCATTGTTGAGCTGCTTTTGAAAATATTTTGAAAGAGATGAGCAAACTGGTTTGTATCAAATAAGAACTTCCCTCAAACCTTGAAACAAACCAAACCTGAAACTTCTTTTTGTGACTCCAAAATGTGGCAGCTCTTCCTTTTGTTAAATAGTGTCCAGAGCCTAATTGAGCTTTCTTGTTTTATAAAGAGGTGGAAATAGCAAAACTGTAGGTGGCTGACTTTCCACTTAATGTACATCAGATTTACGCTATACAGTGGTGTTACACTGGTGATTTAGGCAGTGTGTTTTCAGAATGTCAGTGTCTGGCCAACCGTATTTGCACTACAGTATATACTGTATTTCTTGTGATATGGCAATCTTACCAAAAAATTCATATAAGTAATCAAATCTTTGGACATCCATTGAAATGTAAGTCCCATCAACACTTTTCTTTTTAAATAATCCTTCTCTTTTCTATCTTCATACAGACATTTTCCAAAAAAGCATTCAAAAGAACAGTTGAATGTCTGTGAAGCATGATGGGTCCCTCCCCTCTGATATTTTGAGCCTTGAGCTCTTATGTGGCATAAGTGATGATTTGATGTGGTTTGTGATGTCCATTTGTGCCGGTGCTTTGAGCAGGATTTGAGAATTCAAATTTCAGGCTTGAAGATGCAAATTTTGACACTGTGTGAATACAGGGCTGACATGAGGTTGACGAGTGTCTCAAGCAAGCCATGATGTTAAGTGATGTTCGGTCAGCTAAACAACAGTGGGCACCATTAAAAGGAAGAATTTTCCAATAGTTATTGGCACACAGCTGTATCTGTGATTACTACAATATTATCCACTCTTAAATAATTGTTTGGTAACTTGGCAAGTGGTAACTTCTTAAATACTTGTACTGAAAAGCTTGCAAGCGTTGGGGGTTTTATTTGTTGATGTGTGCACATGGATGTCTGCAAGCACATTGTTACTGAGTTAACTATACATTTTTGCTGTTAGTGCTGGATAATTATTGTTGTTGTTTCAAAAATCCTTAAATCAAATAGAGTATAGTGCTGAAGTTTGAGCTCCTTAAGGCAAGACTGAATTTCAGCCATATACAGAGTATGTAATGGGGCAGGGGGGGTGAGGGGTGTATAGAATTTGTAAAAAGTCTTTTAAGTTTAAAAAAAAATAGTCAAATCCTTCTCTTTTGAGAAATGGTTTGTAATTTGTACAAAATGGAATAAACTTCAGTTCCAGTGCACAAGGGAAGTTAATCCTTTGTATAGAAGCTCTGCTCTGTGTGCACTAGTATAGAACTTACAGTGATAATTATATCCCATTGTGATCTAATGCTAAACATTCTTGCACATAAAGATAACTGTAACAAATCATTGCTGGTAGTTGTAGTATATCCCTGATAGTACATCTTTTTAAAAGATGAGGCCAGTGTGAATTCCCACTCTACTACTGAGACCTTTTTTGGTTGAAATGAATACTGATAAGGAGATTCTTTTGGAAGAAAATGTGTCAACATTTTATACTACAGTTATCTGCATCTTGAATAATCAAATACCATTTTTATTCTTAAGCATCTCTTCATTCAGATAATAAAGTATTTTGATTATTAATATTTTTAAATTTTAAAAAGCAGGAGCTAGAGGTCACTTAGTAGTACCGTATAGCATGTTGTGGTTAAATAGAAGAGGCTGTTGGCTTTAAAATTTTATATTTTATGAAGCAAGTGTTGAATTATGAAACAGAAAAATAAAATGTTCTTGGCAGTATAAATAAAACAGTAATCAGAGGAAGTATATCAGATTTTTTTATTTCCCTCCCACGGCCCAGTTTGTGCCTTTGTGTATTGTTGGGACATTAATCTTGATAATAGAAATGGAAAGCTACACTTCGTTGAAAAATGGATTTGAAGTAAAGCTCTGATAAATGAACAAAACCACATACTATGTCTAAACCACATACTATCTAAAACTTTTTGATTGTTTCTTAATATTTCTTTTAATTTAATTGTGTATTTATAGTAAGTTCATATGCTACCATCTGAATGATAAAAACTTTAAATTGTTATCCTGCAAGCAAGTAAGCAGTTGCGTAAATTTACTCATGTAAGTAGTCCCATTTGAGTTCACTGGGGATTTTTAGAAGAGTAAACGTACTCACGTGCTTAAATATGTCCAGCGTTGCAGAATTGGGATCTTAATCTCATTTCTCATGGCTGCAGGGTGGTTGAGGATGTGGGGTAGGTGATATTCTTGGCTCAGCTAGGATGTGGAAGATGAAGTGATTTTGTTTGTATCCTTACTGATCAAGGAGTGGTATTTAAAGGGTTTCAGAGAGTCTAGTTCTGCCCTTCTGACTGAAGGATACTACTGCATTGCTGGACTCTGGGAAGAAATGGGATGCATCTGTTGAAAGTATACCAATTACACTCTTATTGTAATGATCTCAAGACACTACAGGTCATGGTTGTTATCCCCATTTTACAGATAGGAAATTGTAACACTGGGATCTTTAGGTTTTAACAGTTACGTGTCACCATGGTATCTAAAAGCTGCACAAAAGTAAGGCACACAAGAACAAAGAAGATAAAGGTATGTTTTTGTCTCTGAATTTGTCCAGGGCAAAGAAGGACAATTAAAATGTACTGCAAGTGGTTTGCATAAGCTCATGCAGCAAGTCAGCAGCAGAATCAAGAAAAATTCTAAGTGTTGTGACTGCCAAACCTATTGTCTGTCTACTAGACAATCCTGCCTCACCTATAAATAAGAGCATGCTGATCAGAGAATTATAACATGATGAGCAAACCTGTTGGGAGAAGGCTAACCCTAGAGCCTAACATTACAAGCAAGAGCTAGGAGCAAGAACAGCTTTTTCAGTTTATGATGCATTTAGGCAACATCTTGCTTAGATGCCCAAGTCCTTCTGCGGATCCCATTCTCCCTTTACTCTCCCTTTCTTGGAGCCCCTGCGATTCCTCCATATCCAGCTCATTTCCTTCCCATTTGTCCCCAGGTCCTCTACTCCATCAACCCAGCCACCACTTTTGGAGATCAGTGGTGGTGCTGACTGGTGTATCAGCAGTTCTGCTGAGACTCACTGATGGACTTTTCAAATTGAATGTGTTAGTTAATACCTGCATGAGAGAAAATATAAGCCCCATACAGTGAGCTGTAAATGCACTGGGCCCCATTTCACATTTCAGACAAAAGCTTACTCTCCCAAACAGAGGGCAGGCTACACTGCTGGCAAAATTTGGTGGCAGTTGATGAGAGTTACACAAGCTATGCAGAGCATTTACATCTTCCACTGTGCTGTGCCAATGGGAAACGCATTCCCATCTATGCAATGCTATGCTTTTTTTGGAGGTGGTTTTAATAGGCAGACTTCTGGATCGATTGAGCATGTCTTCACTGCCATTCAATCCATCTGGAAAAATCGATCTGATGGCAGCGAGTTTGCCGCTGTCAGTGTGTACATGTGTAATCCTTTGAGCTTTGCAGAAAATTGCTTCTGAAGGATATTTACCCTCCACATTCTTGTCTGTCGCCCTGCCATTTCACTTTCACACTATGGTTCTCTTTTTTTAAAATACTTCCTGTATCTTCAGTTTCTGCTTTCCTCACTTCTCCTGAGCCCAATCTGTCTGTATTCACTGCTTCATTCTTTCCCAGATTCTTCTGCTTTTAAGAATTGATCTATAACAGGAGGAATTGGAGGGCCAGTTAGCCTAGTGGTTGGAGAACCTTGCTTCCTGGCCTTGCTTCTGTGGTCCAAGTGCCTGAGTCTTTAAGGTGGGGGGTGGGAAGGGAGTGGGACCCAGGCCCTCCCACTCCACTGTGTCCCAGCCCTGGGCCCTGTGTAAGACACTCCTTAGTAGAGGATCTCTCAGTGGTAAATCTATGTTCACTGCCCTGGGCTACTTCCTACTGTTGCCCCTTTAGTTTGGGTCGTGTCCCCAATGGTCCAAGTTCCTGTGATGGCTTGTCTCTTCTTAGTGCTCCTCATGGACCCTGGGTGGCATCCTGCTGTGGTCCCAGGTTGCTCCAGAAAGGACAGTTGTAAGTTTGTCAGTGTTGAAATCTCCACAAGATCTCTGTGCTTAGGTCACCCGGGTTCCGCTCACACTGGATGCTTGGAGGCCTCTTTCTTTGTCTCCTTTGGCCAGGAAGACACTGCTTGGTTCCCTAGTGGCTGCCTCAGCCAGCAGGCTCATGACCTTTCCCTCAGGTAGGGAAACAGCTTACTTCTGTCTCTTTGCCAGTCAGCTCCAAACTGAGCCAGGCTCTCTCCATTTCTCTCCCCACCAGGCCTGGCATTGGCTGCAAGTATAACCGGGGTTGACTAGCTGGACCCAAAGGCTCTTCTTGCCCCTTCTGTGTTGGTGGGTAGTTCCTCTGCTACACCACTTGCCCCAAAACGTACTTTGCTTTCTTCATTTTTTCCCCAACACAGACAGTGTTCTCTGGTGACTTCATTCATACCTCTCCCCTTGAGGGACTCCGAACAGACATCTGTTTAAACTGAACAAGAGGTGAAGTGGTCATATAAAGCTCTTAATGGAAATTAGCATGGGCTGACAATTGTGATGACATGATGGCATTGAACTTGTACTCTCACGTTCAGCACCGTGATTTGTGAATGTAGATACTTAGGGGGAATATAGAACTGCAGGCCTCTCAGCAATTTGCCACCTCCAAAAACATGAAGTTTGAATCATTAATGATGATGTATAGATTGAATTGTTGCTTCCATTGCTTTTCTTATTTATTTAACATGCCATGTTGGCAAGAAGTAAAACTTGTCACTTTGGTATTGAAATGTATTTTTTCTTCTACTGGCATTTCAGCATCTTTCTGAAAAACCATATTCTGCATGGATCTGGTGTTCCATTAAAAACTCTGTCATGTACCATAAGCAGATTTCAGGTTTTCCAAATTCTGCCAGTGGTTTATTATGCAATGCCATCTATGTCCATAGAACAAGGATTGCCATTTTTGTGGCTTTACCTTATGCTGAGTGCTCTGTCTAAGTTTCATGCAAGAAATTCCATTACTTTAATAATGAGAAAATGCTCATAAAATTTTGCAAGAGTGAATTCTGAAGACAAAAGTTGGAATTGCAGATAACTTCATGTGTGTCATTTGCCATTGAAGTCTCTCAGTCTTTCCTTGGACACATATTTTGTAGTGCCACAGAATTAATTAATCATATGTGCATCCGTGTGCACTAGAAAAAGTACATCAGTTTCAACTCTGCATGCTTTACTTTTATCAATAAAACCTATTTTGTCAAATGCACTTCATGATGATCAAGGAGATAACTTGGAAAATTAAATAATGATATCAATTTTTCAGAGCATGTTGAACTTATGGTATAATTTCAATGATGAAAAAAATTAATCTTCAAATCTTGAGTGAACGGTTTCATTCTGTATCTTCTAACTATAATAAACTGCACAAAGGCATTCTGTAAGCATCCAGTTATCTGCAGTGTGTTAAAGTTAGAACATAACTTTTCGTGTTCCTGATGCATTTTTTTCTTTGCCCTAATGTTATAAGGATTTCCTTTTAGTACATATGAACATCTCCTTTTGACAGACAGTGCAAATTAAAAGATATGGTTAGGCACAGGAAACTGGAGCCCAAATTTGCCCCCTGAGTTTTCATTTATAGTTAGGAGATACAGACACAATTACTGCTGACAGAAATTCAGAGGCCAGTGGCAGAGTGCATGTGGCAGTATACTCATGCCAGGCAGTAATTGGGAAGATTATTTTTAATCAGAGCATATCCTACAGCCCAAACATTAGAAATGGCTTGTAAGGCTGACAGGAAATTAAACTGAGACCAAACAAAAAGCCTCAAAATAGGAGTAATATTGTTAGGAGTCTAATGATGGCAAAGCTCACAGCTCACTGTTTGACTGCTTTCTAAAGGGGATGACTTTTAACTTACAACAACAGATAACATTGTCTAATTGCATTTTAGAAGTGAACTAAAATTAAAACCAGACTCAATCATTTATACTTAGAAAAGGTATAAAGCACCAAATATGTGAGTCAGGGTTAGTATTTGTGCTTCTGGTATTCATGATTGTATTCATTTGTATTTTTGCTCTGGGCTTTTTATCGTTTCTAAATGAGCCACTTATGTTGGCAAAATAATGCAAGGTCACGACATTTAAAGGTGCTGGTGACCATGTATAAAGCTGTGAATGACCTAGAAGAAATCTTCCTGCAGTACAATTTGTGATATGTGGAATGCCTGAGGCAACTGTCCCAAGGGAGCTGGGGCCTGGATACTCTCAGTAGTATGCCCTCACATCTTGCTATCGTAAGAAATTCACCCGAGACCAGGAGTTGCCCCATTGCAGAAATGCTGTACGATTTGCCTACTTGACCAAACATTTCTATATGCACTGACTGATTTCTTCTATCATCTAATTTAATTTGAATGTTACCCCTTTTAAGGTGTTACTGCTGGAGGTTGAGGGAAAGTTTAAGATTATTAATTCCTTATACATGGGAATTGGTTAGCGATGGGTTGCCACTATTTAAGCCATGTGCAATGCACTCAGATACTGCAATGCTGGATCTAATCCAGTGTTCCATGCTTAGAGTATTTGCTTTCCTGAATGATGGGAATTGCAAAACAAGACAAGCTGTTTATTATTTTGTGTCTATACATGGCTGCTGATGCAATAAAAACTAAAACATAAAAACAAATGCCAGTATATGTTGAGTCTCCTCAAATACTGCTGTTTTCAGCTTCATAGATGTGCCTAATAAGTTCTGGGGAGTGGTTTGATATCTCATATCACTACAGATGAATAATGTGACCTGGCCTCACAATACATACTGATTGCTTTTTTGTGCTAAGATGCGCAGCCAGATGCTGCTAGAAAATAGATTTGCTCACAAAATAAAAGCATGCTTCTTGATGTAATTCATACTACCAAATGTATCCATTAGGTAACTGAGGTGACTTATTTGTGGCTACGTACTACCGGTATACTGAACAATTGAACAGTAAATAAAGCATAGTTTACAAATTATATATTTATGTATTAGTTCATTTGGTGTTTTGAAGTGTAGAAATGCACAAAGTCATTATATGATAGGCTATTCATTCAACATGACCAAAGCACCTGAATAACTTTGTGTAGTAGCTTTGAAAAATTGCAAGATGTGGTCACTAGCTAGATTGTATTATGCAGATAATCTATTTTTGTTGTTTCAAAATAATAATATGCAATTTCCATGTTACCCTGGATGGAGACATGTCCTTGCAGACTCTTGGGGTGCCTCTCTTTGCATTGTGACCAACTCCATGGCCAGTGAGAACTTCCACTTTGGCCAGCATAATTAGTAGAGATTAATGGAAACACTCTCCCCCATGTTGCTCTCATATTTTCCAACAAATACTCATACCTCTTCCATGTCCTTGTTGAAAACAGGACTGAGGATTCAGGATTATTGTGCACTACCTTTAGACCAGCAAACTTTTGAGGAATTCTGTTTCCCTGCTGTGTGGGTAGCATATGGTTAAGTATGTTTAGCTACCATCAGTATAACTATTTTAATACTGGTATATGGTTACAAGAGAGTTAAAAGGGAAAAAATATAGGATGAAAAGCATAATATTGCAAAGTTGGGCAAAATGTACGACTAGTTACTGGTTAAATAATATTGTCAAGTTAATCACTTCAGAAGTAATTGTTTTGACAGTTCCCTTTGCATTTGTTCTGGCTTACTGTAATAGTACTTTTTAAATTAGATGGCTTATGTACAATAGTGTAATCTTCTTCTTTCTTGCTGGAGGCACAAATGTTTGTTCCTGTTGACATTATCAGGGTTTTCTCAGTTACTATAACACTTTGACTGCAAGATGGATTGGAAACTGTAGATGTCGAACTAAGCAGTTGGGGGATGTAATGTTCATTATACGTTTTTCTTTTGTAAGTGAATGTAGATAAAATTACAGTATGTTGAAATACTTATAAGAGTGTATGTGATCAGGCACAAATGTTCTAGCAAAAGGAAAATCTATGTAGTACTGAAAGATAGCAGTTTCAATCTAAGCCTGCCAACGGGCATTTCAAATTGGTGACTAGTGTAAGTTGGTTTGATTTAAAAAAAAAATAGTCATTTCAAATGGTACAAATTTTGGAATCTGACAGGGACACCCTAAAGGTTTTGATTTTTTCAAAAAATGCTAAACATAAGTATCGTGCATTTAGGATGCCTCAAGATGGCCACTCAAAAATGGAGAGAACCACAATTCCTAGGCCCTTTTGAAAACATAAACTTAGCAACTTTAAAAATGTTACTCCTTGTGGATTATTAGGAGACTTCCCACACAAATACACACGCTTACTTGGTAATGTCCTTGTAGCCACTTGCAATCACAAAGGAGACAACATCCACTAAAGGAAAAGCCTAACAAGATGGAGTGTTTTAATCCATTCTTATTTAAACTACCATTTCCTGACATATTTCTAAATGCATTCTTACATCTAGCCCCTAGAATGGAACCCCTAGAATCTAGCCCCTAAAATGGGATCATCTACACTACAATTAAACAGCCCCCTAGCCCAAGCCTCAGGAGCCTGAGTGGGTGTCTCATTGCAGTGTAAACATATCCTGAGAGCCCCAGGCATGGCCCAAGGCTCACTTGTGCTAGATGCTCTATAAAAACAGAACAAAGACAGTCCATGACCCATGGAGCTTAAAAGTGTGTTTTATATTGTCATCTGTTGGTCTTTGAAATTCTGAGATCACAGTTGAACTTCTTGTAGAGTATAGTAGTACTTGCCATTTTACCAGACATGTTAGTGACCACATACACATTTTTTGAGGGGGACGGGAGGCGGGGAAGTAAATATTTTTGTGTTTCAGTGTTTCAGTATTTTGGGGCTACCTACCCCTAGACAAGGATTATAGAACTCTGGTCTTCTTAAAAAAACAAACAGACAAACATAAACAAAACAGAGAAACTATATATGAAAGGAATAATGTTTATGGACAGCTGTGCACTGTATACACTGTATGATATTTTCAGTGGTTTTGGACATGAACAATTTCTACATCTGATTTCACGTACAAACTTTTTGTGTATTATATATAGATTTGCCATAGCTTTTTCTCTCCAGATTCAAAATGCATATAGTGCTTGTGTTTGTAAGAAATTGGTTTTGGAGAGCACGCATAGGGTTATATATAAAGTACGAATACATATAGGGACACACTTTTGCTATGAAAAGCATGGCTGAGCGTGTTATAATTGCTAGAATATAATGAATGATTCAGTAAAATATTAAGTGCCACCAGCTTCTCATGAATAAAAAAGGTGGCATGGAGTACACTGTCACCTTATTTTAATGCATAGCTACATATAAACATGAAATACTCCAGGTGCCTCCTGATCGAGCGCTTTCGTCTTTTTTATTTATATTTTTCTTTCATAAAAATTCTTGAGGTTTACAACAGAAAAAGTTAATCGCCATTTTAAAATGTTTACACAAAGAAAGAAAAGGTATATATTATAAAATTACACCAGGAAATTGAACTGTCAAAATGTTTTGAGTTATAGCTGCACAGTTATGTACAGTAACCACATAGCTACTTGAATAGATAAGATGGTAAAGAATTGTAACTTAGAATTCATGATTGAAATAAGTTGCAAAGCATGTCTGCCAGTTCTCCCTCCCTCTTCATAACCCAAATCCATTGTATAATCACAAACTTGTCAGGCATTGTTAGGCCATAATCACACTTCTGTCTTTTGATTTGCAATGCACTCAAGGAATCAGGTACAACACAACCGTGCACACACTGCCTTTCCTTATTGCTCACATGAAAAAATACCAAGTTCTAAATTGTGTGCTATTGATTTTGTTCTTTTACTGAATCTTTGAATTTTAAAATAGTCTTTTAGGCTACACAGCATTTTTGGTTGCAGGATGTAATCTGACTTCATTATTAAGTAGCAGAGAGAAAAAAATGTAAAATGCATGCATGTTTTTGCATTAAATTATACTCCTTTCTTCCTTTCCTCCCTAATTTTCCTGTAAAATAAATATGCACTTTTTATATTTTTGGATCAAAGAAATATTTTGGGGGGTTGTACAGTCCCTAAGATCATTGATCTTTCACAGACAATGGAAAAAAAGTGGAACCCTTTTTAAAAAAATAAAAAATCTCAAATTAATTTCTCCTTCCCAGTAAATATATGATTTTTTTCTCTTAGGAAATCACGCAGAAGCCCTATGCAAGTGGTGCTTTCAGTTTTCATGAGCGAAGCCTTCTTTCTGTAAGTACCACTCTTTGTTTCTCCCTGTACTTACGTTTCTCAGGCCCCTAGAGCAGAATTGAAAGCTCAGTTATGTAATCATAAAGAATCAGAAGAGGCTTTGGTCTTCACATCTTGTTCAAGCTAATATTGCATCTCAGCACATGCAAAACATAAGTGCCAGGCATTGAGTGGAGTGTAATCCACAACAAACAGCAGAACCATGTGCAACTTACTTGCTTAATTATTTTTCCTATGCCTGGCCACAGGTCAAAACAAAATATATTCTGTTACGTTCATTTCAGACATTAGGTTTGTGTCCCTGTGTCTTATTTTTTCTACCTTTGATGATACTGCAGAAGCATAAAGAAATGCCTTTATGAATATTTTAGTCAATTCATCCACTTTTTGTTGTTGTTGAAGTGTGCATATAATGTGCAAATACGAAGAATTAAGCCCTGACTTTTAGGGCATGTATAAAAGTGTTCAAGTGTTAATTATTTTTTACTTTTCCTGTCCTGAAAATTGGCTGAAATAATTAGGCACGAGCGTGGCGGTTCTCTCTTCTAAACCATTGGTTACTTTCACGTCTAGGATTATTTTTTCCATGATATCTCATTTTAGCTTGAACGTGGAAGCTAATTGTGCTCAGTGAACCATGTCTGAGGATTTGGTTTATAAGAAAGGGCAGAAGGATGGATCATTGGTCTGACCCAGTATGGCCATTCTCATGTTCACTTATGTTCATGAATTTATTATATTTTACTAGTAAATAATAAATGCAAATCAAAGAAAATGTAATTGTAGAAAATGATTCAAGGTAGATCTTTCGCTTTCTTTTTGTAATGTGATAGTTTTCTTTTTCACAATTATTTTAGTATCTAGTCTGCTACTTAAAAAAGAAATAACCTACAAGATGGCATCTTGGTCTTGTGTAATGAATGTTAAATGTTATTAAGGTGTGACAGAAGCAGTTCCATGTTAGTGGCTCCAAGAGCCATTGTTACCCATGCTGGAAGAAAGGCAGGAGGCAGCAGCTGTGGATTAATTCGGCTGCACAGTGCAGGTCACCATCATGTCCTCAGTCATTTCCACTTAGTTGTCAGGGTGTGGTCAGCCATCTCCTTTCCCAACATGAGCCCAGCCAGTCTATTATTGGGACCCGGCCACCGTCCCCTTGTATAAAGGTTAAAGGGGACTGGAAAGGAGAGGGGTGTTGGCTCCCCTTCTACCAGATGTTATAACTCACATGCCTGCCTTCCCCAGCTTCCTTAATTGATGCTTACCTCTGAATCCTTTTCCAATCCTTCTTGTCCGATCACCGTATTCTTTCTGTAATGAATACCTGTGCTGGATGGACATATGCCACAATTTTTAGTTACTAAATTGCGCCATTTTAACATCATCTCTCTGCCCACCTCACTAAATGCCTGACCCACAGTGGGGAAGGTGGAAAAAACCACCCTGCCTTGGTCAGTCTGGTGGTGAGGGAAAAATCGCTTGCTAGCCCCCCAGGAAAAAGAATGGCTAGCATAATGCCCACAGTGGATCATGAAAAAAACATGGTTCTATTTTGATTCCATGGGTGGAAAGATGAGGTGTTGCTAGCCCAATCCCAGTGAGAAAGGATTTCTCCAGAACTGCTGAGGGCATAAATACCACCTGTCTCCAGTCATCTGGAAGGTCAGTACCCTCCCGCTCTCCTCTGGTCCAGCTGCTTCTGTTCTGCTCTGTCCAGGTAAACCTTCTTCTCCCTCCTCCTCTTCTCTGCCAATTGCAGAGTGAACTCTTATGCGGGGGAAGGAACCTTTTTCTTCAGGACAGCCAGACAAGGATCCACCACATATGGTTCCGGTAAGCACATTCTGAAGTGAGCTGAATTAACAGAAAAGAGGTGTGTGATTTTTGCACTCACTTGGTGTTTGTAGCTCTCCTTAAGTAAAAAGAATGGACACTGGTGCATTGAAAGGAGAATAGACCAAATTCTTCTTTAGCTTTCAGATACATCAGTATTAGTAGCTGAGTGCACCCCTGCTCTACTAAATTTAGTGTCATTCAGGGTGTTAGGTATGCAGTCCTTGTTAGTAATAAAAGGCATTTCATTCCTAATTCCTTTTTCCTTAATGTCTTTGAAGTTGTATTTAAATATTTCAAGAAAGCTGAATGACTTAGTGGATAAAACAATGGCTGCTCATCTTGAGGATGGGTTTGAATCAATTTTGTATTGCTAAATGTGCTTGTTGCTTTTAGCTTTTTGTCTATCATGAACAGTTGTTTCTATCACACAACAGTCTCACAGCTCTTAGCTGGATTTGACACTATTGACAGTTTCTGCTAGAAAAATCCTAGTACAAATGCGAGAAGGAAACTAAAGTTTCTAACCTCTGGGAGACAGTGGTCCCTGAGATAATTACCGGAATGTTGTGAGGAAGCTGACATTAATCTGGCTATAATACTTCAATATCTACAAATGCAGTTTTAGGAAAAATACATTAATCCCCCTTCAGCATGCTAACAAAAAATTATAGTATAAACAACAAAGAATTAAAAAAAAAACTCATTTGGAATTTTGGGAATGTTTAATTATCCCAAATCTCTGATCGGAATTGGTATTATTTTCCCTTGTGATCATAACCTAACTAGCACAATGAATATCAATCAGCTACTAGGGCTAAAGGGTCTTTCTCTTTTTTTTTTTTTTTTAACTGAGCTGAGACTGAAGTCCAGCATGTTGCCTGGTAACAGAGTATGTAGATGAGTTGGCTCTTCAGTGCACCATATGGCTGGGCGTTATGCCCTATTCACCCATGACATGATGTACACATGTAGTACATTACTGATTATAAAATGGTTTATCCCATGCCCTTATTCAGAATAGGATCTTAAACTAGCAATACAAATCAAACTCAAAGTTACTCACATTAATAGAATTGTCTGTTATGACATTAATTTATGCTTGAAGGATCAAAAAAATGGGCTACCAGCAAAGCTGGTGATACGTATTTTTGAAGCAACTTACTCATTTTAACTTAACATTTTCTACGTATAATTATTATGAAATAATTTTGTCTACTTCAGTTTGACAGAAAAATATAAATTACAGAGAGTTCAAATGTAGTGAAATTCCTGTTTTTAAAGCCTAAGTCTGCAATGCAGTCAGATAGTTGATTAATGTTGGTGATGATATATGGTAATATGTAACTTCTGCAACTTCTGTTAGTACTACAATAGTGCCTAGAGTTTCCCACTAAAACAGGGACCTCATTGTACTAGGTGCCAAACTAGGACAGTAAGAGGTAGCTCCAAAGAGATGATAGACTAGATGGACATGGCGGACAAAGCAAGTACTGTTATCTCTGTTTTACAGAGGAGGAAACTGAAGAACAGAGAAATTAGAGGGACTTGCCCAACGTCACTCAGGAAGTCTGTAGCTGGGGTGGATGTAGAGTTGCTGTGCAGTGTTTTAATTCCAAGATCATCTTTTTTCTTCTGTTTGCTTTAAGCTGAAATTTACTCAGGTATTGGGAGTCCACAAAAGCTCCTCCACATCATTTAAGCTCCCCGTTAGAGCTGTCTGGGTGACTTGGGGATACTTAA
Organism: Mesoclemmys tuberculata; assembly: GCA_007922155.1. Taxonomy (NCBI): domain Eukaryota; kingdom Metazoa; phylum Chordata; order Testudines; family Chelidae; genus Mesoclemmys; species Mesoclemmys tuberculata. The sequence continues at coordinate 7,639,604 of ML675626.1, forward strand.
GCCATGCCAGGGTGGTTATATGTTCACTGTGCCCAAGCAGCTGAGAGATCTGTGCACTGGATCCTCATCGGTCACTGATTAGAGAAGGTGAGAGATAGGATCAATCCATGATTACACATGTACAATGACCCTAATTCTTCATGTAAGTGACGGGGAAGAGAAATGACTACTCGCACAACACTCAAGGTGGGAATAGCAGAAGTAGGGAGGGATTATATGCTGCTGAAGCTGCAGTTGGAGGGGTAAATGTTTGCCCCTATACCCTTCACTCACCTAACGCCAATTGTTATGCAAGTGACATAAACTTATATAAGGAATTTCTACATAGGCTACATAGAACAAAGCTCTGTCGTCATTCCAGTTAGCACTATAGAAACTAGGGGGGAAGGGGGCGTCTTTCATGTTACTTTTCTAGGTTTTTACAGCATTGAACCACAACAGTAAAATTATATTTCCTGTGTATAAAATGATTGGAGATGCTTTCAAAGAGATAAGATCAATGTACTTCTCCCCTTTATCGTGTTTTCTCCATCTCCAGAATGCATTGTGCTGTGGTGCATGGTTTTGACAACCATACTGCAGTAAATGGCTTTATTGGTGTGTTATCAAATTTACAGTACTTGGCCTGCGTAGAAGTTTTTTACGTATTAGAGAGCACGTGTATGCACATGTTTATTTCTGGACCCCACCATGTTAAGGTTTATAATATAAAATGTGAACAACCATTAGAGTGAGAGACTGAAGGAAACTAATCTTTGGTCTATCGTTGAATTAAAAGCAAAATAAGTAGACTCTCACTGGGTCATTTGCCTCCTGAGTGCCCCTTGTGGCCAGAAGTCATTGGCAGCCTTCCCCAGTTCCGAATCAGGGAGCCATTTAAACTCCACACACCATTTTTGTCAATTCACAACATGCTTTCCTGAGGTCTGTGTTTATTTGGATAAAAATAAACTCAAATTTAAAATTCAGAGTCCCAAACCAAAATCCATTTGTTTAACCCTCTCATTGGGTCACTCCCAGGCCTTTCCTCAGTCCCAGGTACCAGGACTCCGTGCTGCGGCCTACTCTTATAGTCTCTGATCACCGTACCTGGGACCTTTTGTGCAGGCTGGAGTCTGAGTCCCAGGAGTCTCTGTTGGAGCCTGCTCACTCCTGGTAGTTTCTTAGCTCTCAGAGCATCCCCTGTTACTGTAGCCACCCATTGCCCTTTTGTAGGTAATGATGTGATTGAGCTTAGGTGTGCCCTACTGATCTAACAACCTAAATCTCATTGTTAAAAGGCATTAAGGTATTGGGAATCTAAATCCCACTGACAATCAATGGAATTTGGATGTCTAAATGCCGAAATCCCTTTAGAAAATGGGATTTAGGGTCCTAAGTCAGGTATGTCGTGCAATGCTGAGTGCTTAAGTCTAATTTCAAAATAAGACCTAAGCATGTAGGATCCTAAGTCCTACTGAGCTTCAGTGAGACTGAAGCACCTCAGCACCTAAGAATTGAATGGCTTGACTAGTGTCACAGAGCGAATCTGTCACAGAGCTGGGAATTGAATCCAGATCTTTTGAGTCCAAGACCATTGCCATAGCGATAAGGCCATACTTCTTCTCCTACTTCTCTCTCTAAAGAAAATAATTATCCTTTTTTAGTTTTTCTGTTGAAAAATGAAAACCAATATAGAATTCTACATACTTTGCTGGCTGGTGACACCACTGAAAATTATTTTCAAAGAGTCATGCAGACTAATTGTTATCAGTAAGGAATTAGCAGCAGAGCTCAAAGCTAATTGAAGTTTAAGTGTCCTCAAACTGATCTTTTCTTTTCCTTAACGGGTCATGTCTTGGTAGTGAATGTTTCCCTTAGCAAAGATACAGCATTGTTTTTCAGGTGCCTACAGATATTTGTGTATAGCTTTCACTATTAGATTGAAAGTAAATTTCTTACTCTTAAACTAGTAAGACTTGCTACTATTACTCATGAGGGGTGTAGAAAGTCAATGAATTTAAATGTTCTGTTTGTGTAAATTAATAATAATGAGTAATAATTTGGAAGAATAATAGGTCGGTGTGTAGACTGACCTGTGTTCTATGCACGCTGTGGATTTCCTGCACCTACAGGCAATCAGTAAGCACAAGAACCTTTGGAAACTTGTATCAACCCCACAAGACATGCCATAATTTATATAATTGGCATTAGTTTATGCTTAGGAAGCATGTAGGATTGTGGAGGTAAACTTAAATTAAATGGGATGACAGTTTGCAATCACACGTTCAGAGATGACTGGATGGAAAACACTAAGGAAATAATTATATTAATATGAGATACAGACTGTTTCATTTTATACAGTGTATGAGACACCCTGACTGGCTGAAAGTTAATACAAAAATGTGAAACTGTAAGTGAGGTTCTTTCTTGGTGGGAGAACTTGTAATGCCAGTGGGTTAAATTCACTTCTCTCTGTGTTCTGGATCACTTATTTGTTCAACTGTACCTCTCAAAACTATTTGACTCCCACCCTTTTCAGAAGTTCACCAACAGCTATAGAACTACCTCTTACTCCTAGGGACAGCCATTCTGTTTTCATGATTCTGGTTATTTTCACCAACTACATAAACCTGTATCCTTTACAGAATCAATCAGCATTTACAGCTGCTAATGCATTAATAAAAGGGATGTCCATGGCCATGACCTACCTGAATCATGACACATTAATCCATATAAGGCAATTTTAACGAGGTAGATTAAAGACTCTCATTGTTCCCTGAATATAAAGCAGGATACAAAGATCATGGTATTACCCTTAACAGATCTTACACTAACACGTTTTAATTGTACTCTCAAGGAGCAGTGGGCCAAGTGCTTGTTGGATGAAGGAGCTCTCTGAGACCAGCATGCAAGTTGGCTCCTATTATCATATATTGTTTTTCCATCTTGGACATATCCTCTTTATTCTGGTTACAGAATCCAGGAGCCCATTTACCTATACACCTGCTGCTTTTTTTCTCCTTCCCTGTTAAGATGCTATTTGCTTCTGCCAGGCCCAAAAGGCACAAAGCTTTATGAGCACATCTGCAGAAGAAGAAAAGTCAGTGTGACAGAAACTTTTGATTTTCACCATATCACAAGGGGTGTCTCTCACAGCTAAATGACCCAGTGAAATAAAAATAAAATAGATTGGCTATACACTGGGAAAGGATTGCTTTGGCATTCTCTTCAAATCATGTTCTGATCAGGAGCAAATTGCTGTGTACTATTGATTTCAGTTCTGCACAGTGCACATCCTCTTATGCCAGCTGCTTCACTATACCAGGTTAAAGATTTTTTACTATCTTTTCTACACGTGCTATTGGTCAGGATGTGGTATGTAAGTCAAATACTCAGCCACTGAGGTATGAAAAGACAAACTATTCCCTCTGACCTCTGATAGGGAGTCTTATCAAGAGAGCTTGCTCACAAACTTTTATGTTTTCTGGTTTAAACCCCAGCATTAAAATTTGCCTTATGTGAGGTCCTGTACATTTTGAGACAAACTATCTTAACAGCCTTGTCACCAGTGATACAACAAGCAGCTGTAAAGAAACCACAGATTCCTGCAGAAGAGACAGTTATAAATTTTGCATAGCAGTGAAGATGAGAAGCACCAAGAAAAATAACTGGTTAAATATAAATGAAACTGAAGCAAAGTTATGGCAAATAGTCAGTTTTATAGGCTTAGCTTGTTTTAAGGGAAAGATACTCATGGTTCAGGTAGTGTCTGTTTGGCATCTATTTTATTCTTGTTAACTGATGATGGATACTTTAAATGTTGCTCCTTAAACTGATACTTCAGAAGCAATTTTTATAAAAGACTGATCAAATCTCTAATTATTGAAGTTATGAAGAAAATAATATTCATGAATTGCAGTTGGGAGAAAATAGACTTCTAAGCACCCAGTCTGATTCAAGTAATGCAATGTGCATTTATTAATGGCTAATAAAAAGATACACTCTTTGCTGTCATATACTGGCTGCTAAACTACTATATAAAACCTGCATTTGCATATCTTGATCGATATTATTACAGATATAGCTTCACTTGGAGTTTATTTTGTAATGTACAGGTCAAAACAGAGAAACAAGAAACCTCTTAAAACCTCATGAGTAAATTGTTGAATCATTTACTCTACAGAAATGTTTTAAAAAAAATCATCTCATGTACAGTTTGATTAAATATAGCAGCGCTTTATAACTTTGAGGGGTATGTATGTGTATACTCACTTAACACTAAGTGCCCTGGCAGGGACTATATAGATATAATTGATATGTGATACCCATGTGAGAAATTTTGTTTTAAATCATCTATATTTAAGTTATGATTAAGTATTATTGTACCACCTGATTGCAGTTAATGGTTTCTCTTTTGCAGCTCCTTGCCCTCTGTGGAGTCTGCTTTAGAGGAGCCCTTAAGGGCTTAGGGCCAGTTTAACCTTCATTTACTTAACACCAAGTAAATGACAAGCCTGCATCTTGTAAGACATTGGCATAAACAAGTTAACATAAGGGAAACATAGGCCTATGACCTTTAACTTATATAAAGAGACCCAATGGTCACCGTAGATTTTGGGGAACTTGGAATAGCTTGCTTAAGAGAGAAATTAGCATAAAATGAGATTAGGCAGCCACAGGAATACTGAACTGATACTAAACTTGGATATTTTAGGATAAGATTGTTGGCAGATGTCTAACCACAAATTTGCTTTAGCATTATGGTAATGAGCTATCAGGGAAAGGCACCACAGTATTATGAGGCTGAGGAAGTTGGATATGGACAGAGGAGGCAGGGTGTTTGTATGAATATTCAGGGTGATTCCCAAGCCCTATTTAAGCAAGAACCTGCATGGAGAAGCTAGCTAGCCCTCCACCCTTCAATATTTTCTTAATACAATCTATCATTCAAGCTTTGGGGATCTGGACCATCGGACCCATTTGGCATGCCAGAGACTAATCTAGGCTAATCCTTTGTCTCTTACCACCAGATCTCCAAAAAAGGGGTTTGTGTATATAAGTCTATGAGCATATGCTATACAGGGAATAACATTTAAGACTTATCCAATACTCTATTGTTGCTATTTCCTTCTGTGGTTTGGCACTTTCTTGTCTCTATTAATTGTATTAATAAAGGTGGTTAAGGTTTTGTTTTGCTCTCCTTGAGAGGGCCCTTGCCATGCATCCTTGGATTCCCTACAAGATATTGAACTTGTCAGTTTTGACTCTGTTGTATCTGATTCTGGGACAAGAACCTTAGTACACTCCTCTCATTAGCTGAGTACCAATTAGCATTCATTTATAGGCTCAGGCTACAGCCCCAAGGTATTCTCCCATAGCATCATAAAACCATCTCCTTATCGGTCTTTCTACCTCTTTCAGCTATTAGTTCTTATGGCTCTTTATTAATGATCACTTAAGTTTCAAAGGGCATCACCATAAACAGCCTCTTTTTGGCTAACATCCTAGTAGCTTCATCCAGCAGGAGGTGGATTTCTAAGTGAGCACTTTTCACCTTTCTTTGTAGGATTGAAGGATGTTTTCTCAATGCTGGGCCTGATCTTCATTCAAAATGGCCTCCAAACACTGGTCTCACCAGGATGGTGCTCTGACTTGAGTTTTTACCTAAGGAAGTCAAACTGCTCTAAAGTGCAACTCTTTTAAAAGTGTTCACGTGACTTCTTTTCCCCCTTTCTGCTGCTGTTTGGCAGGAGGCCATTTTTTAAAAGACTGGTTTAAACAGAGTAATAGTACACTGGTTTACATGATGATCTTGGTGATAGAAATGTTTTACTTTCAGTGTAGAGTTAGAATTTGGAGAATTTTACAGAAGCAATTTAAATTGAATAGATGGCCTCAAAAGTGCAAAATTCATGAGTTTGTAAATCCTCAGAATTTGCTTCTGTCTTTGATGTTAATGCAGTTTTGTTTGTTTTTTAATGTTTTTCTGTGTGTATTTCAGTTGTAATTTTAGGCTATTCTCATAGTTTCCTAAAATCATTCAGAACTGGGCATACACATGCGCTAAACATGAATGAAAAATCTCAGTCTTAGACTCCTTCATGAAAATTTTCCCAGGGTCTGTCCTTGTTTTCAAAGAAAAATATGTAGTGTATGACCGACACAGTTACATATGTGCTTAGGTGTCTGCAGAATTAGTCCCTTGTCATGGTTTACTTTGCTACATGAATACTCCCAGAGAAATCAATGGGTTACTCACAGTAGTAAAGTTCTGTGCATGTATTTTTGAAAGATTGGCAGTTTAGCACACAAAGGGACTAGGGACTTGACTAAGCTCTGCTAAAATCTTAACAGATGCCCCTAGAAGAATTGATTTTTTTTTCCAATCACATTATTTTAATTTTTCCCTGAGCCGGGCAAAGTGTGTACAACAATCCTTATGTAGGGGTTTGTCTGTATTAACTTTAAATTTTCAAACTCCAACCATTTTTGTTTGGTCTCTAATAATTGAAGTGTAGTTAGAACTAACAATGGGGAAAGTGTTTTTTCCCCAGTTTTCCCATAATTCAAAAACAGTTTTAAAGGGGTTTTGCTTAGTCTTTCGTGTTAAAACAAAATAAAAACCACAAGACTCTGGCAGAACCCAAGCCCAATATGAAAAATACCAGCCCAAAAGATGCATGTTTCAAAAAGCAGTAAGCATGGGAAAACAAAAACTGATTATGGAAAGTGCAATTGGAATCATTACTGGCAACTGCTGTGGTAGAAAACAAAATGTAAAATACTGCATGTGTTGATGATAAAATATCCTTAGTACATTCAGGTAGATTAAAATACCATTCCTCTGTTTTGAGGAACAAGACATCTTTCGTTTCAGAAAGAATGTATAAGCCAAAGGTTAAATATGTTTGTGCTTTAAGTTTGCTGCTTATTCATCTGAGTTTTGCTACCTAATCTTTGACATTTGTTTGTGAATTCAGGATTATTTTTAGCTATTGGTGGGGAAAATAATTTGTGGAAATTATGGTAACTGTATAGATAAGTGGAAAATAAAGAAATCTAAGGATGAAATTCAACATTTATATTTACAAGTTTAGAAAATATTTTTATTGAATTATGATGGAAGAAATTAATTTATCTTTTCAAACATTTTTGTTGTGAAATAGCACAGTATCTTTTTACAGTAAAGGTATTTCTGCTGCACTGAATTTTGCTACTCATTCTCGACTCAATATTTTAAATTAAACCATATGTGAATGGTTTACTAAAAATTGTTTTGTTTAAAAATAAATGTATGGCTCGGGAAGTTTCAAGTTAAGTTTGGAACACTTTTTATTTAAACCGTTTACAAAAAACAAATTAGATGTTTTCAAATTATGAATGTGAAATGCTCATTTTCTTTACAATACTGCAGGTAAAAATATTTTTTTCCTTTTCACAGCATAAGCTGGCATCTTAAAATCTACTTTAAAGCACTGCCTCTTCTTGTTAAATCCATATTTTGTTTGTGTTATTGAACTGTAAGTTTCCAAGATTGAGTCAGGTTAGTATTAACACCTTGGGGAAAAAAAGAGAAATCTGTGTGTTCCTGTTGAGTCCCCTTGAAAAGCAGTTCTCTCTCTTTGAGTTCAATATCTTACAATCCCATTCCAAACAGTGTTCATATCTACATAGCTCACTTTTATTATATTTCCTTCACTAAATATTCAACAAATTAATGTACATGCAAAGTTCCTCTAATGAATAAATATTCTGGATAGGAATGCAAGTGAAAGTTACTACGGACTTCTGTTGTGTCATGTCACCTGAAATGGTTTTGGATTCCAAAGCAAAAATAATATATAAAAATTAAACTATGTCTGAAGCAGGGGAATGTAAATAAAACATTCTTTCTTACCTGCATTGATCTTGGTAGAAATTATTTTGACCTTTTAGGACTCAGTGACAGAATAAGAGTTTGAGAACATATTATTATTATAAATACAAAATAAAGTTAAACATTGACATACAAGGATAAGTGATATAATTATGGTGGGGCTGCTTTTAGGTGATTTCCCTCTGTCCAGGCATTGTAAATGAACTTAAACTGTGATCTGCTGTTAAAATTGCATACTTGGTGCTGTTTCCTTGATATTAGCACCACACCCACGAACTTTATTCTCTTCTTATCTGTTTCACACTAAGAGGCTTAGACCTGATAGACCCTCCTGGTAAAACTACTACTACTACAAAAAAGACCAGCATATTTCCAAATCTATTTCCATAAAAAAAATAAAATGGCTGAACACAATAGCTTTGGAGTAACCCCAGCTAATTAACCACTTAATTGCAGCTCCTTCCAGCTTTGGTACTGACTGTGTCATATTCCTTACATTAAAACAAAAAGTGACATTCAGGCAATTGGATCCTTTTATTCATATTCATAATTCCCTGATTATCTCTAATAAACACTCTTAATAGTCTATAAAATATTTTCAGCAGTCATGATTGCTGCTAACCTTTGCAAATGACTGTTAGTAGCTTATGTTTCCCTTCGTTATGACTGATAAATAATCTTTTTTCCTCAAAAACTGTTGAAGATTCTTTTGCCTATTTGAACTTTGACGTGTCGGGCATTTTATTTTCCTGTAATCTTTCAGTAATGATATTTTCACTGCTGACGTTCACTTGCCAACTATTATTGTAGGTTTTAAACTTTATATTTATGTAGTAGCTCTTTCTCTTTCCATAATTATCAAAATATATATAATTGTACTCTGTGTGTCCCCTTCACATTTTTTACTTTGAGTTTTTCACTCTGGAACTGGATTTTTAATTATATTATCTGACTTCTCTAGAAAAATTATTTGTCTTCACAAAATAATTAATTCATTGATAACTCTTTCTGACATTGTCTCTGTATCATGGCTAACTAGAATTTCAGCTATTATAACATCACAACCATTAGAACACATTTCCTGGGATCTGATTTGCAAAACCTTGACATTTAATTCAAGGAGAGGACCAGGGAGTCATCCATACAACTGGGTTTGTCCCTACTTAGGACTGTCTCCCCTGTTCTGCCTTCTGCTGCTGCTGCCAGATTCTGACCTTTGAGTAGCCTGACCCACTAGATCAGACTGCACATGTCCTGGTTGTGACAAAAGTAATTATCTGTTATATCAAAATTTGGTAATTAATATTAATATGAAGTATAAAAGCTGGGATGAGATTGCCTACATGATTTTGGAATAACTTTATGTACTGCCTTTTTATCTGACATGGGGGATGAAACGTTTCTTACTTCATATGGTGCTAGTTGCTATTACTTCACTTCAATTGTTGAATTCTTTTCTCTAATAAATTCTGGTTTTGCTTTTTATGGCTGGGGAAAGGGGCTTGTGGAAGTGCCATTGCAGGAGGAATAGGTAGGTGTTGGAGTTCATAAGTGCTTTATATTTGCAATTGTAAGAAAATACTGAACTCAATACTTCTGTTCTTCAGGCCACGATTTTCTTATCTTCCTAATAGCCTCCCACTTTCCTTATGGCAATGCTCCTCACTAGATTCAGACTTTCACATATATGTTGGGCTGTCTCTTCCTAGTCTGAACCTAAATTTGCACCTGTCCTGGACCAGCCGTTACCAATCATTGACATTCTCTTTAGCTTTATACTGTGTTGCTTGGATCTGGAGACACCTAAGAGCTACTGATTTCAGCTCCTCCTGGGCAGGCAACATTTGACCACTCTCCCTAGTGGTAATCATGGGGTAGCTCTTACAGCTGGAGAAGGAGTTTCCATGACTGATGTGGAAGACTTAGCAACGGTAGCTCCATCTTTCCACTGAAAACATACATGTTCTGTTTCTGCAGCTGTCACCTGCAGTATTTGGACATCAACTAGTAGTGTGGGAATGTTTTTAAAGTAATTTAATTGCTACTTCCTTACGGTGCGATACCAGTTTATTCAAACTAAGAATCAAATTCTTTCAAAACGCATTATACATTTCTCAGTATTTGAAGAAGCTCATTTGCAGAAATAATCTTTGATGCTGGAGAAAGGAAAAAAAATATATATTTTTCACTCATTTAGTGCAGAACTAGACGTGCTGACAGGAATGCTATATTTATGGATGGAGGCTTTTTTAAATTTGTGGTTCCATTAAAGGCCCTATTCTTTCCCTTTTGTCAATAAGAATGCCGTCACATAGACCCATTCAAGCTCCAGAATTGAAGCTCCTGATTTTGGTTGCTTCTTGTTAGGCTCCTGAGAAGCTGTTTCATTTTCTCAATTTGGAGAGCTGTGTAGAGGCACTGTAAGCAGTTTCTTCATACTTTGTCCCTTTTAGTATGCTACCGGAGAACTCTAATTTTGCTCTAGAGCGTTGTTTCTCAATCAGTGGACTGCAACCTGCAGGGGACTGTTCATAAATTGTATATCAATTGCTTGACCACAGTTTGGTCTGTTATAAAATTTACTCAAGAGACCAAATAACCAATGTCAGTCACGTTGATTGTTCTGAGTCAATAATAATATAATACAGAAAGAAGGTTCTGTTTGACACCATTCTCCAGGAAGCCACCTCTTGTAGCGATGTTACTGTCATTCTGTCTGGAGTCACTCGCTACTGTGAGTGCCCAGCTCAAAGCAGATTCAAAAACAGGCAGACACCCCAAACTTATGGCTTGTTTTATAATTAGATTTCACCAACCCAGTAACACAAGTGAATTGATGGATCGTGAATTTTCACCAGTCTCAGCACAGTCACAGGTAGACTTGAAAGCCTAAGGGGACTATCATGCCACCTTGGCAAGCTGGACTCAATGATAAATGAGTGAAAATGTCACCAGAAATGACAAAGTATTCACGTTGCTTACAGTACCAAGAGTCCAGTCACTTCCCCCAGATCAGTTTGTTCCTTAGATCTCACAGCAAAGTGTGGCAAACGGCCAGCTTCTCCCTAGTGGGTCTCGCACTTTTGCCTCTCGTAGTGGGGTAGGGTGTCACCAGTTACCCCGTCTTCCCAGGGAGGGGGGTAGGGACCTGGGCCCACCCGCTCCTCTGGGTCCCAGCCCAGGGGCCCTCTGAGTAGCAACTATGTGCTGCTGGCACCCTACTTGCAGCTGCAGGCTTTTCCCCTGGGCCACTCTTCCCCCTCTGTCTTTCTGGCTTCTTGAGCCCAGTACCTTCTTCAGGACCCCAACTCTCTCCCACACACCACCGTACTCCGTTCTGTTCTCCTCCACTTCACACACTCCTCTGCTCACCACATACCTACTCCTTCAACTCCACCCTGTCTCTCAGTAGTAGAAGGTTTTTATAGGCACCTGGGTGGGGCCTTAATTGGTGTCAGCTGACACTAATTACCTTCTAGTGACTCTGGCTAGTCTATAGGGAATAAAGCCTGGATCATTCTAGCACTTACATAGCACTCTTCCAGAACTTTCCTTCTGCCCTTGCTATACCACAAAAGATAACACCTGTAACCAATCCTGCAACAAACTAACTAAGGGTTTATTAAGTAGGAAAATGACGGAGTTATTTAGAGGTTAAAGCAAGCAAGCATATACACATAAATAAGTTACCATCTATGGTTTCTAAAGGTAACAGAAGTGTGGTGATCTATCAATTAAAAATGTCTTTCAAAGCAGACCCAGGGGTAATTCCTGGAGATCTCTGCTTTAATTTAGTATTTCTGGCCTTCTGAGAGAGTTCCAACAGCAAAGAAATGAAACATTGTCTTGTTTTATCTTATACATTGGGCCTTCCAGTTTATGAGAAGACCTTCCCTGCACATAACATTTCCAAGGTGTGACAGGGCCATTCACCAATCCATTGTATCATGATGTTCCTTAACGGCCCCTTTAATCTTGATAGGCCTCCTGAATGGGCAGGATGATTCCCATGCCAGGGTTCAAAAGTTCAGAGCAAACATTTTCTAACTGATAAAGCAAAACTTGCATATTTCCTTATAGCATGGAATACAGGCATTACAAATAAGATTAATGCTATGAAATGCTTGTAAATTGCTACTTGCATATAAACACTAAATACTTCCTTAGAAGACTAATACCTTTTTGAATAAAACTGACATGCAGCTGTGCTGATTTGGCTTCCAGCTATGAGTTTATAAATTCTTAGCTAATGCTTATGGTCTTGGCCAGAGTTGGCACTTGGTTTACTAGCATCACAGTTACATTCACTTTACACAGAAGGTGTGCTCCCATAGTTACACATTTCAGCTGGTATTATTTATATGATGATTTTAAAGATGACACATCTTTTACAAATCACTAAAATCCAACCCATCATTTTGTCCCAGTTCCCTAACTTGTTGTTCTGTTCCTTCATTATCTTTGTTTTGGATACTAACATTCCAGGTACTGGTCCATGAAGGTACTTCTCTAGCTTGTACTGAGACATAGAGTGAATGTATTTGATTTTGACAAGTTTCCTATCTGCTTATGCCAAATGCTTGCTTCAGTAAATGCAAGGTGTTATGGGATACTTAGTATAGCGTATAGCATTAGGCTATAGACCAGTTTAGGTTAGTTGGCTATTATAATACTTGTGCTTAATGTTACTGGCACTTAATGAATACAGTAGAACCTCAAAGGTATGAACCACCAGAATTACGAACTGACTGGCCAACCGAAATCCATGTGAAACCGGAAGTAAGCAATCAGGCAGCAATAGAGGGGGAAGGGAGGAAGAAGTATATACTATACTGTGCCTGTATTGCATCTGAAAGGTTGGCACATCTGAGTTTCCTGTCCCCAGCTCCACTTGTCATATGAGGGGCAGCCATTTACACATAGAAGGTGAAGACGCTGAGGTTCACTGATGTGAGCCCCTGCTGCCAGCCCGAGGCAGCCTAACTGGAGCATGGAGAGCAGAAAAATCACCTCCCCATCAGGAGAGGGACGACCTTACAAGCTCAGTCCCAGGAGCCTGAACCTGAGAAAGACTGAGCTGCTGCTGTTGCAGACAAATCCTGGCCTGGAGTTGGAGCCAGAGGCTGCACTCTGGAGGAGTTTTAAAGGGCCACACAGCCTGTGCACTGATGTGGCCCAAGCTTTGCCTGTGGCTGTGCTTCTGGGTTGTGGCTGTACCTTTGGGAGTGCAAGGGGCAGGGGAGGAAGGGGGTGCTGGCAGTGTGCTGGCAGCAATCCCTTGCCACGTGCTGCCTCTGGAGTGCAGCAGGAAGTGCACAGAGCAGGGTGAGCCCTGGGGAGAGGCGGCTGAGGGCTGGGGCTTGTAGTGCCAAGGGTGCGGGACAGTCCTCCCCAGTTCAGCCCAAAGGCAAAAATCAGGCACTGGGCAGGGAGCTGCTTGCAAACCAAGCAGTGATGCCAGAGATTTCTCCCAGCTTCAGCTGGAAGACACTGACTGCAGGGACTGTACCATTATGTTTTGTTCAGAGTTGCGAACATATCAGAGTTATGAACAACCTCTATTCCCAAGGTGTTTGTTTCTTTGAGGTCCTACTGTACTTACACATACAAATTATATAGGTTTAGCATTAGCATTGATACATTTTTAATTTTTATTCCATGTTAGGGAGGTCATGAAGTGGGAGACAAGAAGAATACTGGAAGGGAACCATGAAATTCAGAGAAAAGGTGGGCAGGATGGTAGGAAGGGGGAACTTGAAGAGTAGGGAGCTTTGGAGAAAGCCAGATGATGAGGAAATCACATAATGCTCTAGGGGATTTGGGAAGGGGAGAAAGAAAAGGAAATTATGGATTTGACAGAGAATGTATTGATTCACTAGAAAGGAGGAGCAAGAAACTGAAGAATTTGATGGTGGGGAATTTTAAGTAAGCAAGGAAATGCATATTCATTGATAATATGCACATTGAGATATTACGGTATTTCTATAACATGTTCTGCTTTCCAAATTCATTACCATTAGGCAGGAAGTTCAATAGAAAATTCTTCTCTTGTCTTTGTAGCTATCAAATTTCCAACATGCAAAATTTTTATTTCCAAAGAAGAGATGAGAATCTTTGACACTCAAGGTTCCCTCTTATGCATGCTGCTTGCCCTTACCAACTTTTGAATGTTGCCTTAGATAGTTAACATTACCCAGTCTTGGCAGTGAGTACGAGAAACACATTTTATAACTGCAGTGCCCATATGGTCACCAACATCCCGTTTTTCCCAGATACATAGCTATTTGGGGAAAAGCCAGGAATTTAAATGAGAACTTTGCTAAGGGCTGTTACAGTTATAGTTTATTTTCAAGAAGCTTTTACACACGCATGCCAGGTCTTTGGCATAGTCCCTGATACATGTGTCACTAGGAAGAATTTAGACTGAAGTGATGATACAGACAGTGTAGTTGTAGCTGTGTCAGTCCCAGGATACTAGAGAGACAAGGTGGGTGAAGTATTTATTTATATTATATTTGTTATTTATATTTGTTTACCTCATCTATCTTGTTTTTCTCATAATAGGCATTCTCTGTTTCGGCCAATCGTTGATGAGTTATTCTGCCTCTTTTTAGACTAAAGGCAACTACTAAGAGTTGCTTGCCAATCTGTTTTCTGTTTAGATTTGTGTTGTCAGTTTCTCCTGCTGCCATTTGTTACTATATGACTCTAAGCCTACTGCCTCTGCTGAGCAGAACAGCAGTTCTGTTCTCCATAAGAGTCTTTCCTTAGGTGCTTTTTAAATAGATCCTTGTTTTCCTCCTCTATAATGATTGGTTCAATTTTTGGGTGAAGAGTTTGCCCAGGAGGAACTGAATCATTTGCCTCAGGATTTCCCACCAGTGGTCTGCTCTAGTACTTCCTCAGCAGCAGGTGAGAGCTACAAGTACATTTTCCCTTGGTTTGATAAGAGATAAATGAGAGCAGGTTTATTTCTTGTCATTTATGTGTGGCTGTTGTGTTACAGGAGAATTTGGGCTATCAAGGGGAGTGTCTCATTTTTTGGTTTGCTAACATTAGCTTTGTGATAATTGTGTATAGATATGTTCATCTATTTCCATAGTGTCTTCATATTTAGGATAGCTCTGATGCATCAGAGCTAGGGGTATCTTTTGTTTCTTAAGCCTTGTCTATTTTCAGAGTTGCATGCATGTAACTTTCAAATTGGTTTAATAACTGATTTAGTTAAACCAGTGAAAAATCTTATTTGGACACTATTAATTTGATTTAAAACTGTCTTAATTCTATGTAAGCCAAGTTTAAATTAAATTGAGTGTCCAAGCAGGGTTTTCCACCAATTTAACTAAAATGGTTTAAAATCAAACCAAACAACTTTGAAGAGAGACAAGGCTTTAGCTAATTTCAGCCAGAATTAGAAGAGCAGGATTTGAAATAAAGTTTAAAATAAACAAACCAAAAACCTTTCTTTGACTGGACTTTGCAATATTTGTTGGCCTTATATGGCTGTCATATGCACTATATGGAATTAATTGAAAAATACATAAACTTATGGAATGTTTGTATGTGATCCTGGCTCAAGGAGAACTTAACTACACAAACCTAGGAGAGTCTTCTATTGGACTGTGACAAGATGGAAAAGGACAAAAGGGCCTGCTGCAGGTATCAAAGGTCCTGCCTCACCCCACCCCAGGAAAGAGTAGAGGAGAAATCCTCCAAACAGCCTAGAGTGGCTGCAGGGGAGCAGCCGATCAGAGGGGTTGCTGGAGTGACCAATCAGGGGCCAGAAGAGCCATATAAAAGCAAGCAGCAGAGGCAGAACATTCAATTGCTGCCTGGAGCTTGAAGAGGGAGGACTGGATTCCTAGAAGAGCAGAAGGATTGCAGCCATATTACTGCAGGCAGAACTGAGCCCAGGGAAGGCTGCCAAAGACTGGGAGCATAGCTAACTAGAAGAGCAGCAGGACCATGGACTGGTTGGTGTGGGCAGGCTGAGCCCAGAACTTAGTCAGAGCAGGAGAGGGGACTACGAATAGGCCCTGCTGGTCTGGTTCCACCCTGAGCCCAAAGAAGGCTTCTGAAAGGACACCAACTAAGGATACCACGATGGACCCCGGGATAGATTTCTGAAGAAGGCAGTGCCTTCAAGAAGGAAGCCATAGTGCTATACCAGGGCTGTGAAAAGAACTAGACTGTATACCTTGGAAGGGGGACAATGTGTGTGGCTCAGCTGAAAGGCTGCGTCATTCAAGATCCACTAAGAGAACCATTGGCCAGGTGGCAGGGTGCCCATAAGAGGTAGGTATCACCCCATCGTAAGATGAAAGAAAGAAACAGGCTCACACCTGACCACATCCGTGAGAGGTGGGTGCTACCTGCTCAAAAACAGAACGATAGCAGGCACATATCAGCTAGAAAGGAGGCACCTGTCTGAGGTGGGTGCCAACGCTGTTAAAGGGAGAGACTAGAGAAAGTTTTAGCTCACAAAGCCTTAACTCAGCAAAATAAAACCAGAAGGATAACTACTTTGGATCGTTTCTTTTATTAAGAAATTTATTTTTTGCCAAAGTCACCTTGAAATACTATGTCTTGAAATGAAATTCGCTTAATAAAAGTTACAAAGATTTAGTTCCTTCCATTTAGAGGGTCTGTTTGAGCAGCCCATAGAACAACAGAAAACACGCTCATGCTCATTATTTTTGTTGCTCCCCTTTCTCTTGGTGCATTCTCTTGCCTCTACAGAATCAGTTTCCACTCTGCTGCTGCTTGTCAACACCATCTTGCAGAGCCTGGGGAAGGGTGTGAGCCATCAAGAAAATAGTGAAACCAACCATGTATAAAGTGCTGTCCAATACACAAAATAAACAAATGGGCGCAAGGGGGAGAGGAAGAACAAGGGAAGTTGGCCTTCCCAACTTAAGGGCCCAATCCAGTACCCACTAAAGTCAATGGAAAAACGCCCATTGCATTTAATGGGTGCTGAACTTCTAATACTTGTAAAAAAAGATGGCCTTTGCCATAGATGGAGGGAAGCCTATTCCACTGAGGACCATTGCATAAACTCCCACTATGCCCAGCCCCATGAGGTCAATTGCTTCCATTAATCTCAACTGCATAGTATCCCGGGCTGAAGGAGGTAGTCTTTTAGGTAACCAGGTCTCAAAGTATTTAAAGTAAACCCAGATATCATTATTATTTGTTTATTAATTATGAACCCTAATTAGTCATAATAAATATATGCTAATAGAAAAATAAGGGTTGTGCATATGATTGGACCTTGGATTACAACAGCTAGAGGCCTAATATGGTCTGTATAAACCCCTAATAGCAATAGTATGTTAACAAAGTAATGTTTTATGAATGGGCATGTAGTACTCTGTCAATTTTAGTGATGGGGGACATTGTAACAAATGAACCAGAGGTGATTGTATATATATTTTTGAAACCTCAGCCCATTGTGCTAGATGTCTATACAAAATAAGGGGAGGAGTGGGATACGGCTGCCAAATCTATGGACAATCTACTTCAGAGAGATTCAATTTCCTGGTGAAGTGAGCAAGCATCTGGAAACAATTACTGATGCTTTAAAGCATTATTAGAAACAATTAGGAAGATTAATTGGGCTAAAAGTGCAAGATATATATTAAAAAATTGTACAAGAAACAAACTATTATTCATACATAAGTGTGTGAGATCACTCATTTCATAATGACTTTCCTCTTTCCCACCAACATTGCTGAAAGAAATCAGAATTAGTAGGCTCAACTGAGAGTTTTTCTATTGGCATGTACACATTTTAGTGTTTCAAAGTGCTGGTTTAATGCTGACAGACCCACAAGCGGCAAATGAGATCAAAGCTGGGGCCTCTGAAGCTTAGTGGATGATCCTCTACTGAATAAGCTAAAAGCCATGTGCCTCTTAGCTAAGGCTGTAGCAGACTCATGAATCTCTGTGGTACCTAAGTGCCACTACAGGGGAACAGAGTGTCACACCAAGCAGGCATGGGTTACACAGGCACAACTTGTATTACAAAAAAGGGAGTGGTTCCAATTGACAACTTGGGCCTCGCTGGTCATGAATAACAACAACTGGCCTATAAAATGTTAATAGGGCCTGATCCCATACCCCTCAAAGTCAATGGCAATCTTTCCTTTGCCTGAAATTGGTGTTGGGTTGAGCCCAACATGAATACAGGATAAATTTCAATCAGAAGAATGTGTGCCTGTTTATAAAAAGGAAAGTATAATATTGTAAACAAAAAAGGTGCTTGCACTAACTACAACTACTATGATGTACAGGCAGTAACAAGGCTGAGGTTCAGAACAAGTGATCATAACTGACTTAAGTGATCACTTTCTGAGATACTGTACTTAAGCAACTTATTGTTCAAACAGACTCAGCCTTGAGCATCTATTAAATGGAATCTTACAGTTTGTATTAAATTATGTGGGATGACTTTTATCATAGAATATTAGAGTTGGAAGGGACCTCAAGAGGTCCTGCTCAAAGCAGGACTATTCTCCGCTAAATCATCCCAGCGAGGGTTTTGTCAAGCCTCAGCTTAAAAACCTCTAAAGATGGAGATGCCACCACCTCCCTAGGTAACCCATTCCAATGCTTCACAACCCTCCTAGTGAAAAATGTGGTCTTCGATAGGAAATGAGATGCACTTATTCACATTGCATACAACTGCAGAATGGGCATGGAGAGTGGAATCCATTGGGAAACCTGATGGTTTATCTTGTTCCACGCAATTGACTATTTTTAGATTGAAAGGCTAAAGGTGTTTTAAAATGTGTTGTAACCCCAACTTTGCCTTGCCTGTCAGGACAAAGGTTGGCATTTCCTGATTCTGAGAAAAGCTGCCATAAAGAAAACAGCTGAACGTGGTTTTGAAGTTAAATGCAACTTTCAAGTGGTGATGAAAAATTTATAAAATCCAAGATAAAAGTAAAAATAATATTCAACTTGATATTTGAAAAGTATGGTCTTAAATGTACCCAAAATAAAAGGGAGCATATGTTCATTTGCTATCTATTAAATATTAAAACAACCTGTCTCCTCTCAAAAACTATTAATACAGCTAAACATTTAAAAGTCCAGAAATGCCAAAGTTATGTTTTAATGTGCAGAATTAGAAACTGCCATCAGTTGTCTATGCAGTATAATACCCTCTTATTACATAATCACCAAACCCTTGGTAGATGTACACAGAAAGAAAAAAAAAACAAAAACCCGAAACAAAACAAAAAACCCACAGAAAATAAACGCTCAATGCATGGGTATTAATTTTTTCCCCTTTTGACTATTGATTTAATTATTTATTTTTAGTTAAACCAGTAACTGGGCAGGAAGGTGCATGGGAAACAAAAAATCAAAACTCCCCCCAACCCGTCTACCAAGACAGATACAAAACTAAAATATTGTTCATGCTGTTTTGGCCAGGGTAGAAGAAGCTGCTTTTAAGGAAGGATTTGAATGAAGAGAGAATGGTGTGATGACATAGAAGAAGGCATAAAGAAAGAAGCAGGAAAAGGACTGGGGTCTTTTGGAAATTCAAATTGCCAAGTGTTTGCAACCCAGGGAAAGGAATGAGGCTATGCAGAATTATCTGGGGTCAGAACTCATTTAAAGCGCATTACCTGCATTTCAAAAAAATCTAAAACCCAAAAATGTGCTTTGTGGTATGCAGTAGTATCAAAGCTAATTAGTTCTCCTTTGCTTTTCTTCCACCTACACTGCTCAAAAACTGACACCTTTATCTGAAAAATAAGTTTCACTCTGCTGCTTCCCTTGCTGCGCTAATCACCAATGTCTGAAAATATGTTTTCAGAATTGTTCTATTGTGACAGGTCAGCAGATAAAAGTGGAATACCAGGGGGTAAATGGTAAAGGCATTTTCTTTGTAGCCTAAGTGACATTCCAGAGGAGAGTTGGTTCATCATTGGAGTCAGGCTTGAAAATATTACAGGACAATTAAGTCCTGTACTTTGTTACTTGAAGTGAGATTTAGTCTTACATTCTGCTTTTCCCCTCTCAGTTAATTTGTGATAATTACCACCACAGTGGGGTGACCAAAATCTTTTATGATAAAAACTGTGGGAACCAAGGCTCTGTGGTGAGGCTGAAGTGTGTGTTTGTGTGTGTTAAAGACACAGAAAACACTTTACCCCTCTAGAATCTTGCTTTTATCTCTGTCACCCGTGCACATATGCAGCTGAGAACAAGAAGCACAATACACACTTTACCCTTGCTCACAGGTATCAGATGCTCTTTTTGTACAAGTTATCTGGTATTGCTGTAGTGTAGTTGTTTTGCAGAAAAGGGGCAAAACACTTTTCTGTGACTTATAATTTAGGGCAGTGTGAAATGTTCCAAGAGAGAGTCTCAAACCACTCCAAAATCTGTGTGGGTTTGGCTGTTCTTTAACTATCACAGGCTTGACACAACTCTAGACTGATGCTATTCATAAACACGACCTGCCAGCCTATTCCTCCACCTATCCCTCACTCATGCCTCACCACCTAATCCAGGGGTTGGCAACCTTCTGGAAGGGGGGTGCCAACTCTTTCTTCCCCACACCTCTCACATGTTCCATGTACCCAGAGCCCTGGCCAGGGTGTTAGGCGGTGGGGCGGGGGGAAGCCTCAAGGCCAGTTTCATTTCCTGCTTTCCAGCTCCCCCCCTGCCCTGCTGCAGCAGTGGCATATCTGGTGGTGGTGTGAGCGGGGGCTGCCGGCTGGGCCCTCCTCTGAGGAGTCAGCTCCTACTGATCCCGGTGGTCGCCCTTCTCCCATCAGCTTCCCATCCTCCCATTCTCTGCCTGCCGTGCGGGAGCAGGCAAGGGCTGGAAGTAGGGAGTGGCTGCCTCATGGCCCTGCTTTGGAACCAGGAGCGGTGCGGTGTACCGCTCAAAATGGTCACGCGTGCTACCTTTGGCATGCATGCCATCCATAGGTTGCCAACCCATGGCCAAATCTATAGAGGGCATTGGGGGTATGGACCCACTGGCCAACCCCTACATTGCACTTTCTCCTGGGGCTTTTGGCCTCGTTTGCTCTCCTCTTAGGCCTTCAGGAGGCATAATTTAATGTCTTAGTTCCCTTTTGCCCAGCAGGTTCTGTGGTGTATTTTGTAGGATTACTGCAATCCTCATAATCCGTAAGGGCCGTTTTGGAGATGGGCCTACCACATCCTAAGGCAGCAGGAGATGGAAAATTCTTTTGTGCCACTGACAACAGTGTATTATTCAGGCAAGGGACTAATATCCCCATGCATTTGAATATTGTAGGGTTCCCTATAACTCTCTCCCTGCCTCATTAAATGAGGTGCAAGGAATAGGTGCCTTTTTCCCCCCAATAGTGGTCTAGTGTGAGAGTGGGATGAGAAATAAGGTTGCTTCCTCCTCCTTCTCCCTCCAAAATATTTGTACGGACTGGAGAAGGCAGCAGTCACACCAGGCACCCCTTTGAAGACACTGCTGGGAGGAGTGTTCATCTGGTGTTCCCAGAATACCACTCTGCCACAAAAGGGAAAAGGAAGAGCAAATTCATCCTCTTGAAAATATCTAAATTAGGTAGTATCTGGAGGTTCAGGTATAGGGGGCAGATCTGCCATAAGAGTGCCATGTGGGGTAGGGATTTTTGGTAGATAAATGAGGCTCATAGACCCTTGAACTCCAGGCTGAAGGTTGATGAGCACATCGGCACCATTTTGGTGAGGATTAGCTTCATGGAGTAAATCTGGCAGTACTTTTGCCTGTTCTTTAACAGGTACATGGCATGTGTTCTTGCAGTGTTTTGCTGTATACTGTCTGTAAAAGGGCATTTCCCTTGATGAACTTAAAAAAATGATTAATTTATTATGGTAGTTTATGCATGTGAATGTCTATATTTAACATGAACAACAAAGTGGGTGAGGTAATATATTTTATGGGACAAGCTACACAGAGCTCTTCAGGTCCTGAAGAAAGCTTGTCTCTTTCATCAGCAGAAGTTGATACAAGATATTACCTCACCCATCTTGTCTCTCATATCGTGGGACGAACACAGCTACAACAGCACTGCAAACTATATTTAATGTAACCATTTGTCATCTGGCCCTGCTTGGGAAAGAGCATAGTCAATTATTTTCCTCATGTTACCTCGTGTTTTCCTCAGTACAAACGTTATCTGTAATAATCTGCTATTATTGAAATACAGTTTGCTGGCACTTTCATTATAGCAGAACAGAATGTATGTATTAATCTCTATGACCCAATGATGGCTGAAAGCAAAGTACTATTCCTGCTCCTAGTCAGATGACAGCATATAAAAAAAAACCATGTCATTGGGAGCACTTTACTGCCAATCAGTATTTCAAGGTACAAATATCACAGCATCAACCAAAATATGCTTCGCTGTGGCTTCTGAATCCTCAAGGGTCCGGAGGTGCCAATGGAAGTGTCTAATGGAAGTTACAGGCATAAACTGCCCAAATGTCAATGAGAGAAAAGAGAGATCTATTTTAAGAGAATATTTTGGAGGATTAAGAAACTAATGTACTCTAGGGTTGTGTATAGAAGTAGTCTGATATTAGTTGATTTTTTACTTTGTTCCTGATGATAAAAAACAGGCCTAGTCAATTTGTAACTCATCTGGTGTACAGGCCATTAACCCAGAATCTGGCTGTCAAAGCTAGGAATGTTGTTCTTCTCTTCTGTTGTATTGAAAAGTGATGATATGATATATATGCACAGAGATTCCTCTAGTGAAAATAAATCAGAAATTATAGGTTAGTCCAGCCTGTCATGAACGGGATGTGAGTGGTCAGGCCCAATGGGTGGAGTCAGAGTTGGGCCTAGTGGGTAGGGCTGGAGCTAAGGTTTAGAGCTGGAATCAGAAACAAGGAACCAGGATTAAAGGTCGGAATCAGAGTCAGGAGCCAGTATCGGTCAGAGCTGAAGTTAGAAGCCAGGAATGGAAGCAAGGCAAAGGAGGAGGGGCTGTCAGATCAGCTGGCTGGGGATCCGTCTAGTTGCACAGACAATTTTTCTGGACCAATCAGACACCTCAGGAGCATTGCCAGCCAGGCCCCTTGTGAGAGGGATGTCCTGTAATGCTTGGATCTACAAGGCGCTCAGTCTGTCAATCGCTGCTCTGCCAATGCTGTCGGGTGGTGGTTTGGTTGTAGTAGTCACTCAGGAACCAAGAGACCCAGGTTCTACCCTGCAGTTCCTCACACAGGTGACCAGATCAGTAATATTTGAAATCTAGGATCAAGATTCATCTTCTTTGAGGAAATGCAGATATGTATTCCAAATAGATGTGTGCGTGTGCTAGAGCCAGAATCTTTTGCCTAGTAGTACCCGTAGGGAGCAGTGCTTGTGCCTTGTGTCTGTAGCCCCTCCCCTGGCTATATAAGACGACGCTGCCCTGGCCTCCTCAATTCCTTCTCACTGCCTGTTGGCTGGAGTCCAAGCTCTGTATGATTACAGTCTCACAGCCTCGCATTCATCTTTTCTTAGCCTAGTTTGTTGTACATAGTTAGTATTTAGTCAGTTACAGTGAGTGAGTTATAAAAAAAAAGATATAGAATATAGTGTTAGAAGTAGTGTTCCCCAGTACTATGTGGTTCATCCTCCCCTTCTGTTCCAAAGGACTTGAAGACATAGTAGGACCTTTTATACCAGGTGGCCTCATCCTTGGGTATTCAAACAGAATTTCTCCAGGAGAAAACCCATAAACTCATGGACATTCTCCAGCCCTTGGTCCCTGGGAGAGTAACCCTTCCAATTAACAATACTCTCCATGAACATGGGAGAACCCTTTGGGGTACGCTGGCCTCAATACCACCAATGTCTAAGCACTTGGAGAAGCGTTATTTTGTGCCTGTACAGGGATATGAAGGATTCTATTCCCATCCGGCCCCAAACTCCCTGGTGGTCACAGAGGTGAATGACAGAGCCTGGCAGGGCAGATTCAAGTCCACCCTCAAGGACAGAGCCTAAGCAGCTGGTCCTTTTGGGTGGAAAGGTTGTGAATCAGCAAACTTTGCTGTCAAAATATGACTTTCTCAATTGGTCGGCTATATTCAAGTTTGTGAAGCAGTGGCCTGAGGTGTCTCGTGAGGAGTTTTGGGCGTTTGTTGCCAAGGGTTGCTTGGTGGCCAAGATATCGCTGCAGTCCACCCTTGATGTTGTGGATGCCTTGGCCAAGGTGATGGCCTTTGCAATTACTATGAAGAGGGCTTCCTGTCTCCAAAACTCTGGGATCACTTTGGACATCCAGCAAGCTATTGAGGACTTGTCTTTTGCTGGCTGGACCTTGTTCTCAGACAAGTTGATGAAAACCTGTATTCCTTTAAGGATTCCAGGGCTACCTTAAGATTCTTGAGGGTGCACACACCACCCACACGGAGATGCCACAACAGAGTGCAGCAACAACAACTGTATAGACCACAGCATCCTTTCGCACAGCCCTTCCCTGCCCCCTTTCCACCCCCCACCCCCGAGAAGTGACATCCATGGAAAAGCGACAGGTCTCACAAGAGGAAGCACCCAAACTCGGGGCTTGGCCTATCTGTTCAGAACCTGCTAAATGCCCAGGTTGACTTCCTGGTCCAGAACACCATTCCAGTTGTTTTTCACCCCTTCCCCCCTCCCATTCCTTTGGAGGTAGACTGTCCTGCTTTTACAATACCTGGG
Source organism: Mesoclemmys tuberculata (assembly GCA_007922155.1). Taxonomy (NCBI): domain Eukaryota; kingdom Metazoa; phylum Chordata; order Testudines; family Chelidae; genus Mesoclemmys; species Mesoclemmys tuberculata. The sequence continues at coordinate 7,664,143 of ML675626.1, forward strand.
TGTCAATCCCCTCTGACAGCTGGATCCTAGATGCTTTCAGGTTTGGCTACACCATCTAGTTCCTCTCCACACTCCCTTCCCCTTCAGGGACCCCTCTTACAAGACACTGCTAATGGAGCTAGTCAGCTCTCTCCTAATGTTGGGAGTGGTTGAGGGAGTTCCACAGAACACCAGGGGCACATTTTCTACCCCCAGTGTTCACTGATACCAAAATCCAAGGGTGGGATGAGGCCCATCCTTGACCTTCATGGACTAAACAAATACATGAGGTTGTGCATAGTCACTCTTTCATCTAGTCTCCCTGCTCTGTCTCAGAATGCCTGGTTTGCTGCTCTGGACCTTCAGGATGCTTGTTTTCATGTGGCCATTCTACTGAGTCACAGGAAGTTACTTCGTTTCGTGATAGGAGAACGGCATTTTCAGTATACAGTTTTCCCATTTGATTTCTCTGATGCCCTCCGAATCTTTACCAAGTGCAAGGTGATGGTCATGACATATCTCAGAAGAAAAGAAATCCTCATCTCCTCCTACTTTGATGCCTGGTTGCTGAAGGGCACTCCAGAGAGGAGTTTCTTCCCCACGTCAACACTATGCTAAGTTGACTCAACCCTCTGGGACTCATTTGATTAAACATTGCAAAGTCAACCTTAGCTCCCACTTAACAAATAGAGAGTTCACTGGGGTCCGGTTAGCTTTCATGAAGTCAGGGGCATTCCTGCTGACGGACCACTTCCAGGCAATTCCACAGCTGTGTCTCAGTCTGTAATCTGAGCCTTCCATGATGATCTGCATGTGTCTGAGCCTGTTGGACCATGTGTCCGCTTGCACCGAGGTGGTCCAATTTGCCAAGTTGTGCCTTTGCCCTCTTCATGTGGGCTCAGGACACTTTACGGCCTGCTCTGCATTCTTTGTACAGGTTGATTTGCCTTCCTCACCCAGTCCTAGAGTTCTTGCACTGGTGGTAGTCCCCATGCAATGTGTGCAAAGGAATACCCTTTGCTTTGCCCTCTTCAGTTAAATCAGTGGTTACTGATGCTTCCCTTCTGGATTTGGGAGGAGGGGGAGAGGGGGAGGATGCATCTGGACTTGTCGAGGAGAAAGGGCCTGTGGTCAGAACAGGAAGATTCACTCCATATCAACTTGTTAGAGATATGGGCCATCCCCCCTGATTGCCCCGGCAGAGCCAAGACCATGCTAGTTCTCCTTCAAGTGATTGCTCATATGCATTTCACTTAGGTGTGTGCGCGCCCTCGTGCATGGTCTACGGAGAGCTTTTTCCCTAGCAGCCCCCTGTAGGGGCCGGTCTCAGCGCCCCCTGGAGTGCCACCCTCATGCGGCGGTATATAGGGCACCACTGGCCCCTCTCCTCCCCATTTCCTTCTTTCCGCCCGTGACGGTCGTTGGGAACAACTCTTGCACCTCGCAAGTATTTCCCTTTACTGTAAGTAGTTAGTTAGCAGTTCTCCCTGAACTCAGTTAGTTTTTCAGTTAGTTAGGATACTTAGTTTAGAGTCGGAAGAGCCCTAGGGCTCTAGTGACCTGGCCATGCCGGGCTTGCCAGGGTTCAAACTCTGCTCTGGCTGCGGGAAGGCCTTTCCCTTCAGCAACCCCAACGACCGCTCTCTGAAGTGCTTGGGGGAACAGCACCGAAAGGATCGGTGCTGCATTTGCAAGGCCTTTAAGCCACGGACCCAAAAAGAGAGGGAAATCCGGCTTAAGGCTATTTTGATGGAGTGCGCCCGGTGTCCGAGCCGAGGCGGACCCCTTCGGCACCGAGCATCTCGTCGGTGCAGAGCGCTCTGCCGGCACCACAGGTGCCTCGGCACTGGGCATCTCCGGTGCTGAGAAGGAAGAAGCGCCGCCAGCGCGTGGAGTGCTCTCCCTCCCCCGCACCGCAGGAGCAGCCGGGGTCGAGCCCGGAGGTGCTACAGCTCATGGACGAGCCACTGGCACTGGCACCGATGCCGGCACTGTTATACAGGGAACCTCCCCTGACTCCTGGGAGTTGAGGACCCTCTGTCCAGGACCCTTCCACGCCGGGGGTGTTTGAAGCAGCTCAAGCCTTGCTGTCCTTGCCCATGCCTCCGGCCCTCTCTAGGCTGAGAGAGTCAGGGCCTGTGTCCTGGGGCAAACCCACGATATGTGTCCCCGAAGGGTGGGTGCGCCCGGCACCAGATCAACGGCCACCCACCACTCGACGCAGAGAGTCAAGCTAGATAGCTCCTCTCCCTCCTCGTCGTCCGGTGAGTCGTCTCGGCACCGTTCTCATTCATCAAGATGGTACCACTCCGGGTCTTCATTGTGACGCTCCAGCTCCAGCCCGGCACCAAGACACCATTCTCGGCACCGTTCACTGGCACCGGGGAAGAGACGTCGCAAGTCTTCCGTCCCTCGGCACCGGTCCTCATCTTTGTCTGCATCACCCAAGCGCTGGCACCACAGACGGCACTGCCGCTCCTCGGGATTGTCTGGCAGCGGGTCCCGGAGCGGCTCTTCCTGGTGGCACCGTTCACCTGGCTCGGGATCTCAGGCCCGTCGCCAGGAGGAGGTACAGGCACCGGCACGGCACTGAGCTGGCCCCAGCCCCCATGGCAATGGCCATACTGGGGGCCGTGGGCAGCCCAGATGGGCAGGGAACTATGTCGGCCCCTGCCTCTGTGACCCAAGTAGCTCCCCAGCAGGCACCTTTGGTGCAGGAGAGGGACCACTTCTCGGAAGGGGAGTTGGACCTGGGGGAGGTCCCCTCCACAGGACCCCGCCACCTGTCCTCTTTTTCATCACCGGACGAGGTGGCCTTCAGGGATAAGGGGGCCCCTCTGATTGATTTCAGGGCTCATCAGGAGCTACTGAAATGGGTAGCCTCTAACCTTGGCCTGGAGGTCAAGGTACTGGAGGAAGAGGTGGACCCCCTCTTCGGGCATGTGGGGACTCAAGGACCATCCAGGGTAGCCCTCCCCATCCATGAAAGGGTGCTGCGCCTGGCCAAAGCCATTTGGCAGACTCCTTCCTCAGTCGCCCCAATCTCCAAGGGCACCGAGAAGAAGTACTACATGCCAGCCGAAGAGCACGAGTACTTGTACACCCACCCAGCCCTGGGGACTCTGGTTGTGGACGCTGCCAACCAGAAAGAGAGATAAGGGGCCCAGAGCGCCACTCCTAAGAATGAGGAGAGTAGGAAACTAGACCTCTTCGGCAGGAAGGCCTACTCCACGGGGGCGCTCCAGTTCAGGGTGGCTAACCACCAGGCCCTCTTGGGCAGGTATAATTTGAACCTTTGGGACTCGATGTGAAGGTTCATTGAGTCCTTGCCCCAGACCAGGCTACAGACTTTGCCACGGTCCTGGAGGAAGGACTGATAGTAGCCAGTGCAGCCTTGCAGACTGCTTCCGATGCTGCGAACACGGCCAGCAGGGTGATGGCCTCTGCCATTGCCATGCGTCGCGCAGTGTGGCTACAGTCCGTGGAACTGTCCCAGGAGGTGCAGCACTCCATTCAGGACCTGCCGTTGGATGGAGCAGGCCTGTTCTTGGAGAGGACAGATGACAAGCTGCACGCCCTCAAAGATTCGAGGGCCACTCTCCGGTCACTGGGACTATATACCCCTCAGGTGGCGAGATTACAGACCCGCCAGCAGCCGCAGCGCCCGCCGCAGCAGCACCTAGGCCTTTCCCCCCTGCAAGGGGTAGGGATAGGAGCAGGGGTTCTGGACGGCGCGACCGCCCCGCGTCCGCCGCAGTTTCCCATAAAGGATCCTCCCTGGGCTCCAAGGGAAAGCACCAATTTTGATGGTGCGCCCGAGGGTGGCACCAGCATTCTTCCCCTGGATTCTCCCCCGCCTTTCAGAAACAGGCTAATGCCCTACCTTGGCCTGTGGCAGGGCATCACCTCAGACCTCTGGGTTCTGAATACCGTGCGCCGGGGTTACGCCCTCCAACTGGTGGCTTTCCCCCCCGACTCACTCCCTTCCCCATTCCTCTTCAAAGACCCATCTCATGAGCAATTACTCCTTCAGGAGGTCCGCTCCCTCCTACACAAGGGAGCCATAGAAGCGGTTCCGCCGCTCGAGGTGGGGAAGGGGTTCTACTTGAGGTACTTCCTTGTTCCCAAAGCCAAGGGAGGCCTCAGCCCTATACTGGACCTGCGCAGGTTAAACAGGTTCATACAGAAACTGAAGTTTCGCATGGTGTCCCTACTGCCCATTATCCCTGTATTGAATCCAGGAGATTGGTTTGCCGCCCTCGACCTGAAGGATGCGTACTTCCACGTGTCCACCCTTCCCGCCCACAGGCGCTATCTAAGGTTTATGGTAGCTGGTGGCCACTACCAATTTACGGCCTTGCCCTTTGGCCTGTCCACCTCCCCCAGGGTGTTCACCAAGTGTATGGCGGTGGTGGCGGCCTTCTTAAGGCGCAGGAGGGTCCAGATATTTCCCTACCTGGACGATTGGTTGATAAGGGGCAATACCAAATCTCAGGTGCGTGAGGCGGTCTCCCTCGTCCAGGCCACCTGCAACACTCTGGGGCTGCTCATCAACGAGCAGAAGTCGACGCTGTCCCCAGTGCAGCACATAGGGTTTATAGGGGCATCCCTAGACTCGGTTCAGGCCAGAGCCTCCCTCCCACACTCAAGGTTCGAGGCCATGGCAGCGATCATATTGCAACTTCAGAGGTGCCCCACGACGACAGCCAGGCAGTGCCTTCAGTTGTTGGGCCACATGGCCTCGTGTACGTATGTGGTGAGGCTGGCTCACCTCAGGCTCAGGTCCCTCCAAGATTGGTTGGCTACAGTGTATGTGCCCAGCAGGCACTTTCTGGACAGAGTGGTGGCGGTGCCCCCTGCAGTACTATGGTCACTATGATGGTGGATGAACCCGGGGACAGTCATGGAAGGGGTTCCGTTCAGGGATCTGACCCCCTCAGTCACCCTGATCTCAGATGAGTTGGACCGGGTGGGGGGCCCACATCAGTGGTGGCCTGAGCACTCAGGGCCACTGGTCAGAGGAGGAGACTGCCCTCCACATCAATGTAAAAGAACTGAGGGCAGTCAGACTAGCTTGCAAAGTTTTCCTCCACTGTTTATTGGGCAAAATGGTACAGGTGCTGACGGACAACACCGCAGCAATTATTACATAAACAAGCAAGGGGGGGTGCGCTCCTCAGCACTCTGCCAGGAAGCGCTTCGACTTTGGGACTTCGCTGTGAGCCATGGCTTTTGTTTAACCGCCTCTCACCTCCCGGGGATCAGGAATGACGAGGCGGACCACCTCAGCAGGTCGTTTCTTCCCCAACACGACTGGTCATTGATTCCAGAGGTAGCGGCCAGGATTTTCCGCGAGTGGAGTGTTCCCCAACTGGACCTGTTCGCATCGTCCGGGAACAGGAAGTGCCCGAGGTTCTGCTCGCTCCAGGGTCGCGAGCCGGGCTCCCTCTCCGACGCATTCCTCTTCGAGTGGACGGGGACCCTCATGTACGCATTGCCTCCGATCCCGCTCTTGCCCAGGGTCCTCTTGAAAATCAAGAGGGACAGAGCAGACGTGATCCTGATTGCCCCGACATGGCCGAGGCAGTATTGGTTCAGCATGCTGCAGGACCTTTCTGTCGCCGCGCCGATTGAGCTCCCGAGAAGGCCGGACCTGCTCTCCCAGGACCATTGTCGCCTGCTGCATCCCAGCCTGGACTCCTTGCACCTGACAGCCTGGAGACTCTCTGGCTGACCGAGGAGGAGAGAACCTGCTCGGAGCAGGTCCAACACGTGCTGCTGGGAAGCAGGAAACCCTCCACACAGATCGCCTACAGAGCCAAGTGGAGGAGGTTCACCTGCTGGGTGGAGTCATGGGGCATAACCCCCGGTATGTCCCCTGTGCAGGCTATCCTCGAGTACCTGCTGCAGCTTAGACTCCAGGGTCTAGCGTTAAACTTCCTCAGGGTGCACCTAGTGGCCATCTCGGCTTTCCACCAGCCGTTGGAGGGGCGGTCCCTGTTCTCCCACCCCATGTCGGTGAGATTCCTCAAGGGAGTTGAGAGGCTGTACCTGCAGGGCCATGACCTGGTGCCTCCTTGGGATCTCAACCTGGTCCTTGCTAGACTGACGGGGCCCCCCTTCGAACCCTTGGCCACTTGCCCCATGCTAATCTTGTCCTGGAAGGTGGCCTTCCTCGTGGCCATTACCTTGGCTAGGAGTGTCTCTGAGCTAAGAGCTTTGACCTCAGAGCCCCCCTATACTGTATTCTTCTGGGATAAGGTGCAGCTGAGGCCACATCCAGTTTTTCTGCCTAAGGTAGTCTCCCAATTCCACTATAACCAAGACATTTTCCTCCCCATGTTTTTCCCTAAACCGCATGGGTCGGAGGAGAAGAGGAGACTACACACCCTGGATGTGAGGTGGGCGCTGGCATTCTACCTGGAGAGGATGAAGCCGTTCCGGAAGACCACGCAGCTCTGCGTCGCGGTGGCGGACAGGATGAAGGGATCCCCCGTCTCCTCCCAGTGCATCGCCAGATGGATCACCGCCTGCATCAAGTTCTGCTACGAGCACGCAGGCGTCCAACTTCCCGGAGTGGTGATGGCGCACTCAACAAGGGCCCAGGCCGCGTCGGCGGCCTTCCTGGAAAGGGTCCCCCCTAGATGACATCTGCAGGGCTGCCACCTGGTCTTCGGTGCACACCTTTGCCGCGCACTACGCTGTCGTCCAACAGTCAAGGGAGGACGCGCGAGTTGGCAGGGCTGTGCCGAGGGCAGCTCACCGATGACTCCTACCCACCTCCAGGTATGGCTCGTTAATCACCTAAGTGGAATGCATATGAGCAATCACTTGAAGGAGAAAACATGGTTATTTACCAGTAACTGTTGTTCTTCGAGATGTGTTGCTTATATCCATTCCAAACCCACCCTCCATCCCTGCTGTCGGAGTCGGCAGAAAGAAGGGACTGGGGAGGGGAGGGGCCGGGCCGGCAGCGCCCTATATACCGCCACATGAGGGTGGCACTCCAGGGGGCACCGAGACCGGCCCCTACAGAGAGCTGCTAGGGAAAAAGTTCTCCGGAGACCGTGCACAAGGGCGCGCACACACCTAAGTGGAATGGATATGAGCAACACATCTCGAAGAACAACAGTTACTAGTAAGTAACCATGTTTTCTTGGACCTCTTCTCTTTGTCAATCCAGCCTCCCATGTGGTTTCCTCTCCATCCCAACCTCCTCACACAAGACCTTGGTTGCATCCTGCATTCAATGATCAGCTCCCTGCCCCTTATGATGTGGCTACTGCATGACTGAACAAGGAGGAAGAGTGTTGTGTGAAGACTGTACAATAGGTCATTCTTAACAGCAGGAAGTCTTCCATTTGGAATGCCTACTTAACAAAGTGTAAGAGGTTTTCGGTGTGGTCCTAGGCCCGCAGGATCCATTCGGCAGGGGCTTCCATGCAGGACATCTTAGAGTACCTGCTACTCCTTCAGAAATCGGGCTTGGCAGCAATATCAGCATTGCATCCCCCTAGCCAAAGAAAATCAGTTTTTTTCCAACGCTATGGTGAGAATATTTCTGAAAGGACATCTCTGCCTGCATCCTCCAGTCCCCTTCTGGGATTTGAACAAAGTTGTAGCAGCTCTGATGTGGCCTCCATTTGAGCCTCTTGCATTCTGTTCACTGCCCCTCCTGTCTCTGAAAACTACCTTCAGAAGCCATTACCTCTGCTAGGAGGATGTGCGAGTTGAGTTGCAGGTCCTGATGCTGGAGCCTCCTTACATGCAGTTCTCCAAGGACAGGGTAATGTTCCAGCCACACCTGAAGTTCTTATCCAAAATGATCTCCCAGTTTCATTTGAACCAGACTATATATTTGCCTGTGTTCTTTCCTAAGCCACATGCCTCCCTGGAGGAGCAGCACCCCCATGTGTTACATGTTTTCTAACCATTTACCTGAACATGACTGAACCATTGCGTGCTTTACCTTACCTGTTCATATAATATGCATACTTCATAAAAGGACAAGCAGTCTTTGCAAAGACCATCTATAGATGGATTACATTTTGTATCAGAACTGCATATGAGATAGTGTTGACAGTGTGTGTTCAGCAGATACGGGCTCATTGAACAAGAGCACAGGCAACATCAGTAGCATTTCTCAATGACATTTCCATATTAGACATTTGCAAGGCAGCCTCATGGTTGCCCATAAATACATTTACGAACCATTATGCTACCACTGCACCTTCCAGAGTGTACGCTCATGTCAGAAGAGCAGTCCTACCATCCTTACTCTGATAGACTCCCAGCCCCACCTCCTACAAGGGGTACTGCTTGTGAGTCACCTACTTGGAATACATGTCTGCATCTACTCAAAGAAGAAACAGTTACTTACTGTAACTGTGGCTCTTCAAGATGTGATGCAGATGTGTATTTCATGACCCATCCTTCATCCCCCTCCCGCATCAGAATCTCCCCTGGATGTTCAATACGAAGAATCTGGGGGGGGTTGAGGTGGTGACATCTCATATAGCCAGGGAAAGGGCTACAGCCATAAGGCATGAGTGCCGTGCCTCTACGAGTACTGCTAGGTATTTGGAGTGTACACAGACTTACTTGTAATACAAGTCTACATCACAGCACAAAGAACCACATTTTACTGTAAATAACCATTTCATATTACTTTTGAAGTCCAACAGTACATTAACTGTTAATTAAAGTGTCTTCTAGAAAAGTAGTGTCAGAAAGGAGAATCAAATGCAGAAATCACTGAAAATAGAATACTTACAATAAGGGACAGCATGAAAATAGTGACTCTTCCGGTACATAATTTTCCTTTAACTGTCAAAAGCTTTCATCATGTACCAGGGCATCAACTTTATCTCCAAACCTGGCATTCTTTCTGCCCAGCTTCTTTGAGTTAGTGCCTCACTTTGGTAAGGAGGCAGCCCCTTCAAAATGCGTTTTATTGTTTGAACAGGATGGGTCTGCAGTTCAATTTAGCAAATCACTTTATTCTATCTTTTTTAGATGCTCTCCAGCAGTGTTTTGAAGGAAAATTATTTACATTGTGCCTAACTTTGTTGGTGAAAGGAAAAGGCAGCTTAGATCAGCATGACAACTGTCCAGAGATGATAATCGTGTGTTGGCTTGTGCTATTAGACTTTAACATGTATTCCTTAGACACTTAACTGAGAGCTGTTGTAAAATGGAGGATTTCCTGGGGAGTCAGGATTGCGAATAGTCTGAATCTGTAAACTGTTCTGGGAAAGAGAAAGATGGATGCTTTTCTTCTACTGCTTTTCTTCTAGGCTGATGGCAGTGACTGAAAGATGTCCATAATTGTATCCTCTTTGGGTCTGGCCAGCATTGTAGTGGTATTGGTCAGTTAATTTCTTGTAGAGAACATACCGCTGTGTTGCAACTATTGGTATCGGTTGATGGATGGTTCATATTTCAAAAGTAACACGATGTAGATGGATTATAACTTCTATTTGGTAGAATTACAATTATAAAACAATGAAAAGCTAATATCAGCTCTTCAATGGTTCAGTCAGATGTGGAGTCTTGCAGTTTGCTGTAGACTTTACTGGACTAACAACAATGTACTTGAATACTCCCATCTTTTGGATCTTTTATGACACTTACTGAAGAGCTGATTAGAAAGTAACAACTATAAACACATTTGGTATGTTGTTTCTTATACCATTAGTGTAGTCTTTAAAATAAGACTTCAAACTCTGTCAATAGCCTAAGATATTTATTGTTTCAAAATAAAATAATTCCAGAATTAACTTCACTGTGGACATGTAACATATTTAGTTGCCAATTTATGGGAAAAATTAATTATGAGAGAGAGATGTGGATCTGAAGCTCACCAATCTTCAGATGTTGAGGTTTGGATGTGATCCAGCTGTAACAAATACTTAGCTAATCGTGCATGGGATCCAAGTTCAGGAACATGAGCTCAATCTTTCTCTTCCAGACCAGCTCTGGTGGGTTCAAGGATCAGAGTTTAGGGGAATCTCTTGAAGCTTTAAGGGTTGATACACATCACACGCACACGCACTGACCCGGACATACTTCCTCCCTAGGAAAAAACGTTATTCTTTTTGAACAGATATAGCCCATATTGTAAGCACAAATGCATTAAAAAGGTATCGTAGGTAGTTATTGGGTATTACTTCAAAGGGCCAAAATCATCTCTTCTCTTAGGTGCACATAACTACCATTGACTACAAAGGGAGTTGCACGCATATATCTGAAGGTAGGACTTGACAGGCTGTGTAACACAGCAAGATAGCAAACGTAAAGAAAAGCAACTTGTATAGAGTTCTAACAAGGAAACAAAACATTTAAAAGAAGCAAATCTGAAATACCTATAGGCAGTGTGAAAACATGAGCATCTCTGAGTCATCATGTCTGTACTGAGCTCTGTGAAAAGATGGCAATCAATCCAAAGACTATATGTAAAGTACATTTTTTTTCAAAATAAAGTAGTAGTAAAGCTTATGCTCACTTAAGCATCTTCATTAGACTTTGGGAAAAGAATGACCTCTTTTTTCCCCCCACTTCCCTCCCGCACCCCTAAGGAATAATTTTATAAGTATAATTTTATAAAAGATGTTCATGTTCTGTACTTCAGGAAATCCTGGTTGTAAGGTGTTGTTTGTGATATATTCTTTATGTTCTCACCAGGCTGGAGTACTTTTAAGGTTTCTTCTGAGAAAACATCAAAGACCTAGAGGAAAAAAAGAAAAGAAAGAAAGCAGGAATGAGAACTCAATATTGTTACACTCTAACTTTTTCTCCAGGCTGTTTTCTCCTTCCTCAGGCAATTGGATTTTAAAAAACTGCCAACCCCTTACATGAAGCCCACTTCTTCAGCCTGGTAAGATAAATGTAGACTGGCCAAGAAATCTTTATTTCACTGAGAAGTTATTGGTTTGCATCTCATGCTCATAGATTAGGGTAAAAATTTATTTGTATCTTCAAAGGAAGAGTTTTTACAATTTTAATTGTCTATCAAGCATGGTTTATTTGACTTATTTCCCTTCCCTGTTCAGTGAGCATTGTTTGTCTGTCCTGCTTTTTTCAGGCTTGTACTAAAATGCTCTTTATTTCTACTCTGGAGATTTTTCTCATGAGAATACTATCGAATATTTAAACTATTGTTAGGAAAACATACATTACAAGCACTTTTCAGTTATGTAGACACTAATCTAATGCTTGCTATTTTAATTCTCATGTTGACATATCTACTTTCTCAATATCAGACAAACTTTTTTTAAAGGGATGCAAAGAAAACTGAGCTGAAGTTGAAAAGGTAGCAAGGAATGATTAATGATTGTGTTTACCCTCTCTTTGTCCTACCACATGGAGATGGGCTGTTACTCCAAAAAGAGGGACCTAAACATAAGTGGTATGATACATATGTGATGTTCCTTGTCACTAAAATTGTCTGTCTCCTTCATATGCTTTAAAAATCCAAGGATCAGAGTTCTCATGCATACCTGTATAAAAACTATGGGTAATTTAACTTGATTAAATTAAACTGTTTGTCATACTGAATGTGTGTCCTGGTCTCTGGAAATGGGATATGCAGGCTTTGAGTTTAGTTAATCGATATTAATCATAGATGAGAGCCCTCATTGCTGGAATGGCCCTTATGGAGCAAATCATGGCACTGGATTATATTGGAAAGGCAGATTTTAAACAATGGTTTAAGTTGTGCTTGCAAACTAATTATTTGTTTATACTGATTTTTCTAATGTCCCAAGCTCTGGACACCTTATGTTGTTTAAAAATATACAGATGTAAGGAGAAAACTGCATGAATTTTTGCACAAAAATGCAGGAAATACAGACACAGAACCTTTGTGGGTGTGGTTTAGATGCAGAAAGTGTGAACTGATGGTATGGCTTCCTTTCAAGTCCTAGGCAAGTAGGTTTTTGTTTGTCAGGGTTTCTCATATACTACTATGCCATTCACACAAGCAAATGACCTGGTCCCATATCTTTTTATTTAATGGTTACCCAATACTGACAACTCCAAACATTAAAAAATCATGATTCAGGCTCCCCAAAAAGAATGAAACCTTATATCTTTTTTTTTTTTTTAAAAAAGCAAACAAACCAAAACCCCTCCAAATATTGCATGATTCACGATAAAAAGTTGGTGACACTAAAGCTTACTTCCAATTTACAGCAGTCTATGCATGAACTACTTTTACTGGAGCTGGTCTTGTATCACTTTTTCCCAGGAATAGGAAGTTACAGGTATATTTTGAGTAAGCCTGTCTTTTTCAGTCACTCCATCTCCCTATATTGCAGCTCTTCAACACCCTCCTGCTCATAAGATTTCAGACTTGCTCCAAGAGCATCACTGCTCACATACAACAGAGCTGCTGCTATACCAGCTTCAAATACAGATATAATGTCATTCTACTGTACCTTTTTTTCCTGTCTGAATTAAATATGAGGGTCTTTGTGTTTTAGTTTGTCAGTCACGAAGTAGAATCAAGTTTAAAATTAACAGACTATTTGTATTTAGAAACTCATCCACTCTAACACTCCAGTTGTGACAGGGAACTCTCCCGGGTTGAGACAGACTGTGAGGGTGTCTTTCTGAACCTCTGACTCTGTGACACCTGTTGAAAAGGCCATGCTGTCTCCTGTCCCTCATGCTGGCTCTGCAATTGCACTTGCACAAAGGCAAGCACTAGCCACTGGGGCATCATCTCTGCCCTTGTACATGCCTCGATTAAAAAGTGATTGAACCAGCTGGGAGGCCTCTTCAATATTTATCATACTGTACATATAATGAAACTCTTGTATCAGTAATTGCTAGAAGATTAAACCTTTTCAAAGATGCATTTAGTGAATGCTAATGCTATGCTTTCAAAAGGAGAGGACCCACTGCAAGGTGGAAAATAAAATAATAATAATAAAAAAAGAGCTTTTGGTGATTGGGGACTAAGGTATCCAAAAAAAAAAAAAAGCTTTTCATGATATGAAGACATGCAGACCAGGATTTCTGCAGCTCAGAACAACCTATAGAATAATGGACTTTGTGTGAACCAGAGCTGCCAAGAATTGGCTCTCCATGAGAATTTCTGGCTAAACTTTCGATTTTCAGTTCTGGACCTTAGACCTAAACTTGCAGAGGCTCTTGAATCATCTTATGCTTGGCCGCACTTGGATGCTCTCTTCTTTTGCATTTGCCGTCAAACTTTTAGTTACAGGAAAAATAAAGCCCTTTTGATTTGGGAGTTACTGAAAAATGTTATTGTGATAGTATGATTGAATAAAGGTGACCCAACCCCTCTAAATTACATGAGTATCTGTACAGGTTACCCAAGTATGTGCCTATTTATCATACAACACATGCAGATAATCCTGGTAAATATTCACAGTAAATAACAAAAGTAGAAATCTACTGATTAGATAGACAAAGTATGTGGTTCTCATCCACTTTGGTTGTAATCACCTTTGATGAACTGATGGCACAGTTACCACCGCCCTCTTTCTTTTGAAGAGAAGTGGTTATGGGTCTCAAGGTTCTTACATGTTTTTCTCTGATCATGAATGGGAGTCTCAAGAAATCACACACAATTTCCCCAACCTCTCACTTTTTCTTATATGAATGGTGAAGATTCTTGTTCCAAACTGTCCAAATATCAGGTAGTTTGGCATTTCAGTGCAAGCAATTGAAGCCTTTAAAAATAATATACAATGAATTTATATATCTTCTATTGAGTATCAAATGTCTTGTGGCAAACTGGGAGTTCATTCATTATCTGACTTTGACTCTCAACTCCATCCTAAGCTCCCACCCATGAAATATTTTTCCTCCTTATATTTGAACTTGTAAAACCATTTCACTTTGCAAATTTGGAAACATAATAAATAAATACAAATCAAATTGTACTTGGAAAAAGAAGTTACTAACTCAATCACTTTAGTATAAATGGCTGTGACCGAAAACAAACAGTAGAATAAATAGTAATTTCTCGACATGATACAAGGTGAACAGCAAAGTTCCCCAAGATTTTAAACTAGGGCCAGTTTTTTTAATATTTCTTAATGATATGGTGAAGTAGGTGGACAGTTAAGTGGTAGTATTTACAGATAGCAAAAAAATATTTAGGCTAATCAAGATTACCGTGAGATACTTCAGACGGTTCCTACAAAACTCAGCACATGCGTGGACAAAATTCATTGTAGCCATTATAAGGCAATTCACATTGGAAGGAATAATCAGAGTTGTTTGTACACAAAATTGGGCTCTAAATTAACTGCAGTCTCTGTGGAAAAAGACCTATGGTAACATACGCAAAAATGACAAAGTCCCATGTACAGAGCTGGGACGTTTTTAACCTACCTCCCCACCCCCTCAGAAAATGCCAAACTGTCAAAACTGATACTTTTCACAGGAAAGAGTCAATTTCAATGACACTTTAGTTGGGAAGGTTACTCAGATCCAGGATGAAATTTCTGATCAATAGAAGAGCGCAACAGACCCACTCGCAAATATAGCTGATATATCCCAATGGTTAGGGCATTCATGTGGGATATGGGAGACCTAGGTACTAATTCATGGTTTGTAGCAGAGACTTGAACCCAGGACTCCCACATCCCATGTGAATGCTCTAACCACCAAGGTATTGGTATATCAAAGATCAAGGTTCTTCCTGGTGTGAAGTGGGAATTTTCTTTTTTTTGTCACAAAATTTTTGAGTACTGAAAAGCATTTCCTGACCAGCTCTACCCATAGGTGCTTTAGAAAATGCTACCTTGAGGCATCACTGTGGACATTTCAATGAAAGGTCCTGCTCAGTGTGCAGCAGTGGTCAAAAAATGAAACCAAATATTAGGATGTATAAAAAATAGGATGACAAAGGATACTGAGCAAATAATGCTGTTACATAAACCAATATATAAAATATAGACCCTCTCATAATACATTAATAGAGGATCATTCAATGAAATTGGAATACAATACTTTTAAAACTGATAAATACTTTCTTATATAGCATGTGATTGCCGTTTGGAATTCACTGCCATAAGATGTTATTGGGGTGAGGATTAGAATAGGATTATACATGTTATGAATATTAAAGATACCCACTATTGTTTGCATATTAAAAAAGGGATAGAAGCTATCATGTTTCTAAGAGTAAGCCAACCACTAATTGACAGAGAGTCAGGAAGAAACTTTGCCCATGAATTGGTTATTCTGTAACTGTCCACTTTGGATCATCTTGCATATTCAATGAAAGGAGACTGGACCACTGATATGATCTGGTATGGTAATTCTGTTGCTCCTTAATTATTTGTATTATATTATTTCTACTTGCTACCACAAGGAATTGATGTTAGCTGTCTTTATACTGTAGTGATGGCTTTAATAATAAATGACAGAGGCAAATAATGTAGCTTGCTACAATTCCAATTTTTTTTTCTATATTTAAGTGAATGAGAACAACATCTGAAGGTAAATTTGCTTGAATAAAATTGTAAGAGTAATCAGATCTCACTTGCTAGGGTCAGAAAGAAATTTCACCAAGTGATGTAGTATTTCACGGTTAAGTATTTTATTGAGCAGAGAGAAATGTATCTCACTCTAAATATGACACTGGTTACTATGAAGCAAATAAAGTTTCAGTTGTGAATAGCCTTGTTTAACTTGCACTTTGTAGCATTATGATAATCCCATACTTTTCACTGTCTGAAGTAAAATAAAAGCCACCTCTTTCTGTAGTGTACTTCTATGAAAGATAGCAGAAATCAGCTGAACAAATATATTTAGTTATAGTGCTTTTATATCATTTCTACACTCACGGTTCCAATTATGGATTTTCATAAGTACTTGTCTGCATTTCATCAGAGGGTTTCAAACTGCTTTGCTAAGTTATATAAGTAAGCTTCACAATACCCCTGTAAAATGGGTGATCAATATTCTATAACCATTTTATTGATGGTTAAACTAAGGCAAATATACTAAATGCTTGAACAATGAGTCAGTGGCAAGACTGCAAAAAGAACCCAGGGGTTCTGAGTCCTAGTTCTCTACATTAACCACAATACTATGCTCTCTCTCTTGTACATGACAAGTGAGATCTTTTAGAGTCCATTCTTTTCTCTTCACAGAAAAAACCTGTGCTTTGTAAAGGTAATAGATCAGAATAGAGGAAATATTGATGTTTTTCACCTTGGTTGGATGTTAACCACTTTAATCTAGACATGCAGTTCACATTCCACCGTATTGTTTTCACTGAACTATTTTCCTGTGATCATGGAAGAAATGAAAACAGAACGTGATGGACACATGAAACATAAAGCAATTTTAAGGTACATTTTGGTTTTGATCTAAACATAAACTTTGCTGCCATTCCCATCTGGAATGTATAGAGAGTCAACATTCCATACTGATAGTTAAAAGAGAGTATATTCCTGATGCTGTGGAAGTTAATGGCAAGGCTCATATTAATTTTAGAAGGAAGAGGTTAAGGTCTTAAGTCATGGCTTTTAAAATTGGATTTATCATCTGTATTTTCATTTGTGGGTATATTATTATACTCTTTCTTTTTGTTAAAAAGACAGGCTATTTACATTTACAAGGATCCAGTTGTTTCCAAACAATTCAGAAATCCAGTTCAGTATACATCTCTGAACCTTGGTTGCTAACAAGATTATTATTAATAGCATAGAGCTGAATGTGCTCAGCATTGCACAGAACATAAAGGAGAACATAGTCTTCACTTCCTAGAGCTTGCATTCAAGAAAGGCAGACAGTACAGTTCACGCACAATGCATGACTAAAGGGAGGTCATTTGCTAAAAGTAACAGTGTTGTAGTGTTTGTTTCTGTAGGTTTTTTAAAATAACATTCCTTTTTATGCAGAATCACTATTGAAATGCTTCATAAAAAAATCCATGTGTTAGAAATGTTTTAACTGGAAAATGGTTGGTGGGTTTTCATTCCAAAGACAATGGACAACAAGGAAGGAAGAATGAAAAAAACTGTAGGAAAAAGACACAAAAGGGCTGGGTCATGGGTGCGTGGCTTTACATTTGTGCAGAAACCAAGAGTAGGAGGATATGAGAATGGACAGGAGGACCACGTTTGTGGAAGACCTTGAGGATGAGGACAAAATGTTTGAACGAGATACAGAAGGTGAAGAGAATTTAATGGGGAGAGTTTCATTCGTGAGAATATTCAGAGCAGTGGGATGGAATAATAATTTTAGCAGGAGATTTTTGTATAGACTGGAGCAAGGCAAAATGAGATATGGTGGCGCAGAGGAATAATTTACAGTAGTCAAGACAACAACAAGTAGACATACTCATTGACAAGTATTTAAGTGGTAGGGATTCTCCTAAATTGTCAAATCTGACCTGTCCAAATTTAACCTCCCTTAATAAATGCTACAATATTTGGGAGGAAATAAATCTTGTGAAATTTAGCCTAGTATGAGACACAAATGTGTCTGTTTAGTATATGCCCTTTGCTGCTTATAATCTTTAACACAGGCAGAGATGTACATTTATGTTTATTGTAACAGGAATGAAGTGATCTAATTGTCATGGCAGTTCTCTTTTGGGAAGGTGACAGTATTACTTTGACCTTTGGAACATACATTAGGCAGAATGCTACACATTCTCTGTGTCTGCTCTTCAGGCAATAAACCCAAGAGAATGGATCTATAATCAGTACTTCACAATAGATTTCTGCAACTTGCTTTCAAGATTCCTGGAGTGATGTGTCTTGTGTAGTGCTCGGTTGTGACAGTGGGTTCTGCATACACAAAAGGTGTCATGCCTCTAGTGAAAAATATGACTAGACAATGCTTAAATTTGAATAAATTCACGTACACATCCTATTTAAACTGTATAAATTAAACAATATATTTAAAATTCCCATATTTCTGAATATTTCTAATTGTAAAAAGGATTCTTTTAAACCCTTTAGGCCCAGGTGTTAACTAAAGATTTTTTCTATACAGACCTACTACATCTAACCAACCTCCAGAAAATCCCATTTAATTGGAGGATTGTCATAATTACAAAAACTGTGTGCACTATACATTGCTTTGTGACTAGTCTAAACTGCCATATTCCCCAAAGTACCAGAAATTTTTTGGATGAAAGTAGTTGTACTGTAAACTTATGAGGAAATTACCTCTACCTGTTATATTTCTGGCAAAAATACAAATCTTTCAAATAACTGATAGAAAGAAATATAATATTAATGACCCATACAAAAACAAAATTAAGCCCTTAGTGCTTTACCTTGGCAGCCTTTCTACATATCCATTTTAATAATATCTGTCTATACATAAGCACATAAACAAAGATATTAATTTACTAATAGCAAAAAGAGAGAAGTTCTAGTGACCCCAAGAAGTCGACTGGGGACTTTGATATTGCCAATCAATTTTATGTGGACTTTCCATATGGATTTTTCACATGCTGAGATAGAATGATGATGGGCAGCAATTGAAAACTCTTTGATAAGAATATGAGATATCTTTCTCATTTCCTATTTCAAAAGTACTGGAGAATCAGACAGCCTTTATTAAAAGTAATGAGATCTGATGTCACCTTGATACAATTATTGTTTCTGTCCCTGGATATCAAAGAATTGTGATTGATGCACATTTATAGTTCTTTTATCCATTAGCATTTTCAGTTAAGTCTTGAAGATCTTTTAAAACTTGGACTATATAGGTCTCTATGTCAGGCTCTCCAGTGCTTTTTCAGAAGTGATAAGTGTATCTTATATTCCAACATTTGGGCCCAGAAAGCTGCAAAGGTTCAAGCAGACAGGATATGGAGATGGCTGTAGAAAACACTTTTTAAAATGTATCTTAACTACCTTAAAATAAAGATGTGAATAAATGTTTCATACCAATAGGCATAAATCATACTCCCAGTGATTCTGAAACTTCCCAAGTTTCAGCCAAAAATAAATATAGGCTACTTTCCATGAATAATACAGGATGTCGTGCCAAAGTCTAAATGATTGTCTCAGACCTCTGTCCACAATGTTAGGACTTCAGTTCTGTTCTGGTCTCACTTCCCTGACAATGGGAATGGGATTGAAGTCACTCAGCTCCTCACAGGAAATCCTCAGTTCCTTGCAGGATTTGAGCCCAGTTTCGTTAAAGGATGTCAATTTTTTTCTTCCCACTTCATTCAAACTACCTCTCAGAGGAAATGGTAGATGAGATGTTCCCAGTGGCCCTCGATTTACTTGCTTTCCCAAAATAAAAACACATGCCTGACTCAGAAATGCAGATGTCTGTTCCATGAATTGATGTTTGGCGCTACAGCTGACGTTGCCATCCAGTTGACCCCCTCTTCCCTGAAACTAGAATTGATGTTTTTTAAATTGGCTCAACACATCAAAAACTTTATTTACAACATTAAATTGTTTTTATCATTTGTTTGGAGATAAAAAGTCCTTTCTGTGGCTCTCACTCCCTGCTTAAATGTTCCTTAAAACAGCATTTTCCTGTTCTACCTGTGCTGCTGAGTTTTTAATATGTCTATTTAAATGCAAATTTTGACTTTCAGTCTGTAATCATATAAAATGTTGGGCACTAAAATTTTAATCAGAAATGTAATTGTATATAGATGCGGTAATTGAGTAGTAGGGCACAGATAACAGAATGATGCATTGCTGACCTGATTTCTCAAAGAAGGGATGCATCCTCTCCAGTTTCAGCAGAGAAGCATGATTATTTTCTGCCCCCATTTTAATATGCTTACTTCTAAGAAGGTTTTTAAACTATATTTTGAACATTCAGCATTGCCCAAAAAACTCCCTGAATTATCTTCTCTCTCCCCTGACTTATCAGAACATCAAACCTGACAGACAGTGACTACTCTGTATCTTCAGGGAATAATAGCTGCTATTATAGACTGACCAATGTCTCCTCCTGGTGAACAGGCTAGATACAGTGGAGACTTGTATGAATAGCAGGACAGGTTTTGCCTGTGCAATATTGAATTAGATACAGATTAATCTTCAGCCACTGTTGAGCATACATTTATATCTCATATTTTCCTTCCACTTTCATATATCATTGGCCCTCGCCAATACCACTAATGTTTTGTCTGTGGCTAGCTACAGTGGCTCGCAGCAATGGTCCATCTGCCAGGAGTTGTTGCCAGTAGTAACTGAGCTCCATCTGTTTCAGGCACAATCACTTTTCTGCCTGTCTGATCTTACTGATATGGTAGTGTTTGGTGGCTAGTAGGCTCATCATAATAGCACCAGACCACCAATAATGTCAGTTAATGGCAAGTTATAGCACTGTGAAGCCACTGCAAACCACATATGGCATTATCTACTGCATATGATGCACTAATTCTGCATTATGATTGATCTTCCTTCATGGACAGTATAAGAAGGTTGCCTGGTCAATGTTGTCATGTAAATTACATTTGGCCCAGGGCATGATCACAGCAGCTGATGCACCACACTTGGAGTCAGAGGAGTGATCACTCCATCCTTGGCATTTTCAGTCCCTTAATATAAAACTATTCAACAGGGACACTTTTTTTAATGACTGCGTCAAGTCTGTGCCTGGCTAAACTACCTGAAGTGTATATGGTAGATCTATATCTACCTCACTCAGATATTAAACGGCAGTTCCTGTTCAGCTTATTTTCTTTATTCTTTGAAAGAAAGTTTCATATTATCATGGATCTGGTGGATATCAAATGCCAGCTATATGATTGTAGCAGTAGTTAAAGAAAAGAGTAAGCTTTAAGCTTTGCACAGTCTGCATTTTATGTTTGTTAGATGCCCTTAGTCTGGTCTACACTGACATTGTAGGGCAATAGAAGCCGCATCCCGTCGACCACATAAAGTGTGCGACTCCACTGGCATGTCAGTTCTGCTAATCTAAATCACAGTAAAATTTGATTTAAAAACACCTCCGCAAGTGATGTAGCGCTGAAGTCGAATTGTATGGGTTGGATGAACGTCAGTGTAGGCAGAGCACAACGTAAATCAATGTTGTTGGCCTCTGGGAGGTATCCCATAATGCTCTGTTGTGACCACTCTGTACATTCGCACTCTGCTGCACTGTGTCCATGTGCACAGTAAACAGCCCCTCCCCTGAAGCCCTGGGAAATTTTGAATTCCCATTTTCTGTTCGGTCAGCATAGAGAGAGATTTGTAGATGAAGTGCTCATGGCGACTGCATGCACCAAACACGCCGCAGTACGAAGTCAACCTGAGGTCTTGGATCTCATCAGCCTGTGGGATGAAGAGTCTGTTTTGGCTCAGCTCCAAGCCAGCAAAAGAAATTTGGATATCTATGAGAAGATATTGCATGGCATAGTGGAAAAGGGCCACAACAGGGACACACAGCAGTGCCGTGTTAAAATCAAAGAGCTGAGGGAGGCATATCAGAAAACTAGGAGAGGCAAACAGTTGCTCTGGCTTGTAACCAAAGACATGCCACTTTTCGGAGGAGCTACATGCGATTCTCGGCAGTAACCCCACCACTGTACCACCATGCAGCATAGATACCTCTGTAGAATCCCAGTCCAGAATGAATGAGGAAGACTCTGTGGATGAGGAGAACACGGGGTTGGCGAGCGGGGTATCCATTCTCCATGAGAGCCAGGACCCGTTTGTTACTCCAGAGCAGCCCAGCTGGATGCAGGACAGAGTTACTGACCGAGATGCCGGTGAAGGCATATCTAGTGACTGTGTATAGCAAATCATATTTCTCTGGTTATATATCCAGTCCAGCTTCTTATTTCTGTGAAGAAAGGAGTCTATATGTTTGTGGGGATAGGCTTCCTGAGTGTTGGTCCACTAAAGCAGAGGTTTACCCCCAGAACAGACTATTTATGTACACAGGGATGCTCTGAGAATCCTCTGTGGATATCTCCAGGGAAACTTTCATATAGGTATTCTGCAATCCTTTGCAGAAAGTTTTTGGGGATGGTGGCCTTATTTATTCCACCATAGCAGGACATTTTTCACCACCACTCTGCTATTAAATGAGCAGGCATCATTGTGGAACACAGCATAGTACCATAAGGGCCAGGCCTGTACCCAAATGCTTACAGCAAATCTTCCCTTTCCACCTCAGAAGACTGATAGCATACATGGTCACCCAGGGAAGATAGCTAATAGATTTGTTTTGTGTTATTCCCTTGCCATGGTCAGTGTCCTGGGCCCCAAGACAGACAGTTCCTAGCCATGACATTGTCATAGATGTTAGAGGTCCAGGAATGGGTGCCCCTATGTTTTCTCCAGTGACACTTCACCCACTCTCTCCTCCAATCCCTTTGGACCACCTCCTCCCAAACGGTATTTGGGATGGTAAAAGGGAACCTAATGATCCTGCTCCTTGGTTGAGTGTCGATTGGGCAATTTAGTGCTGCAAAGGCTTCCCTATAATGGATGCAAGGGCACCTTACTTACCACGTCTGGAACACCACTCCAACCTGTGCTATAGGTTAGATCGGTGTGCGGGTCTGGCGTTGCCATGTGAATATGAAGGGGAGTTCTTTTTACATTGTAACATTGCTTTTTGTCTATTGGACAAGCTAACAATGGAAACTTTGTGCTTTGCTTGCTTTATAGTGGACAGCTCAGACTTCACCCTAGCTTCTACACCTGCAGAGTGCCTTTATCAGATTAGAAGGCGCAAAAAAACCAAACTCAGGATGACATGTTCAACAAACTAATGAAGGCGTCTGTGGTTGCTGTTAGAGCTCAGAGCCTGGAGGATTTCTTTGTCAGAAAAACTGAACCTGGAAATGGAAAACAGAAAATCAGTCCAGAGCAGGGGCGTGAAATGCAAGAGGAGATGTTGTGTATTATGAGGGATCAGTCTGACACGTTGAGGCGTCTGGTAGAGCTCCAGGAAGAGCAATGGCAGGACAGACGTCCTCTACAACCCCTGCAAAATGCTCAGCTAACAAACTGTTTCCCAGGCCCCACCCTGAAGTGCTCTAGGAAGAGGTTGAGCAGAGTGCAGTATGTGCTCTACTCCATGCCAGTGGAAGGGAACAGAAAGAGGCAACGGCCCCTTTAAGAACTGGGAATGTGTGTGCTTTGCTGTTTGAACAGTCACACTTCACTCTGGATCCCCTAACAGCTTTATGATAATGTAAAATTATCTTCCTTTCCCCCAACTGTAACAGATTACCAATAAAACTTTACTGCTTTAAAAAAACATTACTCTTTATTCATTGAGACCTCAGAGTTCGTTGGCGGAGAATGATCCATCCATCCAGAAACATGCATTACTGCGGTTCATTGCAAAAATGGATTTTCAATGTTTCCCTAAGGCGTAGTGCTCTGTGGTTGGCTCTCAATGTTGCACTGGCATCTGGCCGCTCAAAATTTGTGGCCAGCCTATCAGTTTCCACAACCCAACCCAGCAGGAACTTTTCCCCTTTTGTTTTCACATACATTATGGAGCACACAGCAGGCAGAGATAACAGGTGGGATGTTGCATTCATTGAGGTTTAACATACTGAGCAAACTGCTCCATCGTGCCTTTAAGTGGCCAAATGCACATTCCAACACCATTCCGCGCTTGCTGAGCCTATTATTGAACTGCTCCTTCTTGCTGTCCAGGTACCCGGTGTAGGGCTTCATTAGCCCGAAGAAGAAGGGGTAGACAGGATCCTCCAGGATCCCTATTGACATGTCAACATCACCAATATTTATTTTTTGGTCAGAGAAGAAAGTGTCCACCTGCATCTTTAACAGACCTGAGTTCCTAAAGGTATGTGCATCATCTACCTTTCCAGACCATTCCACACTGATGTCAGTGAAGCATCTCCTATGATCCACAAGGGCTTGCAACACCACTTTGAAATATCCCTTTTGGTTTATGTATTCTGTGGCAAGGTGGTCCGGTGTTAAAATAGGGACATGAATGCCATCTATCGCTCTGCCACATTTTGGGAACCCAATTAGGTCAAACCCGTCCACTACATTCTGCACGTTTCCCAAAGTCACTACCCTTCTTAGCAGAAGTCTATTAATGGCCCTGCACACTTGTATCACAGTAGCTAGCATGGTGGATTTACCGACTCTAAATTCATTCCCAACTGACTGGTAGCGGTCTGGGGTTGCTAGCTTCCACAGAGCGATGGCCACTCACTTCTCCACTGTCACAGCAGGTCTCAAGCTAGTATTCATGCATTTCAGAGCTGGGGATAGTTCTGCTCAAAGTTTGATGAAAGTGACCTTTTGCATACGAAAGTTCTGCAGCCACTGTTCATCATCCCACACCTTCATAATGATGCTATCCCACCAGTCATTGCTTGTTTCCTGGGACAAGAAGTGGCACTCCACCGACTGATGATGGTGCATGACAGCATGCAGTGAACAGGAATTGTTTTGTTCTATGGCTTGTAGAAGGGCAGCTTCACTAACATCACAATTTCCTGTGCTGTAGCTCCTGACTCGTCCTTGAACATACTGCAGGATAAGTTGAGGTATTTATGATGCTCACAATGATAGTGCACAGATGAATGGGCTCCATGCCTCTCCAGCAGTGGCGTGCGCACGTCCGAGATGGGTTTGGAAAAATTGTGCAAAAAAATGTTCATCTGTTTGTTTGGGACAAGAGAGGAGGGAGCACATTGCATCACGGGAGGACGACAACCTTCCCAAAAGGCACTGTGGGATAGCTACCCATGGTATACTAATTTGATTATCGATGTAAGTACAACTGGTGGGGACACAAACCCCAGATGCAATGGAGTGTGGTGTGCTCACACTCCTCCGACTTGTTAAGTTTGGCGGGTGAAACTAGACTGAAATTAAATTGATTTCATTCTGCAGTGTAGATATACTCCTTATCATTAATTACATACCAAAGATTCCCAGTGGTATAGGATCTAAAGGATAATGTTTTGCTTTTCCATTTTCATTTCATCCCTCCCTTTCTCCCTGCCAGAATTTGGATGGGCCAGCAAGTGGCAGAGAATATGTGATGTATCTAGGTTGTTTTAAAGAAATAACAGCAGCACAGAAGATAGTTGAAGTAGTTTATAGCTGAAATTTTTAAATCACTTATCAAAGCACAAATGATTGCTGAAGAAGAAAAAATCTTCATTTTGAACCAAGAAGGTATTGGACTGCATTGAGGCTCTGGGGAGAAACAATTGCTTATGTACTCTATTCAATAAGTTCATTATTGCTCTACCTGCTCACTGAGATGTTCCCAGGGTATGTTTCATTTCAGTTCATCTCTCTGGATTGGTTTTGCTTTTGCTCTGTTAAAACATTGCTTAATTTGCCTATAAAGTTTTGTTTATTCATTGAAGCTCAGGTTGAGGTCTGCTTGGATCAGTAATCTAACTATCCAAGGTTAACCAAGCTTTTATGTTTAGATTGCTTTTTATGAAACAGGTTTCAAGGCTTTGCAAATACTGGGCATTACCTCATTTTTGACTTTTTGGCAATGAATCCTTTTTGAAATGTGATTTGAATTAAACCATCATCTTGCTTGAGAGGAGATGACGATTATATTTATATATATATATTATTACAGTAAAATTGCATTTTTTCACATTCCTGTTCTGCTACAGTGGCATGCAATAATAGCTAACATGCTCTTTGTTTCCATGGTAAACCTTGTTTTTTAGGGTGTTTATATTGCTTGTCTTTGATCTAACTTGACTTTTACTAGGATACTTACTAATATAAACACTATTTTTTCAAAATTATCAAGCTGTTTTTCATCTTGAATCCCAAAGAAATTGTATTAAGAAGTTATACACTTTTTACCAGTATATTTAATATTGGAAACTACTCTTACTTTTCATTAAGATACCTGCTATGCACAGCAAATGTCTAGATCAAACTCCCTCTCCCAGTCTTGTTCTCACCCCAGTTAAAACTTCCTTGATGTTAATATTGAATCCTATGTGAGTACAATTGGACACCACTGCACAAAACATGTCAATTCTGGGCCTTCTCAACCCTGCTTAAAACCCACTACTAGTTTTCCATAACTAACCTCTGCTTTACTGCTTTGATTTGTGTGTGTATGTATGTATCATATTCTCATATTTCATATTCTCATATTCTCAAAGTTTTTTGCAAACTTTAGGGGCATTTCTTTCATGACTTGTTTATTTGTTGTTACCCTTTCTTTCCCTACCCTGTTTCCTGTCCATATATGTTGGCATCATTTTCTGTGTTCATCTAATTGGGGATCTGATCCTTCGAGCACAGCTCTAAATCCACAGTGAGTAGTTCCACTGATAGTAATCTGTTGGAATTACTCTTGTTAATCAACCTTCTAGTCAGACTGGAAGTTTCTGACTATGTTTCTGTTTCTTTTGTTTCTGACTATGAAAGTCAGTTTCATAGTGTGCAAACTCCTGGGGTTAGCTCCAGCAACTTTTATTTCTACGAAGTGTTGCACACAGTTATGACACTGCAGCAATAACTAACAAAACTAATAACAGTGTACATGTTAATTTAGTAAATCATTCAACTATCTACGCAATACATCTTATTACTGGTGATGGCAGTTGATTTTAAAGGAAATGTTAAGGTGTTTAAAAAATATCTCAATCATAGTTTAATACAATGAAATTAAGCCCTAATGTGCATTTGAGTTTTTTTATTGTTATTGGGTTTTTTTGGAGCGGGAGTTAACTGTACACTAACATTTTTACTTTGATTTGGGGATTAGTTTGCTCCATTCCAATTCTCACATTGCACACAAGGAGCCAGATTCACAAAAAAGACTTACGCACCTAAGTGCCACTTGAAGTGCTTAAAGTCCTCGATTTAGACACCACTGGTATTCACAAAAACCCTGCTCAGCTGCCTGAAGGTGCCTAAACTTATTTGGCCCCATGACTTTTGCAGTAAAAGTTCCTTAGGGCTTGTGTTTCTGCTTCTGGGCTTGCAAATTGCTGCCTCATGCTAGGCATCTGGATGCCTGACCCAGTGTGATTCACAAAGAGGGGATAGATAAGGGCTCCTCCACTTAACTCACTTGTAGGGTGTGAACTGCTGGGTGTGCATAACAGTCACCTTACTCCATACCAAACAGTCCAGGGGGGATGAGGAGGACCTCCTTCCTAACTTTTAGCCCAGTGATTATGGTACACATCCAGGATATTGGAGACCACCAGTTCAAGTCCCTCCTCTTCCTGATGAGGGAAAGAGACTGGGACAGGGCTATGACTGCCCTAATCACTGGGTGATGGGATATTCTAATATAGGGCTCCCTCAGTCCCTCCTGTTGAAGCTATTCCACTTTAGCTAAATAAATAACTAGTCCTTGGAGCAGGGGAACTAGATCCTGGGTCTCTCGTCCCCAAGGACGTGACCTACCCACCTAGCCTAGAGAATCATTCCTACAGTCTCTCTGACTCTCTCCTCTCCTTCCCACTCCCCTCCCCACAGGTTTCTTGTAAGAAAAACCTTAGACTCCTAAAGGGAGAGGGGGTTCATAAGTGAGAATCCGAAACCAAGATAGGTACCTCCCTGCAATCCAGGCTAAGGAGCCAAACTCCTTGAAAAAGATGTGGATTAGGATGCACCCCTCTCCTTGGCATCTCCCACTGGCTATCTTAGGCAGCTTCCTCTTCAGCATGCTTTTGTGAATCCCATTTTTAGGTGCCTATCTCTCTCCATTCATTGTACAGGAAGCCTGAGCACGTAACTCAGGCTTTGTGAATCCCAGTGATCGTCTAGGTGATGGTAAGTTATGTTTTGCGATGGTTGGCATCACAATGCTTCAGCCCTTTGTGAATCTAGCCCTAGGATTTTCTTGTTGTTTATCATGAAAAATTCTCACATCCTAATTAATACTGGAGCCCTCTCTGTGGCCTAGTGGTACTATGTGGGAGAAGCTAAAAGTCGTACAATACAGGGGAATCAAGCTGAACCTACTGCTGGGGATTTGTTGGATTTATGATATTGCTCAATACTGCCCCTCCAGTAGATTTATAAACAAAGATGGGCTGAATCGGTCTTGTTTGGATCTGCATTGAAAAAATGGTTTAGACTAAGGTTACGTTAATAGATTGTAGAATCAGAAGAGACCATTTGATCATCTTGTCTGCCCTCTTGTGTCACAGGCCATTACATTTCCCCTGGTTACACCTGTTTTGAGCCCAATAATGTGTGTTTGACTAACGCACACCCTCCAGAAGGGCATCCAGTCTTGCTTCAAAAATATCAAGAGAAGGAGAATCTACCACTACCCTTGGTAGTTTGTTTCAGTGGTTAATTACCATCACTATTAAAAATTTATCATCCTGATTATCAATTTGAATATGTCTGGCTTCAGCTTCCTGATAGTGGTTCTTATTCTGCCTTTATCCACTAAATTAAAGAACCCTTTCGTTCCCAGTGTTTTCTCCCCCTGAAGGTACTTACATATAGTGATCAAATCACCTCTCAGTCTGCTTTTCAATAAACTACACCAATTGAGCTCTTTTAATCTCTTACTGAAGGCATTTTCTCCAGACCTTGAATCTCTTTTTGGTTTTTTTCTGCACACTCTCCAATTTTTCAACCTTCTTTCCTCAGAATGTGGTCAACCAGAACTGTACACAGTGCCCTAGTATCAAACTCACCAGTTCTGATTACCGAGGTCAAATCACCTCTCTACTCACTATTCCCCATTTATACCTCAAGGATAGCATTATCCCTTTTTGCAACAGCATCACACTGAGAGCCCATGTTGAGCTGCTTATCTACTTTGACCTCTACATTGTTTTCAGAGTCACTGCTTTCAAAGATACAGTCCCCCCCCTTCTATAGATATGGTTTGCATTCTCTGTTCCTAGATGTGACTTTGTATTTGGCTGTATAAAAACACATTTTGTTTAAATAGGCCCAGCTTACCAAGTAGTTGAGACCACTGTGTTTGACTGTCCTGTCCTCCACATTATTTACTACTCCACCAATCTTGTATCATTTGCAAATTTTATCTGCAGTGATTTTATATTCAGTTCCAGATCACTGATTTAAAAAAAATAAATAGTGTTGGGTATGTGGATCTCCTGAAGAAAACCCCCCTTTTGATGATGATTCCCCATTGAGAACTCCTTTTTGAAATCTGTCAGTTAGCCAGTTGTTAATTCAAATAGCATGTGTTTTATTGATATGGAGTGGTGCTAATTTTTTTAATGTGAATGTCACATGGTCCTAAGAGCTTGTCTACAGAGTGGGGTAATGCGGACTACAGGGAAGTGATTTCTCAAGCACACTAACATGCTGCACTTAATTGGTCCATGTAGACCCTGCCGGTGTGCACTAAAGGTTCCTTACTGTGCCTTAATGTTAAAGCACAGTAGGGAACCTTTAGCGTGCACCATCATGGTGTAGGTGAACCAATTAATGTGCAGCATGTTGTGAGCGTTAGAAATCACACTTTTGTAGGCCACATCACCCCATTGTGTACTTAAGTCAATTGTGTCTTAAGTCATTGTGTCTTAAGTCAAATGCCTTACACCAGTATATTATATCTACACAATTAGGGTGTGGAACACATGTCAGTGAACCTCATGAATAGTTTTTCTTCAAGGTTTGGCTGCATCTGAACCAGAATCTGGCTCAGGACCAAAAATGTAGGAGCAAGTTCATATCTGGGGATTCAGATCCCAAATCCTGTGAAATTCTAAGGGGTTTAGCACTAAGTTTTGGTTTTCATCCATTTCTATTTAAAATGGACATCACAAGGCTGGGAACTGAGTCTTATCCAATTGTCTTGTCCCACTCAATTGAAAGGATATGGAAAAGAGGGCAATGAATGTATGTGGAGGGAGGGAAGGAGAAACAAAATATCCTCAAAGCCCTGATCCATGGAGGACCATCTGTCAGTGAGAGAGGGGGGGAAACACAAGATGTGATGCCTACAATTTTGGAGTGGTGGTACATTAATGAATATGTAAGCAGGGGAATGGGCCCACTATTGTGGGGAACTTTTCTTGCTTATGTACTACCCTGGTAGAGTTGGCTAGCAAAAGGATCTGAGTCCCTGCTGCCACTGTCTTTACCCAGAAGCCCACCTGACCTTGAGGACTCCCCTCCCACTTTCCTGTGTGCTGGGGTCCCTGAAACCCCAACAAGGCTGGGCCCAGGATTCCTGGAGCTCAACACCCATTCTTGCTGTGGTCCCTTAGGGCAGGGGCTAGGGTGTCCCCACTCCGGGGTACTAACTCTGCACTGGGCGCTTCCCTGCCCCACTAATCCTTGCATACAGTGCAAAATATTACAATTTATTACACATACAGCAATAAAAAATCAAATACAAATTAAGAAAAGGGGAGAAAGGTTAAAAGGGGAACACTCAACACTGCCCAGGCACAGGGGCACCACAAACAGCGTCTCTGGGTGTAAGGGGGTTCACAATCTGTGTCACATGTTGCAGGCCCACTGTCCAGGCCCTGGCTACCCTGCAGGGATGCAGAGTCAGCCACTTGCTCTGGCAGGAGCCACACACTCCCAGGGTTCCCCTTGCTCTTTCCAGCTGCTCACCGCACCAGTTCCAGAGGGCTCCAGCCCCAGCTGTGCTCAGCTCTGCTGAGCTCGGCTCTCTGGGATGCCTCTCTGGCTCTGCTGCTGTGAGTCAGCTCAGCTCAGCTCCCCAGGCTCCTTCTCTGGTCTCCACACCCAGACGGCTGCAGCTCCTGCTTTGCTCTGCTCAGCTCAGCTCTGTTAGGCTCTCTGGGGTGTCCCTCTGGCTCTGCTGCTGTGGGTCAGCTCAATCAGCTTTCTGTGCTCCTCTGTGTCTTCCCAGCTGCTGGCTGCTTTGTCCTTCGCTCGGCCCACCCAGGCCAGGCATGCCTGAATTAGCCTCTCTCCACTGGTCCTGGGGCTGTCTGTTTCGGGGTCCTGCTTCCTCCAGAGATGGTCAACCAAAAAGACCCACTAAGTTTCAGTAAGGGGCTAACAGACCCGTTATACATACTGGAAATAGGTTATTACTTTAATGTATACTTTAAACTGACCATGATCTTAGATACTACTACATATGCTGCTTCAGCAAAGCACAATAACACTGTTCAAGTTCAGGAAAGGAAGTCAGATTCAACTTTTTGAATGTCCTTGCTTTTTTCCTTTGTCATAACCTTAACAATACATAAAGATGGTTTACTGTGTTTATTTTTGGTCCTGTATGACTGAAGAAAGACAGCTTGGTCTTGATAACCAGGCATTTATTTAAGTTAAAGCAATATGTGTACATGAAAACATTTGTCACAGCTCTTGCTGCAAGTAGGAATCTGCTATAGAGTTGATATCTTTAATTTAAAGTTGGAAAAAAGTAGCATAGAAATAGCTATACTTCTTCCTCCTTTAAAACCTTCACTGAGCACCAATGGAATTTATGTGCTCTTGGCACAAGTTGAGTTATTGTTATTATCGTTAGACTTTTGCTACTATCAGCTGGACTTAGATTGGAGGCACTATAGTTTTGCTTACTGTGGAAAGATCCATCCCAGATATCAAAAGGTCTGATTGAAAACAATTTTTAATGAGATAAATCTAAAAAATGAAGCTATAAGAACTAACTTTAAATTAAGCCTAATACAGATATAAATCTGAATTCAGTGCAGTAATTTAACTTTATATTAATTGCAGAAGGTAATACTGAAAAGAGAGGCAGAACTGTAAACTAAAAGTGTAAATCGAAGATACATGCAAATAAATGGTATATGTACACTTCATCCATATGAAGCAGTACAAAGACAATCAATATATATATCTCCAAAAATCCTTTGGTTCAAGAATGATATGGCTTTTACTACAAATAGAAATAAGATTTTTGCAGCCTAGAAATAATATGTCACTCTGTGTGACAATATTTGTATGGTTTAGAGATGAGAGCAGAGGACTGGTTTCTATTCACATTGCGACAGTCAAGAATCCTTGGTCCTGTTCCTGGCTTTGGCCATTTGTTGAACATTTTGATCTTGGGGCAGTTCATTGACGGCCCACTCGTACCAGACTTGGGATCTAGTGGGCAGAGCATTGGACTAGGATTCAGAAGACCTGAGTTCTACTAGGCGACCTGGCACATAGCTCTTAGATCTTTCTGGTACTCAGTCTCCCCATCTGCAAAATGGGGATAACTTTGCTGTAAACTGATTTGAGATCTACAAATGAAAAGTACAATATAAGATCTATTGTTATAAGCATTTTTTTAAAAATTTTGTTAAGGTGCTGCATGCCTTCTGTAAAGTGCTACATGAGACCTTTATTCCCTCTGTGTGTTATCTTATCCATCTACCAAAAATTATTTTGACCTAATGCACAGTAAGGTACTAATGAATTGCATCCTGTCCATTGAGGCAGTTGAACTAGATCTGGAGGGCCAGAGGGAGATTCAGTAAGTAACCAGAGAAGAACAAGTAAAACTTGTACCAAAACCAAAGGAAAATGTATTTACTGAAAACTATTCGGAATCATGGCAACCAGAACAGTATTCTTGCATTTCTTGCTGTTGCTTTAATTGTGACAAGTAATCACAAACATGTTAGATTGGAAACATATCCAGTATTGCCTGGATGGTCAAGTGCTAATACTAGTAGAGGTTTCTGAACTCGACAAGCAAGCAGAGCTGCAGTTTACATAAGATCTTAAAGCATTCTGACAGTTTAGAATGATTTCTGATGTCTTGGCACTATATGGGAGCTGAGGTGGAACCACTACCACCAATGAGATACTCCTGCTATTCTTGCCAAAATGTCTTTTTTCAAAGAATGTCCCTGTAGGTTAGTTGTCACTGAAACAAATGTTCACCACTGCATACAAGATGTGGCTGGAATTTGGAAGGAACATGTTTTTGTTTGGTTGGTCAGGACTGCCTGTGTAGTACTACTGCACTTTAAGTCTTTCCTCTTGGAATAAGATTTAGGGGGTTGTTTTTTTGTTTTGTTTTGGCAGTGCTTGTTGGTGGAAAGTGCACATGAAAGACAGATTGTACAGATGGTTTAGGTGGTATTGTAGCTAGCAAGTGCTACATCATTCCCCATCTGATTAGCTATGTTCACAGTTAAGGATATTTTAGTTCTGGAGAACAAATCCTTATACTACAATAATTAATTATGTAACTTATTAAAGATAGTTTCACATAGATGTAGTTTGATGATCTCAGTATAATGGAGAATTGATCTTCAGCATGGAGGATGTTTATCCAGTTTGCTTACTGTTCTGGCTCTTCTCTTAGCCTTCTGATTTGCATAACTCTTTGTTGAAGCATTGTTTCTCCACATTTTTCCTGTGGATTTGTAAAATTTTCTTTTTTTTCTTTTTTGTTTATAATGATGGTGATAGGCTTGAATAATAGCAATGAAACAAATAGGTTCAAACAAAATTCTATATGGATCTACACATTTGTTTGTATTTATCCATATATGATGTTTTTACACATTTCTGTTTTCTGCAGGGGTCAGGTACTCGGTAGAAACATTCCCTAGAAACGTTGTTCCAGAATTCCCCTAAGATTTGGCCTCCATTGTCCAAGAGTTAAAGGTGTTAAGAGTTATAGATGTTCCCCATGTGATGTCTTGTTCCTTAAATGTGTGAGCACTCCTCCTTTGCCAGTGCAAAACCTGATTTTCACGTTGCTTAGAGTTCTGCTGCAAGAACAATAAAGAGAGCACAGCAGACAGCTGTGTTTCTATCAGCTCCCTCTGTTTCTGCATCTGTTTCCTTCTCTGCTGGATCCAGAAGTATAACTCTGTAAATATATCCCATCCACATCCTTAGGGTCTGTTTCAGTTAAGAAATTGCAGACCTTCTTAGGGGAGCCCAAAAATATTTATATTATGGGTTGGTGGAAGCAGGAACTTACCCTTTTCTAACTGAATATTAAAAGTAAACTTACTGAAAATTCTTAATACATTCTGCAGCACTCAGGTGTCTCTTTCTCTAAAAAGTATGCGTTGTATTGTACCACCTTTCTCATCCTGGTCTGCTTCTCCTGCATCTCCTCTTGTATTCACCAAAACCAGAAAGGATAGCCCCAGTTTCTGTGGACTGCTGCTATGGGATGGAAAGTGCCTGTGAATTGTAGCCATCCTGTATACTTGTGACCATGTGATCCATATGTAATTTGTATCTTGTCACAATTAAGCCATTATATGTTTTGCAAAGTGTCTCTTTCATCTTTTAGCTTGTACAGAAAGGACTGAAATACAGCAGAAAAATGGATAATGCTCTCTTCCGGTCCGGATGAACAGAGGCCAGGGACCCTTTTCCCGCTATGTTCCCCAGTGACCCTCCACCATGTGCCCAGCCACTGCTGTGCTTTCCCTGCCCCACTGCCAGGGAAGGCTCTGTTCTGTCCTTCTCCTGCTGCACTTTCCCCCAGCACGTTTCCAGCTCATGGCCACTCTCCCTGGTAGCCAGGGCCGGGGGCGGGGGAGTGGACAGAGCCACTTTGCATGCCAGCTGTGGGCAACACCACAGCAGCTTGAGAGAGAGCCCTTCTGGGGAGGTGGTTGCAGCACTATCCCTGCTCCCCACCCAAGGTCCAGCCACTGAGGATGGACCAAGCGAGACAGAGACATAGGGGGGCTCCAGCTTGCTGGGCCCCTGTCCCCATGCTGTCATAGACTCATAGGTCAGAAGGGACCAATATGATCATCTAGTCTGACCTCCTGCACAAGGCAGGCCACAAAACCCTACCCATACACATTTATAACAACCCCGAACCCATGACTGAGTTATTGAAATCCTCAAAAGTGATATTTGAAGATCTCAAACTGCAGGGAATCCATCAGCAAGCGACCCATG
>ML675626.1:7703875-7828150 GCA_007922155.1 Mesoclemmys tuberculata
AATAGGAACTACGTTAGCAATTCTCCAGTCATACGGCACAACCCCCTGTCTGCCTGTGAGCTCTCTCCCTGTCCTTGGGCTTTCTCTCAGGCAGCCACCACACTGCACAGAAGCAGTAACCTAGAGTGGCCACCTGTGGCCCCCAAGAGAAGCAGCTCTACTGTGCCCCTTCTGCTCCCTGCCCAGGCACAGCTGCCAGGGACGGGCTGAACGTTCTGGGGGCCAGGTGCAGTGGGAGAAGGACAGAGCTTCACTCCCTCCCCCCACAGCCTGGCAGGCTGAGCAGAAATCTGGAGTGGGGGCACTTGACACCTCAT
Source organism: Mesoclemmys tuberculata (assembly GCA_007922155.1). Lineage (NCBI taxonomy): Eukaryota > Metazoa > Chordata > Testudines > Chelidae > Mesoclemmys > Mesoclemmys tuberculata. The sequence continues at coordinate 7,704,193 of ML675626.1, forward strand.
GTCCCCCCTACATGTTGCCTATTCTAAATTCAGTATGTAATTTTTACATCTAGCAAGAAGAAAAACCACTGGGTATTAATCTGAAGCCACTACATGGCTCGAAGCATTTAATTCTGCAGATCACTAAGCAGGGCTCTGTGAGACCCTGTAGTAGTGTTCAGAGGACTGGCACTGCTTCCTTTCGCCAGCCCCAGCTATGGTTAGATGGTTTTTAAACCAAAGATTAGTTTAGGGAACTGAATTAAGGCTTCCAGTTGAGTTGATTAACTATTTGGGACCATTGCGAGAGTATAGGGAGTAGGGTAACAAACAAAAATAGGCAATATAGCAGATGTTCATCAGTAAAGCACCCCCTTTCAAAAATTCTGGCTGCACTCATGCCCAGTTTACTCCTCAGGATGCTTGGGCACACCAGACCAGATTTTATGTGTATACCAACATTAGATCATTTTCCATTTGCTTTAATTTATATGACAGGTTCTGTTGCTTTTCCTTCCCGGCTGCTTACCTGTTCTTTTCACTGCTCTCCCTCCCCTAGAAAAGCCATTCCCAAAGATTAGTGACATCTGCAGACCAAGTTAAATACTAGGTAAACATCAGAATGCTCTGGGCCCTGTTTTAATGTGAAGTTGAACTGATTATTCATAAAGCATTAACATTTAATCAATAGCAACTTGTATTAACAATTCACTGCTAATAGGACAGCTCAGTTTTACTCTCCCAAATATACATGGGAAAGTAAAACTAAGCTGTCCTATTAGCAGTGAATTGTTAAATCAAGTTGTTATTGATTAAGAGAGAGCGTGTATGATTCTTTTCCTGTGGTGGAAAGAATAGTGTTTTTCAAATGGAAAAAGCTAAAAAACATGAAATATTTTAATGTCTTTCAATTTTAGAATCCATGGCTGCCATAAGTGAGATTAAAAAAAATTTCATGAGATATTTTAATAAAAAATCTTTTTAAAAACGTTTGATTACAGGAATGAAGCTGATGTAGTTGAAATAAAAGTAAGTTTCTTTTGAATCACTGCTCAATATGCAGAATTCTAATTTAAGACACACAGAGGAGTAAATATACTGTGAATATATGCAAGATCATAAAAGGTTATCAAATATAAGCCCTATTTAGTTGCCAGTTCATCTTGTAGTGTTCAGTATTCTTTCATGTGAAATGTCCATCTTCTCCTTGAGAGAGGTGTGTTTTAGTGAAGATTTGATTGAAAAATCTTGAAAGTTCAGTCCTGTTCTCAAATACACAATGTTCATAGCTTGTAAAACCTATTGAAATAGGCTATCATTCCATTCTTTCCACCTCCCAGTGTGCTGAGGTATTTCAGGGGACCTCAGAATCATGACTGGTGGCATATGAGCAACAATTAAATCATTTAAACAGAGAATGACAGCCTTAACATAAAATTTTGGTGACTGAGTTTGGACTAAACCAGAATCTTAACATTAGTTTAAAGCAGGATTTTTATGTTTGATTCTTAAGTAGCACACATAACCACCTCTGAGCTGTTACATTTTTTCTCTTTTCAGTTTTTGCTTCCAGGCAGCTCTGTTTCATTCCTCACTACACTGCAACAATATAGGCTTAGGAACTTGGATGGGGCTTGATGAAACCCTAGAAAATAGGCTCAGCTAATGTAACTTTGTATAGTATGACATGGAGGTGTCCAAGACCACAAATCTGCAGTCCATCCCTATTTAGCAAAACACTTAAACACATGCTTTAGTTCAAGTACATGCTTAAATGCTTTGTTGAACATGGATGGATTTTAGACACAGGTTTAACGCTTTCCTTAATTGGTTCCTAAACCATTAAGATTACTACCCGCAAGCAGCTTGTCTTCCAGTTTTCTTGTCAGAGTCAATATTTACTTTTTAAAACCTGCCAAAATTATGGTGCAGACTTAACAATAATTTTTTTTTCAGTTTGAAAATTCTGAAGCGTAATAACTTTTCAGAGGAATTGTTTCAGCATTTAATCTATAATGTTTGGTGCAGCACAGTGAGTTCTATCTATCTGTCTTTGACACAGTGGGATAATTAGAAAATATTTTTCATGTTTAATTTTTTTAACAAACAAATGGCATTCTTATTAATTATTTATCTACTTTGGAATTATAATTTATAGTTCTAGTGCTAATTACCGTGTTTTATACTTCTAGATAAGCCACACTTCATACATATTAAAATGTGCTATTATCTACATTAATGCAGGTTTTCTATGAATATAGTAATGTAATGATTACCACCAGAACCATTAATTTACATTTGAAAATGGATAAATAATTAATAGAAATGCTATTTTTTAATTGCAAAAATGGGGGGGTGAGGAGACCCCCATCCTATGCCTTTGAATATAACCCATTCATTTTTCCAGTTTTAATCAGTTACTCTTATGATGTTGTTATGCATAACATGAGTTTATAGTAATATGTACTCCATGACCCATTTTTAGATGTCATATTTCCAGCTCTTGTTTTGTATTTATGTAAATATATTTGCCTTCAGTCTGAGAACGAGTATGCCAATTCTTACCCAAATTTGAGTTTTAATGGATTGTAATAAACCATTCAGAAAAGATAGTTTACTAGAGAAATCCGCAGAGATTGGTATATGTGGAACTGTTACACACTACTTTTATTATAATAAGCAGATGTTAACCTTGTATAGTTCAATTTATTCATGATAATTCCTCAGAAAATGTTCCACATAGCTAAATCAGAAAATGGGCCAAAGATTTAAACCATTTCTTAATTTGCAATTTTAAATTACCCACAGTCTTTTGCTATTGCATAAGCCATTTCAATTGCTAGTTATTAAAGCCAGAATTAATTGTATTGCTTTTTAATGGAATTCTGCCATGATCCCTACCTTTGAAATATATATGACACACAATTCAGGCAAACTTCAGAAAAATACCAAGAACCATTTTTTATGACTCTAGAGTTGTACTGGTAACACATTTGAGTCAAGGAAAAAACATTATAAAATAATGAATATCTGTTAGCTAGTATATAACTTTAAATGATTTTTGCATGAACATACAGTATCAGTTCTGAACAAGGAACAATGCAGGATGGTGAAGTATGGAACACTCGAGAAGCATTCTAGAATTATAATTTAATGTTTTTCTGTGTCATAAATGCCCTTAGCAACACCAGGTGTTATTCAACCATAACATTACTAAAAGAGTGGATTCAACAGTGTGGGAACAATTCAGTGTCAGACACTGGTAACATAAATATTCTTTCTCCTGGTGGGTAGTAATCTGAAGTGTTTAACACCCAAGTAAGGAAAGCATTAAGCCTGTGCCTACATCAATCCATATTCAACAAAGCATTTAAGCACATACTTGAAGTTACGCATGTGCTTAAGTGTTTTAGTGTAAATAAAGATGGACTGCTGATCCGTGGTCTTAGATACCTTCATTTCAGACTCTGACATAAAGTTACATTTGCTGAGCCTATTTTCCAGAGTTTCATCAAATGCTATCCAAGTTCCCTAAACCTGTACTGTCGCACTTTAGTGAGTAATAGAACAGATGTACCTGGAAGCAAAAATGGGCGCGGGGGGGGGGGAGCGGGAGCTGTAACAGTTCAGAGATGGTTATATGTGCTACTTAAAAATCAAACATAAAAAGCCTGCTTTAAACTAATGTTAAGTTTCCATCTCAATCCAAACAAATTTAAAGTATAAAGATTGGAACATGGTGAGAGAGGAAAATTCTTATGTGATTCAAGTGTTTTAATTTTTATACTTTCCCCTCCATAACTGACAAATCCCACAACAAGGTAATCAAGGAGAGAAGAAGTTTCTGCTTCAGAGAAACTTCTGGGGCTGCCAGTTAGAGAGAGAATGCCTTAAACTGGGCCTCATTTGACAGTATGAAACAAAGAATAGGTAGATCTGGGGTGACTGACATCCAGGGCACTAGAAAAGTCTCTCTCCTGTTGGGCTTTTCAGGAAACCTTCGAACCAAGGATCTGCAGACCTCAGAAACTTATCTCCTGTTGCTCATTGACCTGAATAACCTGGGGTTTACAGGGGCTACTGCAAATGAGTGGAGGACAAGTTAGGTAGGTCATCGGGGTGAGATTTTAGCTTTTCCCTGAAGGCAAAGGGCTATGCTTAAAGGAGTGATTTTAGTTTAATTTCCATAAGATGAAGGAACTATTATTGCCGTTGGAATGAAGGACCAATTAAAATTCCTTAACATTATTCTAATGGAACTAACTTTACCATTGTCTTCATAACTCCTAGGAACCCCAGGACTCTCTGAAGAAAGGCTCAAGTACTTTGCTACATCCCTTGGTTTAAGGAACGAGTTCTTAGCATTCATGTAGGCTAGTTAGATTGATGGGATAATGGAAAGGGGTAGTGATGGGCTAAGGCAAAGGCAAATAGGGTTGCACATCTCAGTAAGGGTAACAAAATAGCTGACAGAACCAGTGGCTATGTCCCCTTACTGTTGCATTTCTTTGACATTTAAAGTGGTTTGCAAGTCTCTTCTTATTGTAGGTTATACCAGACAATCTGTTACCCTCTAGCACAGCAGTTCTAAACCTAACAGGCAGCAATGCTGCTAATAATTGATGTGCAGCAGCAGAATTTATAAATGAAATTAGTTCCCCAAAGTTTAAGTATGGCTGTGATTGAAGTAGTAATGATAGAGTTCAAGCAAGTACATTTGCCATTTATCTAAGGGTATCATTACTGACAGTGCCTTTTTGTTAACATCTCATTATGCTTATTCATGTCATTGTTATTATGTCCCCCTTAGATATCTGCAAATTATACTTACTTGTTCTTGCTTCTAAGTTCCCCCACCCCCTCCTTTGGACTGTAACTCATACAATGTTTGATTTGTGAGAAGCTGTGAAAGCATCTTCACTGCACTCAGCCAAAGAAGCTCTGCATTACCTAATCAAAAATATGATGTAGATGAAGTGGAAATCCATACAGTCCCATCCAGCTGCTCTCCCTGAATACTAAATACCTGTGCAATCCAAGTGATGTGACACAAAGTAGTGGACAAATCAGGTAAATTCTTGCTTTTCTCATAAGCATAGGGACAGCTTCATGCTTAATCAAGGAGTTCTGCATCAGTGTCTTTTGTGCAAAGTTATGAAAGCACTCTTCTACCTGTGATCAAAACTGGATGGATTTATAGAGTTCTTAAAATCCAACCATCCTATCCTACCGTGAATTAAAGGACCAGCATCCAGTCACAGACTTGTTCATGTTTTCTTGAGATAGGAATGGAAGCCTAAGCTAACATCAATAATTAAATGATCTGCTATATCGTCTTTTAAAATTAAAATATGGAGAGGAGAAAATAAGGTGAAGATTCTGAAAGGAATTTAACAAGAAACTAGTTTGAATGTAGGCTTAGGCAGACACATTCAAGAGGGGAAAAAAATCAAACAAGCTCTTTTTCTGAAAATTCAGAAACTGCCAGATAACTTCCTTTTCCCATTATTTTATATTTTCACATGGCTTTGCTTTCCACTTCTACTTAACACTGGAAGCTGAAATTTTAAAATATTCTGAAAGCCTCTTGTGCTATTTCTGGCTTCAGAAATGGAATCTGGAAATATAGAAATGTCACAAGAGTCTGATATTGAATTCCATCCCAATTTTGCATACCTAAATAGTTTGAGTATTTTGAATAAGGTAGGGATAGAAAGTCCAATAAACACTTACAGGTGCTTATTGAAATAGATCAGAACCTTAAAATCTACTGATAGTCACCATCACACTTTCAAGGAAACAAACAGAACAAAAACATAATAACTACATACTATGCTTCCTCATTTTCCCTTCAAGTCATTTATCTCTGTCCTGCACCTTCATGTCATTCCCTGAAAGAGTTTGCCAAAATTGTTTGCCTGTCCAATGACAGCAGTGTGGCTCTTACTGGAGTTCTTCTGCTGATGAAGTTGGATGGGAGTTGAACAGGAATGAGGCACAAACTCTTCCTCTTTTAGGGAAAGATTTCAAGGAAACACTGTGAGATAAACCTCATGATATTTTCAGGTCTCTTAAATCTCTTCCCATGCCTGTTTCCACAGGAGGGAATATCAAGGCCCAAAGTACAAAAATGGTAATATCCTGGTTTTCGGCTATGGCTAAAGGAAGTATTAAGGGGGCATCCACAGATACTGATGTAGGCTTGGGTGTTTTGATCATGTTTCACCTCATCCAGAAATAGATTTATAGCTATTGTGACGGGGTCAGGCCGGACGGCTATGAGAAAGTACTAGAAGGCATGTATATTAGCCCCAGGCTCAAAAAAGCCCTATTCCCTGGGTGATTCAGCTGGGGCTGATTAGGCAATTAGGCCACCTGGGGCTGCTTAGCTAATTAGACCACCTGGGGCAGTTTAGGCAATTAGGACACCTGGGGCCAATTAAGGAGCCCCGCCCCAAACACTTAAAAGCCTGCAGGGGCAGGTAGGCAGTGTGGGTTGTGGAGTTTGGAGTGAGGAGGTGTGGAGTTTACAGGTTACAGTTTTGGAGTTGAGAGTTTGCAGTTTAAAAGCCTGCAGCTTGGTGCTGGCAGCCTGCAGTCTGCAGAAGCTTGGGAGCTGCCACAGTTCCTGCCACACCACTGGAGGCAGGCCACCAGCTGGGGTAGCAGGAAGTGGTCCACAGACTACCCCAAGGGAAGGTAGCAGTACTCAGGGGCAGAGCGGGCCCCATCCCCTCCCTAAACCTTCCCCCAGCTGCCCCACCAGCCGGGCCGGAAGAGCGCAAGACCCACGAGGGCGGAGTACATCTGTTCCTCCCCCCCCACTCTGTTACACTATGAAGAACTTGTATACATTTGTAGGGAAGTTCAAGTAAGACAAACTAAGCATATTTCAATTCTTAAAAATATCTGCTTTCAAATGGGCTCATCTAACTCTGAATACAGACCTTAATTTCACGCTTTTGGATTTATGCTGCTAGAAACAACTGACATAGGACTAACTCCTGACCAGGTTAAACAACTCTGTTCTTAGTATTTAATGCTATACCGTTTCAGTGCAAATTAAAGAACAACAAAAGTATTTCCAAGAATTACCTTAATGTCTGAATCTCTCTCTCACATGCACCATAACGCTTGAAATCCCCCCCCTTTGAAATCAGTCCTGCATTAGTTTCCAAGGTAACCATCACAAATACTAATAAACCAACTATAGGGGATTAGGAGACAATCATATGAAATTGAAAGGATAAAAATGAATAAGCAAGGCAATAATCCTGTATTGTAAATAATATGCAGTGTAAATATATGACATGACGGCCATGGGAAATTATGTTTATCTTCGCTAGTTTCCATAAGTGCAAAGATTATGGCATTGATTTATGGGAATCAATGAGGATAAGATTAGTATCCCATAGCCATACAGTTTATCTTTATCAATGCATGCTGTATGTATTTATCAATCTCCTGCTTTCCATCTCTACATGAGTATGCCATGGGCCAAATCCTTCACTCAGAATTCATTTAGTACAATTCCTACTGACTTCTATGTTTTTTTCCCCTGAATACTGCAGGATTTAACCCTATGTGTTATAGCCAACAACTACATCTTATTTCACTGTAAGCTGACATTGCTTTCACTGCTTTATTGTCTGGATGGAAATTTTGTTTTGGGATAACTTTTTTCTTCCACTTCACTTTTTATATTGGCAGCCTTAACTACTTGTACGGTCAGTGAAACAAAATCATTCCAATGATGATAAGATGCAGGCATTTCAATTTTATCTGGAAAAGTTATAGGTTAAGGACAATGAAAATGATACACAGGATGCTATGATAGCTGTTTGCTTTTTAGTTTTTTTCCCCTGTGATGAGGCTGAAATGCTCTGACAATGTAATACACTAGTACTATTGTCATTTTAGAGGGTTATTCCTGATCTCAAGGGTGCTTGTTTAAAGTTTTACACACAGAGGACTGAAGGACTGTGTGTGTGTCTGTACATGTACGTGTACTAATCCCATTGTTATCATATACTTTTTTCTAGATTTCTCTATTAAATCTGCTATAGTCATCAGTGCCAATGCAGTTGGAAGACAACAGGAGCCAATAGTCTTTCTATTGTTGTGGAAGATATGCGTGACCATACTAAGGGTATGTCTACACAGCAATGTAGGTAGACAGAGACACACTAGTTCTGCTTGAGCTAGCATGCTAAAAATAGCAGCATGGCCATGGCAGCATGGGTGGCACAGGCAAGCCACCTGAGTGCATACCCAGCAGCTGTCTGGGCTGCCACGGCTACACTGCTAATTTTAGCGTGCTAGTTCAAGCAGAGTTAGCGCATGTCTTTCTGCCAGTGCTGGGATGCACACTTCCAGCTGCTTGGTATACATACTCTATATGCAGGCATCTGCCCAGCTAGAAAAACTCGCATGATTGAAGCCTTAGTGAGATAAGCATATTGAAGTTCAAGTTGATTATTTCTTTACCTGTACATATTTAGCTAGAGTCATGAATGGTTTTAATCCTTTTAAGGATTAAAGCTTTTTTTTTTAAAGGTTTATGCTATACGTGTATTTTCTCTTCTTTTGCTGCATAATGCTTTCTTTATGAGCTATGCTTTTTGTTGCTTGATAGATTGCACACCATTTACTATTTTAGTACATATGTTTAATTAGTAATGCCCTAATTACTTGGGTTACAGGACAAGTTCATTAAAGCCAAGGGCACAACCTCACTTAGTGCTCACCATGCATCTAATTTATATATTTTTGGAAATAAATTTTAATAATGGTCTCTTAATACAATCAAAACTCACATCAAATTGTAAGAGGCATGACTTTCAAAAGATGAAACTTTTTTAGTATGTGCCTAGTCTATAGTTGATGCCCCAGAAGAGATTAGGAGTTAGTTAATAATTGGGAAGCAAAAAAGATTTGTGAGTGGTTGGGGTACTGACTATGGGTCAGGTCCCACTGAAGTCAGTAGCAAAGCTTTCAATGACGTGAGTCTGAGCTGCATCTGTAGCTGTCTGTTAGTTGTATGCACTCTCTCTCCCCTGTGGTTGAATATCTTTATAAAGACTTAAAGCAGATTTAATACGTATTGTAGTATGGCTAACTTAACACAGTGACACAGATTGTCATGTTAGCCATGTAATGCCAAGTGTACTTCTTCCTCGTTCCCTCCAAAAACATTCTCCATTTAAATTAAGGCATATAGAGTTTTTGGAGAGAGAATTGTAGCGTTTCATAGTGTAATTTTCGTATAGTAGCCCTACATTAGAGAAGTGAAGCCAGGGCCAGCTACAGGCTTTACAGGAGCCCCATCCAGTTCTCATCAAACTATCAGTTCCCTCCTTCCTGTAGCCATGACACCCCAGCCCCATTTGTCTCCTCTCCTCCTGTTAAGACTTCAGATTGCAGCAACTGAGAAGCCAGAAGTGATGCTGATACAGAACTTTTCAAGAAGCGTTCAGGAGAGGGTAGCTTGGGAATCCAGTCTCTGCTTTGAGCCATTAGCATCAAAAGCTGATGGGAAACGGGAGATTATATTTTAGGTGACAGCACTGAGCAAGTCTCTTAGAAAACTTGCTGGGTGGCTCTGCTCCCATTAAAGCCTATAGCATAACTCTCATTGACTTCAATAAGATTAGGTCTATTGGGTACACAGAACTAAGTGTAGCACTAATGGAAGTGTGTGAGTTCTCTCAGTTCCGCAAGTACAGACAACCTTCCTAAAATATGAAGCCTTCTTAAAACCCCTTTTAATGCTTTGCTGCCATCTTTCTATATTATGTTGCTCATTTTCATTTTACTACTGTTCTAATGAAGTGGTATCCTCTTCCCCTGGGCCGTGTTAAAAAGGTCAATCACAAAGTGGTATTTTAATTTTAAATAAAGAGTGAGAGACTGCTTTTTTTCTACAGTACTGAAAGGAACATTTAAATGGGCTTTTTAATGTCCTTTTAAACATCATTCTTTGAGGCTTTTCTATGACCTTAAACATAACTTTAAGTATTTTAACTCATTCTTCATACCACTAAATGCTTGAAACCTGTTTTCTCACTGCATTATGTTTCTCTGTTATGTATATACACTAGTTTAATTTAATAAGTTTTATCATGATTTCTGGGATACTGACTTGAAAAAAAGGCTCTTGAAATGTTAGTTTTGAAAATAAATACATAAACGCACACATTTGAATTACATGTACTTTATTTTAAAAGAAACAAAAAGGAAGGGCAGAGGGGAAGTAGGTCAAATTTTGAGCCTGCTAACCTTGATAAAGTCTCTTTATATTACATTTGTCCTGTATTGCTGTGTGTGGGCTGGTAATAGGCTGGATTGAACGTTCTAAATTTCCTAAGTGTTTCAACTTCACACTGTGATAACTATGGTAGTTCCATTGACATTCTGACACCAGCTCTAGATTGTTGTTTTGGCTTTTCAATTTTTTTCTCACTTAATAATTGAGTTTCATGACTCCATGCAGAAGATGGGATGAACTCCAGACAGTTATGTTATTATAGATTAGCCCTGCTGATACTGTGGTTTATAGAGACTTGATATGCCGGAGGATGATACTGAAAGCTGATAAAGAATAAAGAAAATAAACTAAAGGGGACTTTTTAATATATCACCATTTACTAATTATATATTTTCAAACCTAGAGACCAGCTTTGCATTGCTTAATCAGGATGATCAGAACTGAAATGAGACATAGACATAAGTAAGGACTGCACAGTTTGACCCTCGATCTCTTAAAGTATTTGCAAAGCTACACCAATGTGCATAGATATAGAATAAATATACAATTATTTTCACTGTATGTCTTTCTGAAAACCTTAAGAGCCACCATTTAATTGGCTGTTACTATTTACTTATAGTAATTTTCATCACCGGATCCAAAAGACTTTACACACAGATGACCTGCAAAGAGTTATATTTATCAGATGACCAGATAGACTTAAAACATTATACTGTCCTCTAATTCCAAAAACTGGTGTCTGCCAGCCACATGCAGTTAAAATAAATGGCCCCCACAATATAGACAAATTATTAAAAGCAGTAAATTATAATAAAAGAACTTGTGGGAGGAAAATTGGAGTACAGACTGGTTGGTGGAATCTGATTACACAAGAGTCCTGTGGTGTCTTTTGTTTTTGTTTTGTTTGTTTTAAACACCTTTTGCCCTTTCCATTTTGCATTCAGATTGCCCTGGGGGCAGTGCCATAAGATGCAACTGCTACCATTTGCCAAAGCTGACTGAGGCTTCTTGTTACAGCAGTTAAATTTGGGTTTGGATACGTTTTAAAAATTACCAAAGACAATCTCTTCTAAGCCCTGACTACAATGCTCTTTTATGGGCTAAAACTTAAACTTTTTGCACAAAGCAGATCATTCACGTTCCTCATAGCACTAGAATTTCTATGCATCCCAACACCTGAGGGGTATCATTTGGGAAAACATAAATTACTAATTTATGGGGATGATATCCTTGTATTGATTAAATATCCCATAACAATAGTGCCTCTAGTGCTTCTGAATATCAAACTATAAAATAAACTGATTGGACAAAAACTTTTACTACTTAAAAATGAAAAATAAAATAATCTTTTTTGCATTCTGAGAGAATGAGTTTGAACAATAACACACAGTTTTCCTAGAAAATTATCCGAGAGTTATTTAAAACAATATAATTCTAAAAAATATAAGAAATACTATAAAAAGGATTTAAATATTCTGGTTCCCAAAGCATAGTTGCTAACTTTTCAAACAATTTTCCAGAGAAAGTCCTCCAAACACATTGGAGGTCTGTGGAATGCTGTTCCATGGAAAAAGAGCTGGATTCTAGTGAATGGAATAATTATTTTTAATTATTGATATGTTAATCATCGTATTGATATGGTAATAATCATCTCAAGGTAGATCAAGTTTTCAAGTTGATTGCAAAGATGTCTCCTACCTGATACAAAAATAAATGAGTTCTTTCTCTGGCCTACATGGTGCATTGTGAAGCTTCATCAGCATCTAATGATGCTGCATCTGCAAAAACAAAGAGCTAGCATAAGCCCATTGTCAGCAGTGGAAAACAATGCAGTATGAATCCAGTGACCAGAAACCACAAGATTTGGGATCACAGATTTTATGTAGCAGTTGCTCATTTGACTGTCCGTCATACATTCCTGCAGCTCCCCTTGATTCTCATAGCATTTGCCTGGAGTTTAATCTTCCAGCAGCATGGGGTAATTGTGGCCACTGCTGAGCAGCCCATTGTGTGACCTCTATTCTTCCCTTCTGCTCTCCCTGTTGGATCTCAGCCCTGGCATAGTAGCTATGAGGAGGTGACAATTTCAGGTGAAGGACTCTGTACTGGCTTAGACTCCCTTCAGCCTACCCCCAAGACACTGCACCAGCATTCTCACATCATCATCTACCAGAAAACACCCTTCCCTCTCCCCAAGCAGCCACAGGAACCTCATTGACCCATCCACATGCTCCAGGCAGCCAGCCACCACTCAGCCTGCAGTAAACACCATCATGTACCCTAGTACTGCAACCATGGACATCTCTCAAGTAGTACTATTAGCTCCCTGTCCCCTAAAAAGCCGGCAGTCCCACCCCACAAACCATCCTCCACTCTCCATTAGCCCGATTCATACCGCCATACCCATCCACAGCAACCGCAAACACCCTCCAACAGCCAGTACAAGATGACAGGTTAAATCTCTAATGTAAGCTCAGACTGCTAGATGCTGGGACTAGACGACAGGGACTTGATGACTGACCTGTTCTGATCATTCTCTTTGAAGCATCTGGTATTGGAAGAACAGGATACTGGGCTAGATGGTTTGTGACAATATGGGCATTCTTGTGTATATGTGTATATGATGATATGATTGCTCTTTAGTAAGGGTGAACTTAACATGTGTCTTTGAAGAAGGATTTTTTGCTGCTTTTCCACACGACATAGCTGCACTCAGTGAATCTCTCCGTTTTTTTTTTAATCCGAGGATTTGAAGAAAGTCTTCCAGAGGTGACAAGGTTAGATTTTGTACTTGTGGGAATTTCAAATTGGTCACTGTACCTTTAATGACCAATTCACTTGGAAATAATGGTAGATCACAATAATACAGTAATGGAAGTAACTGTCTGACAGCATGTCATTCTCCATTGTACACATCCTATTGTGACTGGTACTCTAAATATCTTGGAATATATGACACTCTAAATGAAGGAAATGGACTTCAATATTGCATGTATAGTATTTCTTTAACATACTGTTGGAAATTGGTAGTGGGTTGTTAAATATTATCTTTTTAATTACACTGGTACATTGGGAATGTAACATAGAATCATATACACTGGATCTGCACAGAAAAAAATTTAAAAGCACCATACTTGTGGAAATATATTGGTGAGATTTCGGGTTAATTTGAGTTTTATTTTAACTTTCATATCAGATTTATGTTAGGGACCATACTTCAATATCTATTTTAGGGCAGCTAAATATAGACATAAGAAATAGTCCCTCAGAAATACGCATCTGTATACTTTCTGCTTGTTGGCTTATTTTAGTGTTTTCAATGTAATGATAATTCCATCTGAATAACTGAAATAAATAAATAGTATCCATATGCTTTCCTTAATTTGCACAGACACAGTTTTTGTGGTAGAAATTTAATGATAAAAATGTTTCTAGTTTCTTTCGTGAATTGAAAAATCTGCTTCCATTCCAAGAAACAAGACAGATAATCTGGAGCTTCCAAAGGGGGTTTACTTAAATTAATTCTTCATCAACTATTGCTATAGTGCTGAGCTAAGCATTCTTACTGGAAAAAAAAATGTGATTATGTTAAGAGAGCTTGTTTTTCTTTGAAGATTCAAAGTTTTTTGTTTGGTAAATTATAGCTCTCGGGATCCTCAGCACGCAATTTCAGAACTAGAGTCATTTTACATCCTATTGATAGTACACTGATTTTCTTTATTGTGTTTGACAAGCAAAACTGTCTGTTCCTTGTGCAGAAGCCATGTGGCACAGAGCCATGCTGAACTTTATGTAAATTAAGTACAGGATATAAACAATATCTGTCAATTGTTCCCTGATCTTTGCATCAGAAATTGTCTGTCTCACTCACTTTTCTCTATTATTGACCCTTACAAAAAGATTGAGTACTTAAAAAATAAAAACAGAAAATCTACTGTTCTGGTTTAAAAAAAAACATAGTATTTATTTTTCGTTAATGTCTCTGGTTTGAATGATTATGAGTGCAGACATACATGAGACTAGGGATGTTCCCACATATTTAAAAAGCTAGATGTTTGACCAGGACTAAAACTAAACCATATGTTCAATTGCAATACTGAATCCACGCAAAATCCAAGTGGGTTCAAGTTCTAGCCATATCTATGAGCTAAGTATCTCAGGTCCTGGATAGGTGCTGTCCTGTGGCATTCAGGAAGTTGGACTAAATGATCTAGTGATCCCTTCTGGCTTTAAACTCTAGAACTCTTTGACTTCCCAAGTGAGTATTCTGGGGTAGGTCTGTCAGTGTTCCTTGTTGGAGTCTTTCTGTTTTTTATAAAATCCTTAAATAGTCATTAGGGCAGAGGTTCTCCCTCATGAGGCACTAACTACTAGGCAATGGAATCAGTGACTACCTTTATGACCCAATGAATACTGAATTATTTAATACCAAGTGGGATACTTTCAAAAGGACCACCACCATCACCTCTTTCTGTATCTTGTGCTTGGCCTGGTCAGGTAGCTGGCCTCTGAGCATATCTACCAGGTTAGGCAGAGGATCCCTAGTTTGTGAATCCCACCAGTCCTTGGGTGTGAGCTATGTGCTAGATGTCAGGATTTAGGCTGCTTTGTGCATGTCCACCAGCAGATTTTTAGAGGTTCTACCAGGGAAAATGTCATCTCCTAGGGAATTTAGGCACCTTATAGGGTCAAGCGGCAGCTGAGTGGGGGTTTTAAGGATCTAATTTTAAGCTTAGGCACCTAAATCTCTTTGTGAATCTAGTTCAAGGTCTTTTATCTTAAGGGTCAAAATAATTTCTGCTTAAAAAATATATATATATATGTGGCTTGCAAACTGTTACCTAGGGTGTTTCCTGGTGATATTGAACCACTAGCCTATCAGAAGGGCATGAGCTTAAATTTTCAAGCCAATTATGAGTCAATTTATAAATAATAACATTCCACCTGTACTTGTTTATGTGAGTGAATGAGTGAGAGCACCAACAATGATAATAACATCCATATGCTCTATTTATGATCACTATTATGATCCTCTGCAGTCATCTTTGGTTTTTCTGGACCCTTAACATAGTTCTTTTTCTGCAGCTGTCTACTTGCAGCCTCACTCTCTCCAGACAAGAGAAAACTTTTACATTATCCTCTATCCCAGAGCTGATAAGGGAATGATTAGCTAGCTGAATCATCTTTTCATCCTAAAACTGTTTGTGATATCTATTAGTTTATCCTTTGGAGCTATAAAGGGTTTCTTTCCCTGCACAAATTCAAACAAACAAACCATCCACACATGGGATAAAACCTATTATTTTCCCAGCAGGAAGATAATCCTTGCTGAGTTCCTTTTGCAGTGCCAAAGTCCTTTAAAGCCTGACCAGGTGAATGAGCTGCAGCCCTAACAAACATGAGTCAGCACTTGATCTCCAACAGGTAAAATCTTTTACCCTCCAAAGAAGGTTTGAACCTTGAGACTAAACACATAGCTGTTTTATGCCACAAGCAACTGTTTTAACCAGCGATGGGCAATCTGCCAAGGATTCGGTTTAGATATGGATGCTAAAATTTGGATTCTCACCTCAAACAACCAGACCCACTTTCAATATGCTTCTCACATAAGCCCATCTTCATAACAGGGCCTGTCTATTACCATTGTCATGCTCTAGACTCTTTTTGGGGGTGCTTTTAAGCCACTATAGTATACTCTGCTACCACTCTAAGCAAGGTGATTCCATTATCATGTATGAAAAGAGAGTAGCTAAATCCAACAATATTAAGAGATTAGTTTCTATGCGTAGGTAGAATAGTTTTTCTGAAGGGTTGATGACCTAAGGAAGACCTTGAAATGTTTTGGGGAATATGGGAGGAGTATTTGGAAAATAAAGGGTAATTTACATTAGGAAGTAATATAAATTAATTCCTATAACTGTGTGTAATTGTATATAGGTCATATACTTCAAACACAGATTTTTGGTTTTATTTTTTCTTAATTTCTTTTCTCTTCATAATTTGATTAAAATTTTCAATTTCTAAAATGGTTTCCATTTTAAAGAGTTGCTTTTTATTTGCATTCCCATTCCCACGCCCATTTTTGTTTTTGCAATTTTATAGCTTTCCTTTTTGTTTATTGCAGAAACATATGCACAGTGTTGATAAAACAGCAATGGAGATGAAATTGAAAAGATTTCAGGAAATGAAAATAGAATATATGAGTGTGTGAATAAACTTTCACACAGTGATCACACTCTGTCTTTGCTCCAGCCTACAGCTCCCAGGACTGCAGCATCCTCTTCTCAATTCAGTCCTCTGGCTGGGTTGTCATCTGTGTTTCCCCATTCTGGAGGAAAGTATCTCTGTCCAACAGTCCAGCCATTTCTCCAGTGGCAAATAAGGGGGGCCGCAATGCAGGGACCACGAAGATAGCAGCCTTCTGCTGCCTCTCTTTAACTTCTGTCAATGTTGCTCTATTTCTTTGGGCCACTACCCCATGACCTCACCCTGTTCTTTACCTTCACCTCTGGGCACTTCCACTCTGCTCAGTTCCAGGAGCCAGCCACTGCTCCAAGGTGCCTACCATTCGCTCAGCCCTCCAGGGATGCAGTGCTTTGTCCCTGGGCTCCCAGTGTCTATTCTGCCCTGCAGTTCCCTTTTAAATGGACCGTTGGGTCCTGAATGGCTGTTCCTCACAGCCCTTCTCATAATGTCTGCTTCCCGCGGAGCCTCCCAAGTGCTCTGTTAGCTCCTTGCATGTCTCTGTGGGGTGGACATGCCGTCTCAGAAGACAATTACCAATTACGAGTAGTAACTCTCAAAATGGAAGTCAGGATTTGAATTGTTTATGATGGATTTGTTATTTAAAATATTTGTACAGGATGGTATTTTAATATTTCACATGATGTGAAGAAATAAATATAGACATTCGCCTTCATGTTCCTCAGTACAATTTCTACCTCTGTGCCCATCTCCTGTTCTCAGCTTGTTTTTCTCCCTTGCTTTCTATCCTGTCATCATGCAATCTGACCTCCTCACAACTGATTATGTTGTTCAGAAATTCCTGAATTCCCCAGGGTAATAAATATTTCCCAGTGCTGGCCCTTTTTCATTCTGTGGTAGGGGCCAGCCTGCTGAATCTATTTATTTCCTGCTGACATGAAGAGAATTGACAGATGCCTATGAAAGCTATTAAGTAATAATTTTCTTAGCATTAACTTTAAAGGAATCTAAACTGAACACAAAGATGAAAAAATAGTGATGTCTTCCAAATGTGAAAGATTATATTTGTGCAGAATCAATCAGGCATAGTGATATAACCTGTGCTGCTTCACAAGTGCACTAAAGCTATGGACCTATAGTCCAATCCAAATGGATAGACTTTGCATCTGAATGGAACCCTGTTAACTTCACTAGGCCTGTCAGTGCCAGGGGGTTGCCCAATTAGATCCGATTAGAGGATCAGATCTAAGTAGATCTGTGTGACACATGAGTTTCACTTCACATAACTTGAGTGACCTGATGTTGTTCAGAAAATGGCATACAAAAATTTGCAGTGTCAAATATGTCTACTCCTCTAAATAAGAAACTGCACATTCATTTTACAAAGTTGATAGTAATATTTTAAATGCTTACCATCATTTTCCATTAACTTTTGATTTCTTTTCATTTTTATTGGTCCCTTTGTTATGTTTTTCATATTTTTTACAAATCATTCAGAATTAGTAAAAGAATACCTAGCATTTTAAAACGGCCTGCTTATGGGGAACATTGCTGAAAGCTCTATCAGCAAAATATGCCACTTGATTTTTTTACCTTGTCATTAACACCACATAATTAGCAAAAATTATCCATTCCATTTTGATGCAAAGCAGTTTACACAAGAATATAACCAATTCCTTGTACAGTAATTTTATTCTGGTTGATATGAATTGTTAACAATGTACTTTTTTGAAAGTGGGTTTGCTTTTGATGAAAGGAAAGATTGGCAGCCTTGGAGATTAGAAATGTTATCTATAACCTTATCCTTCAGCCTCTAATAATGGGGTTTAGGAAAAGACTTTTTCCCTATAGACAGATTATTCCAAACTTCAGAGTTTCTTCCATCTTTTCTTGAAACAGCTGGTATTCCATTGTTAAAGGCGGGATCTTGGACTCCACAAACCACTGGTCTGAGCAAGTATGGCAATTATGATGTTTCTCTGACAGTACAGATTTTTCCACACCACCCAGTCTGTGATCTTCAGTCATTAAAATGGATGGTTTATCAGAAGAAAAACCATGCATAATCTTCTTTAGCAAAAGATTTGGAAAACGGGACTCGTTTACCTGATGCACAGAAATGCTTTATTCAATTTTGCAGATGAGGTGGACCATGTTAATGAAGGGCTGCAGATATATAACAGTTTTAATCAAATAGTGTAAATGAAAGCTTAAAGTCTATTTCAAGTGTTTTCTACTCTTTATTGCTTCAAGCTATTGAGAAAGTTAGATAAAACTACAAAATTATTTGCTTTAAATATTAGATTAAAAATAGATTCTTCCAGAATGTTTATTGCTATATGCAATGATAAATGATAAAATGTGATTTTTAATGAGAACTAAGTGTCATGACATCACTACAATCTATTGCAGAATTGGGAAGTAAACAGCCATTGCCCGGCTTACTGATCAGTAGAGTTTTTGTGTGTTTCTCCTCTAGGAATGAAAAATGTACTTTCCTATTTTGCCAAGCTAATTAAACCAAGAATAGAAAAACATATAAAACAAAACACATTCTTTCTCATCAGGAACCTTTGAGAACTGCCTACCAGATTGCAAACTGTTAAAATTCATTCATTAAAAGTTCATGGTCTGTTGGACTTTTTTTCCTTCAAGCATTGCATTATGTACATTTCCTATCTATGTTTCTGTGACAGATTGTTTAACAGATTTCTTGTATAGAATACTTGTAGAGAATACCAGGAAGACCAGGTTTAGAACCTGTGGACATAAGCAGAATGTGTTTGGAAATGTCCTCATGCTCTCTAGTGGATAAATTAATAATAAAAAATCTGAGAAGTCAGTCAGTACTAGCAGTTAGATACTTGTTTTTAACTTAATTGAACAACACAAAGTTAGAAGAAATTTAGGGCTAACAAAACTATTGATTAGAGAGATGTATCCATATTTCTATACAGAAGGTTTAAAGGAGCATTTTAAGATTTTACATTACCCACATTTGATCAGTTAGGCCCCTCTTCTGCAGTTTGTTCCATGTAGGCAAACCTCCCTCCCACACCACCACCACTTTCAGTGGGGCTTGGCACAGGCCCAGGGGTTCTGTCCACATGGAGCAATTTGCAGAACCTTGGTCTGTGTCTTGCAAGTTGAAGATAAGTAGTGTTTAATCTTCAAATGGCATTCCCATTACAAATTTCCATTTGGAAAGGCCTCTGAGAAGGGTATGCAAACAACTGGGTCTTCACACTTTCCATGCACACATACTAAATACAGCTGCATTTTCCGTGAAAACAAGCCAAAAGCCTATGGTCTAATTTCATAGGTGCTGAGCACCTGCTGCTCCTGTTCAAGTCAACGGAAACTATGGTTCAGCACCTTTGAAAATCAGGACATTAGCATACTTGCTGAGGACACTGTAATATGTTTTCATAATATAAAGTGTGACATTTCAGGCTAAATATTCTGAAAGGTATTATCCTGTCCATGCCTGAATGGGGGATTTGCTTGGGCAGCTATTGTTAATGTTCATGACATCTGAGCACATAAACACCAAAGTATCAATAGAAGAATAGATAACATAGCAAATCTCCTTTAAAAAAATCTCGGTTCTTATTATTCTGCATATCACATGGGATTATTTTGTAAGCAAGTACATCCTTTGAAATCAATGCATTTTTCTCTTGTAAAGAGGGGTGATCCTTACATAGGCTGTTGATCCATAGAGAACACCTATTATTATTCATATTCCCTGATGGCTTGTGAGACTCAGACTAAAGAGCAAGCATAGGGTTAGAATACTAGTTTTTCTGGCTGTGGATTCTGCAGATGGAAGCCTAATAGATAAGAGGGAAAGCTTACCAGTCCATATAGCTTGGGCGAAATCCTGGCAAATGGTTCTTCCAAACTACAAAATTCCCATTGATTTCAGTGAAGCCATGATTTCACTCCTTAAATGTTTATCAACACCTGCCACCACCTTATGTAAGCACAGTACATTGCATTGTTGGAGGAAAATGTTTGCCATCCAAATCCCATGAGTAAATGCAGGTTTTGTCCAAAGCATGTATCATTTCTCATGATGAGAAGTGTCTGAGTAGGGGCAGAGGAGTGATAGAATTCCCATCAGTGGAAAAATAACTCCATCACTTTTATCATTTTTTTCACTGCGATTTTTCTTTTTCTGAGTTGATAAAAAAGACTAACCTAAGTATATATAAAACAAAATATTTCCAAACTTGCCTCTTTCCACCTGTTACTTCCATTCTAATAAATAATTTTAATTAACACTTGAAGAAAAATATTAGTTTTGTTCTTGTTCATTTTATAAGTGATGCAGTAAGTGATTTTCTTCATACTCTATATTTTTTTCCTAGAGAAGTAGTTTTCAGTTGTGCACTATGGAAAACTGGAGATACAATACACGTCTTAAATTAGAGGGCTTGTCTGCTTGAAGCTACAATGTGCAGTATGGGGGTGTGATTTCTAACGCACATTAACATGTTGCACATTAATTGGTCTGTATAGACCCTGCTAGTGTGCACTAAAGGATGCCTAGTGTGCTTTAACATAGTACTGTTTGAAACAACACTGTTAAAGTGCATTAAGGAACTTTGAGTGTACATCAGCAGGGACTACAAGGACCAATTGATGTGAAACATGATAGTGTGCTTCAGAAATCACACCTTAGCAGGGTGCATTACCCCACCATGTAGACCAGGCCTGAGACAGCAATTCCAACTCTGGCATAAACGGCTATAGTTACTTAAGTCACACTCAGGAGTCAGAGGGTTGCAAGAGTTCTAGGAATTTGGATGATGTTGCATTGAATAAATGCCATAATGTTTAGCCACTTGAGAGGATACCAGTAGGTCAAATGCATTTATGAACAATGATAGTTGGTATCTCTCTGCTTTTTAATTTATTCAAAAGGTAACCACATTGAAGATTTAAATGAACTTAAACTTCCATTTACACTGGTTTCTGCTGAGATTCTAGTGTATAGACTGTGAGAAACGAGTAGAACTAGAGCATAATTGAATAATAATTAAAGTTGAATAAACACTCCAAAGGATCAGAGGTTCAGTTTGAAAGGCCATCTAAAAGTCAGGTTTATGAACTAAAGCTTATATAAATCATTTTGGTAGGAAACCTTGTGATAACAAGTTCTGTTACGAGATATTGCTGTTTACGCTTTTTGGTCTATAAGAGGTATAGAGATATGCCAAAAATAATAATAAAATTTTTTAAAGTAAATAGTTTTGTTTTATTTTTTGATCTTCAAAGTAAATTTTGGTTTAGAATCAAGTTTTAGGCAAGGATACAGTGTAAAGGGAGTTCTTATTTTATCCAAACTGTTTAATCTATTATTAGCAATAACATTAATAATCATAATGTTGTTTCAGTAAATGTTCACTGTATGTCTAGACACAATATAGAATGCAATGTCAATGCAGTTATTCAGAATGGCAAGTAAGGGAAAACTAGTAATGACATGAACAGATTACATCTAAATACTTTCTTTGAAGTGAAGCAAATAATTTTCATTATTTTTATGATTACATAGAGGGAATGTCCCCGGGGTTTTTCCTCTGTAGTTTGTATACACTCTGTAAGGGATATTTTGAGATATCTGCATAATAATAGTTGCATTCTATGTGAAGGATTACTCCATTACAAGGAGGAGCTAGAGTAGATAACTACATGAACACTACAGGAATACAATTTAACAGAGGAAGGTGAACGTGATGGTCAATATCTCCTCTCTAAAGGTGTGTTAATAAAAATGGATGAATCTTTAAGTAGAATAGTGTTCTGAACATCAGACTACTCTGGCTTCGTGTTTAATTAGTGTAATAATGGTAAGTACAGAATTCTTAATAAAGTGCAAAAAAGATTAATGAGGTGTAATGACTTGCAAGAATAAAGGAAATTCTCTCACATCTTTGTAAATTGTCTAACTCTTTCCATTTTACCAAACATAATGTCAACTCTTTTGTGTTAAAATACTGGAAGCCAAAGACATGCCTAGCAGTGTTTAAACAGCTCTATTGGCTCTTAAGAAATTCTAATGTAGTTAAATTTCTTGTTACCATTCCATTCAGTTAAATTAGGTAGATTTCTCCTTACTACTACAAACTAAATTGACAACACCTGATGACACCTATAAATCATCACTAGGTTACCTGTGGATGTGCTGTGATATAATATTTGCATGGCAGTTTAACTCAGTATGCAACATTTCCTGAAACAGTTTCAAACCTGTCATTCACACCTGCATCCTGAGATTTCAGAGAGAAGCTCTAGGGAATGAAATGACAAGTGTCGAAAATTTGTGTAACACATAAAATAATTCTGTGGCACTTTTATACCTTCCAAATAATGCATAATCCAGGTATTTTACACTCACCTCTCTGTAAGTGGTATTAAACACTATTTGGTATACGAAGTTATGCAGTGCAAGGGTTTTCAAACTTTTTTGAAGTGTGAATCATTTAACAAGATACTAATCCTCTCATGACCCACTTCCACATCCAAAATCCTGATCCTGTGGTATTAATATTTTGCTTGGTTTTCTTAAAACTTACTACATGTATTTGTCATTTTATATCATCACATTGAAATTAGGCATTCTGCAATGTTTAATTAATTTCTAAATGTACAATTAGAAAATTCAAATTCGTTATAAAAATAAGCCTTTCCTCCTTCAATATCCTCTTGCTCTGACATCTGATTTGAGGAGATCTGCATTCCTTCTTGTGTTCGTCTCTTTCGCCTTACAATATCATCTCCACCAACTCATTTTGTGAAAACATAAAACATATTAACTATAACTAAATTTTACTGAAAGTCTATACTGATGTCTATACTGTCTATACTGATGGCGGAAAATTTGCCACCATCAAATCAATGTCTCTGGATCGACTGAGCTGTCTGTGTAGACCCACTCAGTCAATCCAGAAATCGACAGAGGAAAACCACCTCCGTAAGTGGCGCAGCGCAGTGTGGATGGCGCGCAGAGAAGTGGACAGGAGATATGCAGTTTTTTACGTCATTTGCGTATCTCCCATCGACTGCTGCCGAATCCGGAAGATAAGTGTAGACCCGGCCTAGCAGTGTCACTTATTAAAAACGCACTACTTCTCCCTCTTGTGGTTGATTTTTGAATGCACTTTAAATACACAGTGGAGCTCTGTTTATCCAATCTTATTGGGGCTGGGCCAGATGGTCAATAAAAAACTGGGATAATCAGGAAAATTGGCAAAGAGCTTTTTATCCCTTATTTTAAGATAAGTGGGGGGCTCGGGTGGTCACCTCCGGGATCTGGGGCTCGGGCAGTCAGCCCTGGGTGGCTGGTGATTTGATTAATATGGCGAGCCGGACAATGGAGGCTTGGATAAATGAGGTTCCACTGTATATCAGTAAAACGTGTTCAACTGATATCTATATGTATTGTGGCTAGGGAAACTAAAGTTCAACATTTCTTTTGAATTGTGGAAAAATACAGATTTGATTTTTTTATCAGAGAACTTTGAGTTTCTTTTATCATGGAAAACTAGGGTTCCTGTGTAGAACATACATCCCAGATAACTATAACTATAGCTGCTGAGCGTGGCAGCTTCCCAAGAAGATTGCTACTTGTGCTATTTTAGAAAAAAAAATTACAAGTAAAGTTGACTCTATCATGCAGAAAGAATATCGATACCATTTCCCTCCTTCACCTAATCCTAAACGAACACTTTTTCCTCATAAAAATTACAGCAATTAACATAGTATGTAATCTGCTTTCAGAATGCTTAATCTCATTCATGTCTAAAATGTCCTTATATGTTTTGGGCTACAGTGCAGCAGTCTTTGTGAAAATGTACTTGTGGGGGATAAAGGACTATGGGTGAAATTTTCAGTGGGACTTGTGCCGCTGGGGTCTTGTCTACTGCCACAATTTTCCTCTACAGCAGGGAGGCAGCAGTACACTACATTGCTAACCATAGCAGTGTAGATGGGGAAGGCACTGTTTGGGTGAGCAGAGAGCTGTGTGGGTACATACCCACTGGCTTCAGGCATGTCTTTACCCATCAAAGCCACGCTTCACCACCTATGCTGCTATTTATACCTATGCTAGGAGAACCACCCATGTATGTACTCTACACACAGTTGAAAGTAGTATGCAGTGTACTTGTACTTTTATTGTGAATTATTTTGGAAATCTCATTTCCGTATAATCTTTCTTCTTGGTGGGACGTTTCATACTCACACACTGACTTCCTGCATATTCATTCAATTGAAATGCATGTGTAATATGTTATCCAAACTATTATCTTGAGGTTTCTTCATGTTTGATCACACGCAATACAGATGTGTATTCAATAGCTTTAAATAGGAATATTCTTGTGTTTTCCACAGAAGATAGATTAATGTTAGATGCCTGGAAAATGATAGATTAGTGAACCAGATGTGCCTGGATGTTCAGCCTGGCCCTCTGCACTATTTGATACGAAAACAATTAATAGAATGTGAAACATGGTTTCACATGGCTATCTAGAGAAGCACATCAAAAGTGTCTTCAAACTTGTGCTTACAGTTGGTCCCATAATCAGTGCTGTTGTACTACTGAGAGAGGACTGGATTAGGGCTTGCTGAAACACGTGAACAAAGCAACAAAAACAACTGAATAAAACAAATCATACATTTTGTTGACACATTTCTCAAGTGTTGGTTTGCTCAGTTGGTTTTCTGGTTTTGGGAATGTTGTTTTTATTTGACATTTTGAGTTTCACCAAATCTTGAAATTATGACCAGGTCTACTATGAATATTAGCAAGTATTGTTGATGTCATGTCAACTACTTAACAAAACAAAAATCGGTATGTCAGGGAGGTGGTTTAGGGAAGTAGGATCAAGGAATCCACAAAGGCCTATTGTGTTTTGGGAGACCTCAAATTTTGGTAGATCAGGGCCCCATTTTAGCCCCGTACATCTGAACAAGTGATACGGTGAGATTCCTGAAGAAAGACGGGGTTGTTAGTTTGAGCACAATGCAGTGAGCATGTTGCTGACAGTCTAAGAAATGCAAGATAGTGCGAAGTTAAAGTTTATGGCTAGTACTGTAGAACTCCAGCCACAAATTATTAAATAAAAAGTTGTGGATTGCATTCTCTGAAGAAAGGAAATTTAGGCTGTTAAAGAAAAGGGGCTAGTGCACTCTCAAAGGTCTCAGACAATAGTCAGAATTGCATGAGAACTGTGTGGTGTCAGGAAAGGAAGATAATTTCTGTACAAATCACAGATCAGGAGGAACAAGGGGCACTTATTAGCTGTTAGGATTGACAAGAAAGTGCTGTTGGTGCTTGAATATTTAAAAAAACAAATCTGACCCTACAAGGGAAAAAAATATATGTATATATCTTTCCTTTAGCACCATCCTTAGTTAAAGATATATAGATATAAATATATATATAGTATGGAATTGAGAGACGGAACTTGGAGTTGGGGCATGTGTGGGAAGAAAGTGTGCATATGGATCAATAATACATCACTTCCCTGAATTTAAAGGAATATCTTTCCTTTAGCACCATCTTTAGTTCTTTATGCAGTAATGTACAGAATAAACCAGTAAGTACTCTTTCTCCTTCGAGTGATTGCTCATATGCATTCCACTTAGGTGTGTGCGCGCCCTCGTGCACGGCCCTCGGAGAACTTTTTCCCTAGCAGTCCCTGTAGGGGCCGGCTCCAGCACCCCCTGGAGTGCTGCCCTCATGCAGCAGTACATAGGGCGCTGCCGGCCCCTCCTCTCCTCAGTTCCTTCTTTCCGCCCGTGACAGCCAGTTCAGAACAACCCTTGCTCCTCGCAGGTTTCTTCCTTGCAAAAGTGAGTAGTTAGATAGCAGTTCACCCTGAACTTAGTTAGTTTTTATAGTTAGTTAAGGTTTTAGTTAGAAGTAGAAGAGCCTTCGGGCTCTAGGCGACCCGGCTATGCCCACGCTGGGAGGCTTGGAGGCTCCTCTCCTTCTTCGTCCTCGGACGAGGAATTGCGGCACCGCTCCAGGTCACGGCACTGCTCTTTGACCTCAAGTTCCAGTCCGGCACTGAGACAGCGATCTCGGCACCGCTCCCCAGCTCCAAGGAAGAGGCATCGCAAGTCGTCCCTCTCCCGGTACCGGTCCTCGTCATTGTCAGCGTTGCCCCGTCGGCACTGCAGACGACGACGCTCCTCGGGATTGTTGCGTGGCAGGTCCCGGAGCCTCTCTTCCCAGCGCCATCGCCGGCACCGCCCTTGAGCTGGCCCCAGTGCCCCTGGCAGTGGCCAATGTGGGGTCCGTGGGCAGCTCAGATGGGGCAGGGAACTACGTTGGCCCCTGCCTCGATCACCCAAGTACCTCCCCAACAGGCACCTTCGGTGCAGGAGGGTGACTGCTCCTCAGGAGAAGAGGAGGACCCTGGGGAGGGCCCCTCTACTGGACCCCACCACCCGTCCTATTCTTTGTCGCCGGACGAGGCGGCCGTCAGGGACCGGGGGCCCCCCCTTCTAGACTTCAGGGCTCACCAGGAGCTCCTGAAGCGAGTGGCCTTGAACCTTGGCCTGGAGGTCAAGGTTCTGGAAGAAGAAGTGGACCCCCTCTTCAGGCGTGTGGGGACTCAAGGACCTTCCAGGGTGGCCCTCCCCGTCCACGAAAGGGTCCTGCGCCTGGCTAAGGCTGTTGGGCAGACCCCTTCCTCGGTCACCCCCACGTCTAAGGGCGCCGAGAAGAAGTCTTACGTGCCAGCCAAGGGGCAGGAATACTAATATACGCACCCTGCCCCCGATACTCTGGTTGTGGATGCTGCCAAACAGAAGGACAGGCAGGGGGCTCAGAGCGCCTTCCCTAAGAACAAGGAGGGTAGGAGACTAGACCTTTATGGTAGAAAGGTCTACTCCATGGGGGCGGTCCAATTCAGGGTGGCCAACCATCAGGCCCTCCTGGGCAGGTACAACCTGAACTTGTGGGACTCAATGCGAAGGTTCGCAGAGTCCCTGCCCCAGGACCAGGCTGTGGACTTCACCATGGTCCTGGAGGAAGGGTTGAATGTGGCCAGTGCAGCCCTCCAGACTGCCTCTGACTCTGAGGACACGGCCAGTAGGGTGATGGCCTCCGCTGTCGCCATGCGGCGCGCAGCATGGCTGCAATCCACGGACCTGTCTCAGGAAGTGCAGAATTCTATTCAAGACTTGCCCTTTGATGGGACTGCCCTCTTCTCCAAGAGGACGGATGAGAAGCTGCACGCCCTGAAGGACTCAAGGGCAACGCTGCGCTCCTTGGGTCTTTATACCCCTCAGGCGGCCCGATTACAAGCCCGCCAGCAGCCGCCACAGCAGCAGCGGCAGCAACCTAGGCCACCGCCTAGGCCTTTCCCCCCCGCGAGGGGCAGGGGCAGGGACAGGGACAGGAACAGGAACAGGAACAGGGGCTCTGGACGGCGTGACCGCACGGCGTTGTGCAGTTCTTCCCAAAAAGGACCCCCTCAGGGATCTAAAGGGAAGCGTACCTTTTGACGGTGCGCCCGAGGGTGGCACCGTCTTCCGTTCCCTGGGTTCCCCCCCACCTTTCCAGGACAGGCTAAGACCCTACCTCGGCCTGTGGCGGGCTATCACGTCGGACCACTGGGTCCTCAGAACCGTGCGCTGGGGTTACACCCTACAGCTGGTGGCGTCCCCCCCCCCACTCACTCCCCCCGTCCCTCTTCAGAGACCCCTCTCACAAGCAATTACTCCTTCAGGAAGTTCGCTCCCTCCTTCTCAAGGGTGCCATAGAAGCGGTTCCACCGCTCGAGGTGGGGATGGGCTTTTACTCGAGGTACTTCCTTGTCCCAAAAGCCAAGGGGGGCCTCAGGCCTATACTGGACCTGTGCAGGTTAAACAGGTTCATAAGGAAGCAAAAGTTTTGCATGGTGTCCCTAGCGTCCATCATTCCCGTACTGAACCCAGAGGATTGGTTTGCCACCCTCGATCTGAAGGATGCGTACTTCCACGTCTCCATCCTTCCCGCCCACAGGCGGTACCTAAGGTTGATGGTAGCTGGTGCCCACTACCAATTTATGGCCTTGCCCTTTGGCCTGTCGTCCTCCCCCAGAGTGTTTACCAAATGTTTGGCAGTGGTGGCGGCCTTCCTGAGGCGCAGGGGGGTCCAGATATTTCCCTACCTGGACGACTGGTTGATTGGGGGCAATACCAAGTCGCAGGTGCGCGAGGCGGTCTCCTTTGTCCAGACCACTTGCCATACTCTGGAGCTGCTCATCAATGAGCAGAAGTCGACGCTGTTCCCTGTACAGCACATAGAGTTTATAGGGGCATCCCTAGACTCGGTGCGGGCCAAAGCCTCCCTCCCACGCTCGAGGTTCGAGGCCATGGCAGCGATCATATCGCAGCTACGGAGGTGCCCCACGACGACAGCCAGGCAGTGCCTGCAGCTGTTAGGCCACATGGCCTCGTGCACCTATGTGGTGAGGTTGGCCCACCTCAGGCTCAGGTCCCTCCAAGGTTGGTTGGCCAAGGTATACGTGCCCAGCAGGCACTCTCTGAACAGGGTGGTTACGGTGCCCCCTGCGGTGTTGGGATCACTGAACTGGTGGCTAGACCCCGGGACAGTGTTGGAGGGGGTTCCCTTCAGGGCTGTCACCCCCTCGGTCACTCTGACCTCGGACGCATCAGACCTGGGGTGGGGAGCTCACATCACCGGTGGTCTGACCACACAGGGACGTTGGTCCCAGGGAGAGACTGCCCTCCACATCAATGTCAAGGAACAATGTCAAGGCAGTCAGACTGGCTTGCAAAGTGTTTCGCCACTCTTTATTGGGGAAAGTGGTACAGGTCCTGACAGACAATACTGCAGCGATGTTCTACATCAACAAGCAGGGGGGAGCGCGCTCCTCGGCTCTGTGCCAGGAGGCGCTTCATCTTTGGGACCTGGCGGTGAGGTACAATTTCTGTTTAACCACTTCTCACCTCCCGGGGGTGAGGAACGACGAGGTCGACCACCTCAGCAGGACGTTTCTACCCCAACATGACTGGTCGTTGCCTCTGGAGGTAGCGGCCAGGATTTTCCGCGAGTTGGGTGTTCCCCGACTGGACCTGTTTGGGTCGTCCTGGAACACGAAGTGCCCGAGGTTTTGCTCGCTCCGGGGTTGCGAGCCGGGCTCCCTCTCCGACGCGTTCCTTATCGATTGGACGGGGACTCTCATGTACGCGTCCCCCCCCCTTCCCGCTCCTGCCCAGGATCCTCTTGAAGATCAAGAGGGACAGAGCGGATGTGATACCGATCACCCCAGCGTGGCCGAGGCAGTACTGGTACAGCCTGCTGCAGGACCTGTCGGTCGCCCCGCAGATCGAGCTCCTGAGGAGACCGGACCTGCTCTCCCAGGACCATGGTCGCCTGCTGCATCCCAGCCTGGGCTCCCTGCACCTGGGGCCTGGAGGCTCTCTGGCTGGCGGAGGAGGAGAGAACCTGCTCGGAGCAGGTCCAATGCGTGCTGCTGGGAAGCAGGAGGTCCTCCACGCAGATTGCCTACAGGGCCAAATGGAGGAGATTCACCTGCTGGGCGGAGTCGCGGGGTGTAACCCCTGGTACGTCCCCTATGCAGGCGGTCCTCGATTACCTGCTGCAGCTGAGGCTGCAGGAGTTAGCGCTAGCCTCCCTCAGGGTGCACCTAGTGGCCATCTTGGCTTTCCATCAGCCGATGGGGGGGCAGTCCCTGTTCTCCCACCCCATGTCGGTGAGGTTCCTCAGGGGGGTCGAGAGGCTCTACCCGCAGGTCCATGACCTGGTGCCTCCGTGGGATCTGAACCTGGTCCTCGATAGACTGACGGGGCCACCCTTTGACCCCTTGGTCACCTGTCCCATGCTAATCTTGTCCTGGAAGGTGGCCTTCCTCGTGTCCATTACCTCGGCTAGGAGGGTCTCTGAGCTAAGAGCTTTGACCTCGGAGCCCCCCTATACCGTGTTCTTCTGGGATAAGGTACAGCTGAGGCCTCACCCAGCATTCCTGCCTAAGGTAGTCTCTCGGTTCCATTATAACCAAGATATTTTCCTCCCCGTGTTTTTTCCTAAACCACACGGGTCCGAGGGCGAGAGGAGACTGCACACCCTCGACGTGAGGAGGGCACTGGCATTCTACCTAGACAGGACGAGGCCATTCCGAAAGACCATGCAGCTCTTCGTCGCGGTGGCAGAGAGGATGAGGGGTTCCCCGGTCTCCGCCCAGTGCATCGCCAAGTGGATCACCGCCTGCATCCGGCTCTGCTACGAGCGTGCGGGCGCCCAGCTTCCCGGGGTGGTGACGGCGCACTCGATGAGGGACCAGGCCGCGTTGGCGGCCTTCCTGAAAAAGGGTCCCCCTGGATGACATCTGCAGGGCTGCCACCTGGTCTTCGGTGCACACTTTTGCTGCGCACTACGCTGTCGTCCAGCAGTTGAGGGAGGACGCGCGAGTCGTCAGAGCCGTGCTGAGGGCAGCTCGCCGTTGACTCCTACCCGCCTCCAGGTAAGGCTCATTAATCACCTAAGTGGAATGCATATGAGCAATCACTCGAAGGAGAAAACATAGTTACTTACCAGTAACTGTTGTTCTTCGAGATGTGTTGCTCATATCCATTCTACACCCACCCTCCGTCCCCGCTGTCGGAGTCAGCAGAAAGAAGGGACTGAGGAGGGGAGGGGCCGGCAGCGCCCTATGTACCGCCGCATGAGGGCGGCACTCCAGGGGGCGCTGGAGCTGGCCCCTACAGGGGCTGCTAGGGAAAAAGTTCTCCGAGGGCCGTGCACGAGGGCGAGCACCTACCTAAGTGGAATGGATATGAGCAACACATCTCGAAGAACAACAGTTACTATGTTATATACTTCTAGCTCTTTATAACATCTATTCATCTTTGCAGGAGTTAATACCATACATATCACAGTACAGGCCACCCTTGTACACATACCTTAGAGCAACAGTCTTCACTTTTCTCGGTTTTTCAGTGCTTTGTTTTGAATGTGACTGGATGAGTTTTCACTTGCTCTAGTAAATGATATGCAGATCTGGTAAACTGAATTAAGGAAAGGAACTATTGTGCTACTCGGATATGTAAAAGGCATTTGTTGAAGGTATTTTATTTTCTATTAGAGCGCATTCTCAACCCAACAGAAACAGTTTTCTCAGCCACCAGAGTGTCCGTTCACCCTACTACTGTTATCAGGAACTCTAATATATATTGAAATTTGGTGTTTATCTGTTACGTTTATTAATATTTTACAATTTGCAGTCCTGGGCATTTAAAATCTCCCAAGTACTGTTGTCTGTCATGTTATGTTCTCATGTCACCTTTTTTAGAATTCTTTTGGAGGATGCCTGAGAAGTAAGAACACAGGGCTAGAAAGGGGGTTCTCCTGGGTTGTCCAGTCCAGTCCAAACCCTGTCATATAATCCCATTCATAAACCTTTTAAGCTCCATCTTAAAACTTGTTTGCCCCTATTGATCTCATGGAAAGGAGGTTCTAGAATTTCACTACTCCGATGGGCGGAAAACTTCTAATTTCCAGCCTCTAATTTCCAATTGTTCTTGAGGGGATATGATTGGTCTTTATAAATATATCAGGCAGTTTAACACCAGGGAATGAGAAGAGCCATTTAAGCTCAAGGACAGTGTTGGGACAGGAAACAATAGCATGAAGTATTTTCTGATGTTGGTTGACCGTTTAGAAATATGTTTAAATTACCTCAGTTCTGAAGTTACAGTATATATATTTTTAAAAGAAGGTGGCTGAGGAGGGTGAAGTTCCAGTTTTAGTTTTGAAAAACCTTATCAGACAGGATTTTAAATTCCAAAATTAAACCCTGGGTTGTTCAGATCTCTGTTCCATTTTATCCAAAATATCAAAACCATAGCATAGGGGTTCAGATAAAAGATCTTGGTTTGGCCCCACCTCTTTAATGGGTCAACTTTTTTTCCCCAAAACCTCATCAGGTTTGGTTTTTCAAAACCCAAACTAAGGGCTGTTAAGAGCCAGACGCCTGATTTTCAGAACTGACGAGTGCCATCAACTGCAACTCATCACAGAGGTGCTTGCAGTTGTTGAGAA
This sequence comes from Mesoclemmys tuberculata, assembly GCA_007922155.1. Lineage (NCBI taxonomy): Eukaryota > Metazoa > Chordata > Testudines > Chelidae > Mesoclemmys > Mesoclemmys tuberculata. The sequence goes on from ML675626.1 coordinate 7,736,730, forward strand.
ACTCTGAAAAACAAGTCCTAATTTCCCATTTTATCTTAAACAAACAAACAAACAAAATTAAAACCATTCAATCTCCAGCAAAGATTTTGTTAAGCTCCATGTTTTGCCCATTACTAAATTTTACTTTTCCAAGTATTAAACAAAAAAGAAATAAACGTGATTTTAGTTTGAGAATTGCTCTTGAAGTGAAAAATCTAGCAATTAATTTAGTGCTCTATTAAGTGACCCCTATTCATGTTTTACCTTACTCTGTGAGCAGTCACATCTGTTTCAATGGGACAGCTCCTGGAGAGCTACTATTTCTTATGAGTAAGAGTGGCAGAATCAAATCCTTATTGAATAAACTTGCCCCAAATGCAAGCTAACGTAATACAATATAGCCCACATCCATGGATTCAGTTAGATGTAAGCTATAATATATCCTGTTACATAAAAACTGTTACCTTTCTTATAGATTTATTATTCTAAGTATATCATATCACAACTTAAGTAGAACTCATATGTATTTACAGCAGGTATCTAAGACACAAAATGGGATAGGATTTTGATTTTAGCATTTTGGGGCTCAAAATTTAAAAGATATTTGGTGCTTTTGGCTTTTGTATTTCAATAATTTGAAAAATCATATGAATTGTTAAGATCCTAAGCTGGGTGGCCTGCAGTGACATGATATTGAAAAAAAACAACAACTTTTGGTATTGTAGACCTCATAATTAAAAGGAAAATGTGAAAATTATCATTCTGGGAGATTTTAACCATAATAACGTTTAGGCAATCCATTCTGAAATGGAGGATACAAAGAAAAGAGAAATACTGTATTTGCAAGTGACATACCAGCTGTCTAATAAGTCTTATCTTGAGGTTTTCCTCTTGCATTTCTAGTTGTTTGTTTTTAAAAGGCTGAAATTCTCTTTATAATATGCTTCTGAGGGTGGAAATTGGGGTGCAATACCTGTCTCAATAAAGAGAGACTTTCAACCTTAATTTGAAAATTTCTGGCTTTAGCACTGTGTTCTGAGTCTCATATTTGAAATTGTTTAAAAAAAAAAGTTATATGATTCTAAAGCTCAACATTATGCTGTGTGCTGTAAAAGACATAAAACAGAAACAATTGCTGTCCTGAGTAGCTCACAGTCTAAGGCTCTGTTTTTGCAAACATTTCTACATGTGCAGAATCTGAATGTTATTCGCATGTATAAAAGTATTCCTCCTATGTGTAGACCTGTAAAGATTTATGGCTTGCGTTTCGTATTAAGTTCCTTTTTAGTTAATTCTTTATTAGGGATGTGGCGAGAGAGAGAGAGTTTCTATTAAAATTAATTTAACTACTATTAAAATATTAAATGAATAGATAAGTAGTGTTTTGTTCCCTTTTAGGAATTTGATTTCATTATTAATATTTGATACTGACTTCACTGGCTATTTTGTTGAAGTTAAAGGAAAATAAACCATTGAGGATTAGAAAATCTATACTGTTTGTGATAGACTGGGACATATTTGTAACTTGTCTGTGTATGTTATAATTATTAACATAACCTATTATAGGTACGCAACCACCCACTCATACAAATATTGTGAATGTGCAGTAGCTTGTTTTATACTGATTTATTTGAAATAAATTAGATTATCAGACTGATTTTATACCAAATCCAAATTTTTAAACAAAAGCTAAAGAACAAAGCAAGACCTTTTTAAATTCTATTTTAAAACAAGATTCTGTGTTTAAAAATTTAGTTTATTTAAACACAAAAAATAACCACTGTCTTACAAACAACAATGCAGAATTTCAAAGTAGATCAGAAATTTGTCTTGTGTATATCAAGTTTTACAAGGAAAAAATCAGATAGAAATCTTCATTAGAGCAGCATGAACAGGCCATTATGCATATCCCTGTATGTACTGACTGATACAATGGAACATAGAGGCAATGACATGTTGCCTTGTCCTGATATTAATAGGTACTTTGCATAAATTTAAATAATTATTTGTACAATGCATTATTATATGAGTTACTTCATAAGGTACTAGAGAGTTCATAAAAAAAAGAAAAAGAATCAGTGCATCAGTTTATATTCCTAAATTAGAACCAACGAGGAGACACACATAATGCACTAATTTTTTTCTAATATTTTTAATATAGTTTATTTTACAGAATTGTTGGTTACATATAGCAGTGAGAAATATCTTATTCCATTATTCTATTTGGTTTCTTTACAGTTCTCTGTGTATTACTAACATCCAGAGTTTTGTGACTTTAGGGGCTTAAGGTTTCTTAGTATTTGTGTGGGTTTTTTGTCTGAAATAGGAATATTATACGATATATGTTATGCTTTGTATAAACCCGAGTCTTATAAATCCTGTCTGAATATCTTCAGATTAATTAGATGAATTTTGGGAAAGCTGTATACAATTACCTCCATCATAAGATAATTTCTACCAAAAAAATGCAACTGGTACAAGAATATATAATTATATGAGCTTATAAGCTTTTTGGGTAATTATATGTATATTTTAGTTGTTCAGTGCATTTAATTATGCTTTGTTATGAACTGTTTACAGTGACGCTCTCTGAGGAGAGCTGGAGCTGGAGTAAAGCCAAAGGAAATTCTCATTTTAAACATTCTCATCTGAATTCTGTGATGAATCTCTGAAAACTTTATGCAAATCCATGAGGTATTTTGTTGAAATGTTAATGAGAGAGTTATGTGCTGTATTACTGAAGATTTCCCTTACATTTTCATCAGTATCAAACCCAGTGGAAATTGCCAAATTTAGCAAAAGCAAGTCCACAAAAGTTTGTTTGTAACACATACAGAGAAAATTAATAAAAAAAGATTTTATCCTGAACATTCGTATCTAAAAATGTATATATAGATTGGTCTAAAAGATGCTATATAGTATAATTAACTAAACTTAAATATTAAGTATTGCTTATACATAAAGGGAGAACAGTATTGTTTAAAAGTATCATTAAAACTCATGTAAAAACATGTCTAGTCATCTGACAAATAATTCTGTAACTAACCTACATTAGAAATTAGGCATTTTATATTCTTTCAGATATCGTTTAGAAATGTTGGAAATATTGGAAAAATACAAGTGCTAAAGGTAGTGGAAGGCTCCTTGTTGTCTTTCCTAGTGCATTTTAATGCTTCCCTGAACTCATCTTTAATCTACAGTAAATCTCACTGAACATAATTGTCCTTACTACAATAACAAACATTCTCAATTTTCTAAACAATAAACTATATTTACTTGCTTCATAAAGCAGTAGTATTAAATCTGGGAATATTTCTTTCTTGGTAGTTGAATAGAACTTCAAAACGAAGAATTTATAGAGTCAGTAACATTCTGTCTTTTTCCATACTGTTGACCCTCGTCTGAGCCATTTATGAGATCTGAACGCTTACACGGTGATTGCATATTACTGAACTAGCAAAACTAAGATCAGGTAAAAGTAAATGACAATACCTGTGCTAATATTTTACATATAATTAGTCTCAAAGATGGGATATTCAAGTCAGAGCTTTTATCTGCTAATCCTCAGTGCACTGTAACAAAATAATGAATTATGGGTGTTATCAGTGTTAGATTAATGGAATTGCATATTTGCATGTGTCGAACTTTTGCATGTAAATCCTTATGAATAAAGTTCTATAGAATTTAATTTAGAAAAATCTTTTCTCTCTGTACATGTGTAACAATTTTATACAATTTAGATGAGAATTGTATCCTTACTGCAGAATTCTATGGGATGGCTCAAAAAATGTATAGAACGGATCAATTTATGTAGGATCCTATTGCTTTCAACCCCATTAAATTCCATAGAACTTTTCTGTCTGTGACAGCATGCAGAAATAAGGTATATGTTCTTGTATGTGTCCAAAGAGTAAGGTTAAGATTCTATCACAGGTATTTTTAGTAAAAGTCAGGGATAGGTCATGGTAAATAAGCAAAAATTCATGGCAGCCATGACCCATCCCTGACTTTTACTAAAAATACCCTGGGGGAGGGAGAAAAACAGAGCTGCATGCTGGCTGCGAACCAGCTGTTCATGGCCCCAGGCTAGCCAGTCAGCTGATCTGTGGCACAGGCTGACTGCTGGTCAACTGTTCAGTGGCCCTGAGGCTAGCCAGCCAGCTGGTCAGCTGTTTGGTGGCCTCCAGGCCAACCAATCAGCTGTTCAGCCATGGCCCCTGGGCTGATAGGTGCTTCAGCCCTGCCCCAGAAGTTACAGAGGTCCCAGAAAGTCACAGAATCCATGAGCAACGTGACGAGATCGTATCCTTACCTATTAGAGATGGAACTGTTCACATATGCATGCAAATACTTTATTTGAACATGAGAACTGGGTATTTGAACATATATGTAAGTCTGTGCACAAACATGATCAGAACATGCAGGCAAGTGAATGACAGACTCATGGAATGGATTTTACATGTGGGGCTGCAACTTTATTTAACTCTGGGGAAGGGCGCTATGCACCCATCCCATGCTCTCACATCCCAGGCATTTAAAAGGATTCCATGTGGTGTTCAGAACTCTTACCATACTACCAATAATTTGGGGTAGACTCTCTGAGACCCACCCCTAGAACTCAGCTCACTTCTGAATCTTCTCCAACCTCCTATGTCTGTCCCTTGTGTGTAAGAGTGGAAAGATTCCCAAGAGTCTCCCGCTTGTTCCACAGGCAAGAAGAATTTCAGTGAAATCCCAGGTGTCATTTACCTCTGTGAGTTGGTACCTTTAGCCATATCCACTCCAGGCACTGTCTGCAACTTAGAACAAGTGAAACACTTACTTTTCCTAATATGAAACTTTTGAAGGTTTACTGCTATAACTGAACCGTGCCTTCCTTATGCTGCAAGGAAGATGAAAAAACCCACCAGACTTCTTGGCAGTTCGGTCCATTGAGAAAAATTCCTTTTCGATTCCTGAACCGGCAATCAGTCAGACCTGCAGCATCCTAGATAACACAGCACAGCAATCAAGGGAAGGGAGGTCAAAATAGCTCTCTGGAGCAAAAATGCTTTTCAAAAGTACAGAGGGAGTTTAAATAGGCCTGAGGATACCCCTTTCTGCCATGCATGTACTACGCCCCCAACATTCTCTGTTTTCCTGGTGTCTGGTCACTAACAGTCCCGCCAGGGAACATGGGCCCTCCGGCTCCATGTTCACTGCTTATGATGCAGTAAACTCTTTCTTCTTTGACTTTGCAGGTACTATCATCCTTTAAGTCAAAATGTTATTGTGTTACAATGATTTTCAGCAATGTCATAAAGATTAAATAGCACCCACAGTAGTAGAAGTGTTCGTTTCAGTAGCATACAGTGCCAGTACAAGCACATGGGTGCAGAGTGGGGAAATACTCTGTGTTTAGGAACCTGAAAAGAAGTTATTGAGTCTAACAAACACTGAAACAATGTAGTTAATTGCAGTTTGTATACAAATTAATGTTCTTGCAGTTTTAGATTAGGTTGAAAGGAAGTGCATTATAATCTTTAAAAAAATATTATTATAGTCAGTGCTCCAGGCTAAAAACTCTTGCTAATGCTGAAGACATTTGAAACATTATTTCTGAACTATTATTTGCCTTTGTAACTTAATTTTCTGTTAATTGTTTAAGTACTTCAGGATTATTGTAAATATGTGTGTAACTGTACAAGGAAGTGCCTGGCTGCAGAAATTCAAGGTCCCTGTAACAAACACTTCAGTAGAAAATTGTTGCTTGTTTGAATGTCTAATTGTACTAATACAGTGTACCTGATATTAAACAATAACATCTGCAGCCCTGTAGTCATGGTCTTTGAGATCTAGGATCTCCTGACTTTCTTGGATTTCAGAAATCACACCACATTTCATATCTGAATTTCCATTCTGGCCCAGCTCTATATTCTTTGTTTCATAAAGCATAGTTTAGATTTTATATATTTGTATCTATCTATGAAAGGTTTTGCATGAGAGTCTAGAGGACCATATTTACCAGATCCATAACATTTCAGTTACATTATAGTCTAATTCTAATATGAATGTTCCTCTTTCCTATGGCCTGCCTTTATTGCAGAAGAACCCTTGATTTGCATATCCAACGAGAAAGTTGATATGTAGATAAATGCTCAGGAATATTTTTGGTATAAAATAGCGTATGTGGTCTGTATTTTGTAGCTTATCTATATTTTGTAGTGAATGCTATAGTAAAACATTCAAAACTACACACTTTTTGATGTGCAGAATAAAAGTGACTTTTCTGTGGGCTGCTGTAGTTCCCTCTGATTTATGTGTAATTGACATGAAAATACTCTGAATAATGGAAAGTGATTAGCAACTTAAAGTGAAGTATGCTGCTTTTAAATAAAAAACAATAAATGATTGGTTGCAGGTGGAGTTGAGCAGTTCTGGCGGGATATAGTGAACTTTACAAATGCTATATGTGTTACTTGTGAGTTATTGGTATAAGAAAACAGATGCCTAAACATGGCAAATTCTTATACTTGACATATTTTATTCTTGTTGGCAGCCACTTAACGCAAATCCACAACTGGTAGCAATCTGTTGTTCAGCTAATTTTGCATTGATTTTAGTTTAAAAAGCAATTAAGATAAGATGGGCAGCTCCCCAATCCTCTTAGGTTATATATACTTTGATTTGAATTCTGTAACTTTTCAGGGTGAGAGTTATCTTTTTTTTTTTTTTTTGCAATGCCTTTATTTCCTCTAAATTGTGGTATCTGAAAACTTCAGAAAAACAATATTTTTGAAAGGTTAATACTGATCTGTAACAAGAACTAAAATATGGACTTGAAAAAGAATAAAAAATTGTTATATAAAATACAGTATGCCTTTCAATGAACCTATGAACCTGACCCTAGAAAACACTTATTTTTGTAAGTACTTGTACTCATGGGATTAATCCCAGTGTAAAGTTGCTAACATTTGTAAGTGTGTGCAGGATCAGGACCAATGCGTGTAAACTCGAAGTTCTGATAGAAGTAGCAGGATTTTATATGTTTTTATAGTATACTCTTTTAAATAAGTTTATAATTTAGTAGCAATCTAAAATCATGAGTCCTCACATATAGGTCTCCTTGAGCGCTGCATGCATTGTTAAGAACGTGATATATGATTATTGTTGTGTTTCTTAATATGTCAGTCATCTACCCAAGACCCCCACACAGCAATCGTAATCCATTTAGGAATATTGCCACAGTGTATTTATCATAAATCTCATGATACTTTTCCCTCTAAATATGCTTCATTAGGCTCACCTTCTGTCATACTACTGAATCATTAGATGACATGTAGAAAGAAATCATTTAGGCACTAATCTGTTAGGTGTGCAGAGCCCCCGTGTGTTCAATACGTAAATGTGCTGCAAACTATGCCACTTTCGCACATAGAAAATGTTTTCAAAGCTGTACAGATGCAGGATTACATTATATTTTGAGTACTGCTTTCAAGATCTTTACCACAACTTTTATTGGAACGGGTAATCAACATTTTCCTGCAATGATTACATTGCTTTTTAATATTTTCTATTGCATGGAGACCCAATCAGGTAATTTACACTAAAAAGCAATTGCATGCTAAAGATTTCAGAAATATTAGCTTTCAGTAATGATGCATCTAATAGTGGCTGCACTAGAAAACTATACTTTAGATGGTTGTCTTTTGTTGGTGATATTTTAAAATAAAGACAAGTTGTTTTGATTTCTTTTTTAAATCCTTAAAATCATTTCTCTTAATAGGGTGGGAAGCCTACTAGGGGAAATTGTGCTAATTTCTAGAGGAAGGAATGCAAGCAGTTAGATCTTAAATTGAATGGAGTCCATATACTAATATCAAGCTCCTATGTAGCACTTTACATCAGTAGATCTCATATTTAACAATGAAGGTCAGAATCATTATCCCCATTTTAAAGTTGGGGAAATTGAGGCAAATAGAGGGGAAGTGACATGCCCAAGGTCACCCATTAGGCCTGTGGTAGAGATGGGAACAGAACCTAGGTTTCCTGAGTCCCAGTCCAGTGTTCTGTCCATTCCTTGGTGGGGGCAGATGGGGGTGAGAGATGGATTGTGTCTTGTTTTATTTTCCTTTCATACTGTTGCTTAGTTATATTTTGATAAACATCATCCCAACCACCTCATGCAAATATCCAAAGCAAATCTCTGAAACCAAAATTTGAACCTCAGAAACCAGGCAATGCTTACAGTAACCGAAAAGTGCTGTGCCAATTGTAATGCAGTTGGAGAGCTAAAGAACGGCTGCTCCTGCAGGTGTACTACTAAGGGCCTCTTCCCTCAATCTCCTGAAAGCATACTAGTTCAAGAGAAAGCCATGATATAGACCCAGAGGGCTAGAGAACTGGACATTTTTTCCTGGACAGAACTCCGTAGCCAAATGGGTACAGCCAGCTGCATTAGGTACATGTTTGTTGTGCTTGCTAGGACCCAGATGTTAGACACAGGAGGACTGCACAGTATACATTTCACTTAGGGATGTAAGTGCTGCTGCCTACAGTGCCCCCCTCCTCCAATGCCCTATGAAGCATCTGCTCTTTCAAACAGAATACTTTATGACACCTCTGCTCTGGGACTGCAGTCAAGCTCCCGTACCAACACCCCATAACTCCACAGACAAGCAAGAGCACAATTTGGTCTCTAGGATTTAGATATGGACATTTATCCTCATGAGTACCACCTACTTTGCATGCATACTGACCACCAAGTTTTCCTTGAACAACCTGACAGACAACTTGAATTCATGCCCTGGAAATGGTAAAGGTGCACCTGTTCTAGAAATGCATCATGTATCCACGGAGAGTGGCTAAATATGCTAAAATATCTGATCAATCAAAAACAGGAAAAAATTGAGTTGATTTTCTATTGACTGTTTTTTAAATTGCAAACATTCATAGTTCAGGGAAGGGACTTCCAGGAGCTATTGGACCACAAGTCACTCAAGTAGTTTCAGGACCCACATCTGCCCTTAAATACCTCTGCCAGTTTTTTATTATTTTAAATTTATTTTTTTTGTACAACTGTCTCTGTTGTTGCTAGGTGGACATGGGAGAAGCACTAATGGAAGACAAAACTGGCTGACAATATAGGGGAAATAATGAAAGTGACTTTATACAGATGTGTGAACTGCACAAAGTAAACTGAAAACAAGATTTTTTCTTCTTAATATACGTGCTGCAATGCCTAGAAATAATGGGACAGAGTTTATGGTAGCTTTCGTGTATGCTTTGACTCTGAATGACCTTGGTCTGGTTATAGTATTTTTGTAAACTTAAAAGCTCTTGTATTGTTGTTGTTGTCTCTAATGTAATTCTGAGCTTAGTATCAGAAATGGTTAAAGTCAGAAACATGACTTGACTGAATGGACAAATAAATAAATGGAACAAAAAAACCTGACTCCAAATACCTTGCTGATGTAAATAATAAATGGTGTCTCTACAGGGATAGGAAGATGTATTAGAAGTTGAGTAGTTTGGTCAAAGCCATGCAGCAAATCAGTGTCAGACCTAGGATTAGAACTCTAGTTTTTGGTTATTTAGCCCAGTGTTCAGTCCCCTACTCCATGCAGCTGCACTAATTTTTAAGTTATGTACAAATACATTGCAAAGCGTGGTTAAATAAAGAGACAAATTTATGTAATAGCTAAAATATCTCTCTTCCCTCTTACACAGCCCTAAAAAGAGTTGAATGTCACTTTTATAGTAAACTTTCTCAAAAGACAACTGTAAATTCAGATTCTGGAGTATTGTTGCTGTTTTACATATTTTCTGTTTTATTAGAAAACCTAGCTTAATTTTTCACTGGTTTGACAAAGATGGATGCAAATTCTCAGTTTGGTCTGCATAGGCAAAAAGAAAAAAAAACAGTCATCCTTTTGTTTGTGGAACTGTGATAAATGTTAAGATGCTGTACTAGTACTTCATTATTTTTCAAAAATTGTGTATCTATGCATTATGTTAATATATTGTACACAATTAGCCACTTCCTCTAAAAATGCCCAAGACATACTCCATCATAGTATCACCAAAGTGCTATTATCATTATGTATTCTACAGTATGTCACTATATGCCTTTTTTAAAAAATGGCTTTTTAGACGTTCAGATTTTATCAATTCAATTGTGTCTACTTGGAAAAAGAAATTTGTTTTCTGGAAACAGTGTAAAATAAACTTGCTTAAGAAAAGCATTGGTTTTTACACCCAACCTAACTAAGAAATACATTTCCTTCCGTCTCCCTCAAACTGTTCATTCATTGTTTTCCTCTCCAACTGCAGATGTCTAGGATTTGCTGTCAATTTCCTATGATATTCTTGTATTTTAAAATATCTCCCCAGTCTTGTCATTTTCTAGCAAATTCAGAATTTTACCTTGTAGCCACCATTATGCAATATTTCAGCAAAATGGTTAATAATAAAAAATAAATCTAAACTTTAATACAGTACCAAACTTTTTATTGGGTAAAGTAAACTATACACATCCAGTGTAAAGGATCCATAAGTTGGCTATTGTATTTATTTATTTTGTTTATTTATTTATTTTATGGGGGTGGAGGGAGAAGGGTTTGGGTGTTTGTGCTAAGCCTGTATAAAACTGCCCTTATATACAAATAAATCAGAGCAATTCCACTGCGTGAAGCCTATCAAAGATACTAAACGAAAAAAGGAGGAAAGATGCAAAATGGTTTTTCCCTCTTGTATCAATATATATATAGAATAGCATATTGGAAGTCATAAATATTGTCCAATAGACATTTTGAATAATATAGGCATAGTGTAAGTAATTGGAAGTGCTTACATTCTGCCTTCACTTCAGACATTTCATTGCTTGTGAGTTAAAATTGGTTGTCAAGTGTGGACTCAGAGGACTGTGCAAGGTGCCCTATTCTGTCATGTGGTACATATTTAATGCTTGAAAGAACAAGGAAGGGACACGTGCAGTAGAGAGAGATAGTGGGACCAACACAGGGTTAGCAATAGCTCTAGTAGAAGACTGGGGGTGGGGTGTATTATAGTATTGCATATATAATATACATATATTGGTCGTGGGGGTATACATAATATTATCCTTGCCAAGCCAACCTTTAAAGCTTTGGTTTTGCCTTGCATCAGTACTCCTTTTGTATCTTTTCTTTGTGTGCTTTTTTATTTTATTCTTTCTAGGGGTTGTGAGCTAGAGGTGCATCTAGACCTGATATAGGCATTGTGAGGCAGGCAGAAAAGCAGAACGGAGGAAACACGCAGCAATCACGACAGATGTCTGTAGTCATTTATATTACCAGCACGTGGGTGCCGTTTGCTGTTTCCTCTTACTTCTCTTGTGTTCTCCTGGTGAGGAAACAGGAGGCACTTTGCAGCCGACAATGAAATCTTGGCAGCTAATTGCAGTCGTGGGAGATGCCCTTCAGGTAAGGCAGAAGAAGGTTTTAAACAATTTAAGGGGGAGAGAGAGAGAGAGGAAAAGGGTAAAGACAGCCTTTGCAAATGATGTGGAGCACAGGCATTAAACCCATTGACAGAGATGCTGGGGGGTGGGGAGTAGGTGGGGGGGGGGGGCAAATTGACATGTTTGGCGGCTGTTATTGTGTAGCTGCCTTCAGTGGCTTCTCAACGGTAAAGCAGAGAGGTTAGGGTTTGCATGTGGCTTCTAGCTGTGTGATTAGAATAGGGATGTGAGCAATTGATGGAATAAAAACCAAGAGCAATATTAGAAGCATACTGATGGGTTTTCATATTATAAAAGGTATATGGTATGTAAGTGTACAGGGCTAACTCTCCAAAGGGCTGTGCTTATGTTTATGCATGTATAATTTGTGGCTCAGTATGTGTTTTTTAGATGCATGCACGTATTCAGTGCTTCCAGAAACTGAGATGTGGGATTAATTGTTCAGCCTTTCTTTGTGCCTGACTGAAGTTTGTGTGAACTTCATCTTCAAAGAGATGTTTAACTTTCTTTTGAGGGGAATTATATTAGCATTTATATGAAATACTGCAGGGATCTCATTAGGAATGATTTTCTATGATGCAGTATGCTTTTTAATAGACACTTTACAGGATTACTGACCAAATAGGTGACACCTTGAAGAAGTTTAAGGTACCTGAAAACTTCCTATTGGGGATACATTAGCATGTTAGAACAGGTGCACTTTTGACCTGATGTTTTTTAAGTTGATGCCATGTAATTGTATAGTGTACATGTTAGAGCATTTATAGATAGAGTGTGGCAATATTTTTTATAATTAAAATTCTTCTACTTTACATATAGTTGAATTAACTTTGTTAAAATATATGCTGAAAGAATATGCATGTTTCAGAAAAGACTGGATTTATGGCTAACAACCTGGTTTGGTTACAAAGTAACTGGGATATCATGAACTACTTTTGAACATTTTCTTTCTTTGAAAAAAATGGTTTCAAAATGTGGAACAACATTCAGGAAAAATAAGATGTTAAAAAAAAATCCTTTTCAGATGCACAGACCAGGTGTGCCATACATTTTAGACAACTTCCCATCTCCTCCAGTGCAGTTATGTAGTGGAATGTAGTGTACTGTGTATTTTACACAGGGTCTGATAGCAAATATCTCAGTTCAGATGCCATAAAATCACGTTGCTTAAGATACTTTTCAGGTATTTTAATTAGCTCTATATTTCAGTAGGTAAAATGACCTAAAATAGTCTTTTTACATTATCAGACATACTCTATTAAAGGAATATAATTTGTTACAGAAGTAATTGAAACTTATCTAAATATTAAGTAGGAAGTTAGTAATTTATTTCTGGTGCCATTAAATACTGGTGTTTTGGGTGCCAACATATCTCAGAAATTAGGCAACACTTCTCTATTAAAGTATGACTTAAAATTCTGCTAAAAAACATTTTTACATCCTTTCATTATCATAACATGTATCTTGGTTAATACTGTATTCTTTGCATTTAATATTGATATACATTTGAGTGTGATAGTTTGACTTGCAAAACTCTCTACAGCTGTTCCATAATCTATGTTGCCCTTCCACCCAATAATCAGTGCAGTACTGGTATCTGTTTTCATGGCTTTCATTTATGAATAATTGAAAAAGCAGCTATGGACTTTCTCTTGATCCTTAAAGGGGGAGAGCTGGGTGTGTGTGTGTGTGTGTGTGTGAGAGAACATAATCTTATATCTATTGAAGGATTAAGTGAATTGTTCTTTTCTTGCTAAAGTTAGCATCAGACTGCTCTTCAGAAATGTTATATGCTCACTATATCTTATCAGTGTGAACAGGATTAAATTAAACTGCTTAAAATGTCATGTTTAGGTTTAGAAAAAAGTAAGCTTAGAACTTTCTTCATTCTGTTTTGCATGAATGAATATTTGCAACTGGTGAAATCATGGAAAGGATGAAACCCTTTAATTCATTCTGTTGAGCAAAAGGATCACTCTTTTCCGAAACGTGTTCTCTTCTGCTTTTATAACATTAAATAAGACAAATATTTTAGTGGTTTCTACAAAGTAGGAATGTTTAATATTTTTCTATATAATGGTTTCGTTTCACTTACCTGTTCAGCTTTGCTTATAAAATTACACATTTTTACCATAAAATAAATATTAATATTGTATTTGTTCTTAATTTTACAAGGGAAAAAATGAGTATACAGTGCTAGAGGCTTGCACTATGACTATTGTTACGTTTAAATTACTACAGCTCAGTTAACAATATTTTTATAATGATGTTAAATTACAAAAAAAGGGCAAACCAAATATAACGCCAGAAATAGGAGAGAAATGAAATATGATCAAGTCTTGCTCTTAAGTGGTTGCAGCAGAAGGTAAGAAATAACACGGAAAGTGATTCTGAGAAAAAAATTGTATAGTTTTTCACAAGTGAAAACACCTTATCCAAACTTGTTATGTTATCATTAAAATATTTAACATATTAAGTGAGCATTCTTTTTAAACAACTCCAGCTCACCAAAGCAGTCTTCCAGCCTACTTTGGTTTATGTAGATGGATATTAGGCTTCAGGCACTTTTCTACAAATTATATCATCAGAAGACATTATACTTCCAGAACTATTAAAAGAGGCCAATGGCTTAGATGTGACTATTTTTCAGTAGTTGAGATGAAATTTTTGAAGACCAGAAATGCAGTTTAGAACTTACCTTATAGAAAAGAAATATGGCAACTTTTTAAGGATATTAACTTAGAAGGAAATACTGGTTCCTTTAAAAAAAAAAAGTGTTTTGTCTCATTATTTTGCAGCAAATAGGCTTGTTCTGCAATTAACCTAGAGATAAATATTGAAAGCTTGCTTTTTATCGTGTTTTGAAGTATATTACAAATCAAGTTTTCTTGTCAGTAGCATTTACAGAGGTCAACACTAAGAAAAGTTCAATAACGTACACAGGAGTATAAGTAATTGCTTTTCAAAGGTACTCTTTTTTTGATATAAGACTACTAAAAATATCATATGCTGTAATTCTACTTGTTTTCAGAGTAGTAATAGAGTTGCATGTTTCATTTGCATAATGTAAATAACATTTGTTGGTCAGTAGGGGATAAGAAGGGCAGCCTTGTCTAAGGAGTTGCATAATAAACATGTCTCCCCTAAAATCTACTAGTCCTTGCATTACATTTTGAGGAGAGAAAACTGATATTTTGGAGAAATGAGATTTTGAAATGGCATTCATTAGGCTAACAAACCTATGAATTATTGATGAAGTCGTTTCACTCTGAGCAATTTTTAGTATTTATTTTGAAAATGTTTAAGGGGGTTAAGTTTAATTTTATAATCACGAGTATTTGCTCAAGTGTAGTGTATTCACTCAGAAAAGATCCAGCCTTCTTCTGCATGGTTTTTGAGAGAGTCTCACAGACAAATGGAGACAATAAGAATGGTAGCAAAACTGCTGTCTTCCAGGAGATTTTGCATTCCATACTTTTATTTAATGTGAACTTCAGTTTTGATTTTGTGTGTGTGTGTGTTTGCTTTGGGGATTGGTATGTAGAATATAAGCACTTCTTTACGTTTTTCTTCCAAATGCCTTTTCAGCATTTGATTTCATGTAACCATATTAAATTATATAGGCTGTGATTTACCATTCAAGTTCATTGAAAATAGAACACAATATAGTTTCTTCAACTGAGTTTAGTATAAATAGGAGATTATTTTTGTTACATAATTAACTACAAGTTGCATTCACAGAAACTTGATTTCTGAACGGGGAGTTTTCTGATGGTCAAAAATATTAAATGTAAATGTAAAGACACATTACTTGTCTTTTCCTCTCCCAATTTGTCTTGCAATAATGTGAAAAGTTGCTCTTTTGAAAGTGCTAAAATGGAGAAATTGCTTGAGTCAGCGGTAACATCCAGTTTTTATTCAGCAAAACTGGGTTATGAATTCAAGCAATTAAAAATGACAAAAAGCCCAATTTTGCTGCTTGGACTTAATATGCTTTCACTTTTCCTTTTTCAGTTGCATAAAGAATTCAAAGTATTCTTTCTTGTCAGGTGTTTGCAAAAAAATACAGAAACTGTTGGAAAAATCCTTACTCTGCATTTGCCTATGCAATTTTTATTTGAGTACTTCAGTTTCGATAGATGCAAAATTCACAATCAAATGCACATAATATTATTTGGTTTTGGCAACTTCTCAGTACTTACCTGTATTTTGATTCATGTAACTTAGAATAGTAGATTGCCCGTAGCAATCAATGCAAGGGTCTCTCTTAGCTAATATTAGCGTAAAGAAAATGTTTATTTTCTTATGGACAATTAGTTATATAACTAAAATGCTACATCTAGAGGGCTATTATTAATATTGCATATAATTGCTTTTCCGTGATTTACACAAGTTGTATATGGAATTCTACCCTTCACATAAAGTTGGCTGTGAATGTAGTCTGGGAAAAAATAAACTGATCTTGGTCCATAAATTAGATTCATAGACTTCCTCCAGAATAAATCCTCAGTAGAAACTGCCAACTCATAATGGTGGAGTGTGACGTTTTAAAATGTATGATGTTTGAGAACCAACCTGTTACTCCTTGAAAATTAAATATACATTATATAATTGTCTGTCACTGAAAATATAAATATGAATCTATTTTGTTTACTTCATAAATATGTGCCTTTACTTTTATGAACTAGACATGTGGGTTTTTCCCCCTGTAAAATGTTAAAATTTTTAGTTTTACAAATAATAAATGAAGGGGAATTCATTTTTAAATAAGGAAAAATAGTAAGTACAGGAGATCTGGAGCACAGACATAAGGCTTGTTTTTGACTATTAGTTAAAATAAATTAATCCCAACCAGATTGCTCTCTAACCTGTAAATACAAAAATACATTATATAAATTAAACAATAGCTTTGGAATTTCAGTGCTGCTTATTTAAAATACTATTCTCATGTAACTTAGAATTCACACAATCATATAAGACTTGAAACAAAAAATAGCATCATTTCAGCGATTAATCACACTTACCATGATGCAACAATGTCTTTGAAGAGCCACTGCCACATTCAGGCAAGCTTTTAAAAACACATTATTTAACCCAAGCCTCATTAGACTGTCATGTATTTTTCTTTTGTACTATTCTCGATTACCCAGATATTTATATGTAACCAGATGGTGTCTCCTATTTAATCATCCAGATTTTCTGGCCCAAATCATTCTGTGATGCCACAGTCAGTGCTGGAGATTTTAGCTCTGTTGCTGCTTCTGTTTTGTGATGTCCCAAACTTCTGGGGTATAATATCATATAGTAAGGTGGACAACAGAAACAGGTTAATTACAAAGACCAGCTACAATCAGAGAAACGTTAGTTATTGGCAGTAATAGGAAAAAACAAAACAAAGAAACAAACCCAAACAAGTTTATTTAGAATAGTCTGCAAGACTAGATGGATTTTGAAATATTAACATTTTTCCTTTTGAGACGTGTAACTTTTGAGCAAGTTTGACTATTTGGAAAGCTGTGAACAGTGGCAGTTTTGCATATCCTCCCTACTTGCCAAATTAATTAAGCCAGTGCCATACACGGCCACCGCTTTATTTACATATCAGAGGCCCATAAAAATGAAACTACATTAATCATGACAGTTACCAGAGGATATTACTGCTGACCTTGACAAGGATGAAATCCCATTCCAAACAGCATTTCAGTCCAACAGAGAGCTTCACCAGCAGGCCACCACACTACAAATGCAACTCCAATGAAATGTGTATACATTCTGCCAACACCACAGCACCAAAGTCATCTTTGTTTCTTTTAATCCCTTCTGCACATTTGGAGGTTGGCAATCTGAAACATAATTCTAGGCCACTCTTCCTTGGAAAGAGAGCATCCTTTCTGAGTTCCTAAAGGAAGGAAACAGGAAAACGTCATATGTATCACAAGATCTTGCCTTCTAGCTGTCTGATTTTCTAAGGGCAAACATGTTGACCACACTATTCAGTGTTTAAGCATCTTTCAAATGGATGCAATGATTTTTTTAAAAATTACTTCCCCCTATCTCCTTGTTACACAGGGAAATGTAAGGAACATCCATGTCTGAAAAATACCTCCCCCTGCCTCATTGGGCCAAGAAAGGGGATGGGTTGCTCACAGGAGGGAGGGGAAAGGAGAGATGTGCATGCCAGAACTGACCTTCTCCCTCCCCACACTGGATTTGCTGCCTCTCATTGATTGGTGAGGGCAGGAAAGTGGTAGACCACTGACTATCACATTCTTTCCCTCGACCCCAACAAATTAAATCTCTTCCTCCTGTAGTTATAGATAGTGATCTAGGATACTGTGGGTCTGACCAGTCACCTATTTTGGGGTTTGTGAAGGATTTTTACCCCACTGGGCCACATTGACTGAAGCCTGTTGGGGTTATTTTTCACCTCCATAGCAGTATTATGGAGGAACAATTGGAGTAAATGAGAAGGATTTAGAATTCTTTTAGAACTCTTTTTTTAACCCAGTTATACTTTTCACAAGGGGTTTCACAGGCCTTCATTGGCAGCTGGGCATAACGTAGAACAGTCTTGAGTTGCAACAGGGGCCCAGGATTGAAGGGGGGAAGCATAAAGATGGCACAAACCCACCTTGTCCTACACAAGCCTTTACTACATGTTGCTGAGAGACTGGTGAATCTGGCTCTTCAGTTTTAGAAAGTTAAAAGAATTTTTTTCCCTTGGAACATAATATGAATTATTCTGATGGTCTCTAATATATTAAAGCTGATTAGGTAGTTTTAGCAGAAGTTCGGATCATATAACAAAATCTCCATGTACAACCTGATATATTCTAGTTGACCCTTATGTTAGTATGCAATAGTGGCAGAACAGTGGGTGCATATTTGTCCTCTTATGTGTCTTGTGCAAAAGCCAAACACATTGTTCTGTCCAGTCTCTGAAATGAAGGGGTTCCTCTCTTCTATTGTCTCAGCACTCAGATGGGGCAGAGCAAATAAAGCCCCGTACCCCCTCCATTAAGCCTGCAGATGGGAGTTATGCTGAGCTCCTTCCAGAGGCTAAATGGGTGTTCACTTATATCTCCAGGCTGTTTTCTGGCTGTGAGCTCGAATGTCACTGTCAATTGGGATATCTTAAAATCTTGAAATGGTACAATCTAGCCCTTAGTAATCTAGAGTGATAAAATGATAGTTTACAAAGATTGCAGGCTGAATTATCTTCTCAAAGGGAGAGAAGAGAGCACAAGCTTTTACCACAATCCTAAGGTGGAGGTCAAGGCTATTGAAGGTTTTGATTAAAAAATTCATTTGTTGCCTGCTTTATATAAGATCTTGTCTATCACTTGGAAAACTTTTAAACTTCTGCCAAACTTTTGTCATGAAAACACCAGGTAAAATCATTTATAACAAAGGATTGTCCTCTTTGTGTATTCCTTTTTTAAAAAAAGATAGTGTTATGACTCCTAAATTATAAAACTGATTTCCAAAGCAATGCTTTGTTCCCTAGTCTATATTTATTAAGCACATTAATTTGCTGATGGTCCGATTCCTGAAGATCCTAACTTCTAACTATGAAATGTTCATTGTACTTTGGTAAAAAATCTCTCTAACGTTGCTTTCTGTGAGTAAAGGCTACATGAAGTTGTATTATAATTACCTTCATCATAACAATACCTAATTCTCATACGTCTGAAAATGGATGGCTTCCATAAAGCTTAAAAGAAATTCCCAATACTTATCCTTTCAGCTGAACTTGTATGTATGGTACATAAAGTACAATACTTCTAGTTTGTTTTTTTTTATTCACCTTTAGACTGTTTCATCTTATAATGCAAAACACATGAATCAGTTAATAAGAAAATTATACTGTGTGCCAAATTTCCTACTGTGAAAGATGTTTACTATATATTAATGGAAACACTGAAATAACAAAGGCTTTTTTAATAGAATGTCAGTGCAAGTACAATAAGTTTAGGTTGGGAAAGGAATTGGTAGTGGGCAAATATTGTAACATTTTTCTCTACTTTGTAATAAGGCTTCCTTGTCTCCTGTTCAAAAGCTTTAAAAAAATGAAGTAAACTAAATGCATCTGAATATACTCTACTTTTTCTGGAAAGTCAGTTTTAATTGTTGAAATTGCACACACTTTCTCATTTCCTAATCATAATCTTATTTGAGTAACTTCTAGGTTTTTTTGAAGGGGAAAGTCAATTTATATAAATATTTTAGAGAAAACAGTAGAGACTGCTTATTATTTAACACTGATGATAGAATAGCTAGCAGAAACCAACCAGATGGGAGCCCGTTGTGGTAGGTGCTGTACAAACAAAGTAAATGACAGTCCCTAACCCAAAAATCTTGCATTCTAAATGATAAGACAATGACTGGGGAATGGGACAAAAAAGGAGGCTAGAGTGGAGATAGAAAGGAAACAAAGTAATTAGATGTGCACAGTTCTTGGCCAATCAGGAGCAGCAATTACAACTCACCATCTGCATCGTCATTATTCAAAGCACTTTCAGTCAGGTATAATTTTGGCCAGGGAAGATTTAGGGTCGAACTATGTTTGCTTCAGAAGATGTGTACTGTGAAGAGAGAGAGTAGAGGGGACCCCTTCCTCTTAAAAATTCCTGTTTAAGAGTCAGCCCTATTGAGGAAGGGGAGCTGGTGCTGCCATGAACATTGCATATCAGAGAGAGGTGTGTTTTTGAATGAGGTGGGGTCAGGACTGCGAGCTAGACCACAGTCTAGGGGGTCAACCACAGTGTGGGGTCAGGGCTGCGACCTAGACCACGGTGTTCGTCGAACACAAAAGGTGGATTAATGGCCATTGGTGAATGTCTTTCCACCATGCTCCAGGATTACAGTGGCATGATGACAACTCCTGCATTACTCAACCATAATTCCTCTAGTCTCCATCACCACCTTCGCAGCAATGTGGCTTCAATAGCCTTCTCTGTACAGACAGTAGAATAAAGTATGGAGTTATGGGTCAATATAATGAAGCAATACCGATGTTAAACAAGCTCCTAGAATACTACAGCTTTAAAAAATACTGTAGCAAATAGAACAATGATGTGGAAGCACTAAATAGAGTTCTGTATATTTGTATTAAAAAGTAGTTGTCAAAATACTCATTAGTCATAGGCATTTCAAACTTCAACTGGTTTATAAAGTATTTAATATTTTCATATGCTTCCATGTAAAACCATCTGTCTCAGTGACAGAACAAAATGTTGAGAACAAGAACAAACGTATGTTTGTGGAAGTGCTCCATGAAATGTTAACAAGAAAGACATGAGATACACAGCAGTGTCTTGTAGCAAATAGGAAGGGGGATTGAAAAACATGGCAATCATCTTCTTTATTTACAGTTATGATGTTTTTGTTCTAATTTCTCTTTGTGTAGAAATGTGGGTTTAAAAAAAAAAAAAAAAAAGTCTGTCATTACAGATGGCCAGGGAAACAGGAAGATAGAGTAAGCTATTACTTATGCCTGCCTTTAGTTTTTCGTATCTCTGCTCTTTTTTTATTTCAACTCTTATCATTTTAAGCTTCCATAAATAAAGCAGAAATCATGTGTCCATTATAGTTTACTTAGTGTTTTATAGATCTGTTGGACTTCTCACAGCATGTTCCCCAGCCCGTAACATCTCCCCTCAGGAGCTGGCCAAGACTTCTTAGAAGTATTTGGGCTTTCGGGGGATATTTCTTGGTTTCACTGCACAAAGCACAGGAGTCACCTCATGATGTTCTGAAGTTAAAATGTATTAATGTGTCATATCTCTTAACCTGCCTAGCTGAAATGTGGAACACAGTGTGGGGCAATGATGAACACGTAAGAGACGTAGGAAGCTTAAAATGGCCCACAGACATTAAAGAGAAAGTCAAATCCTTAAGAAAAGATATTTGAATCTTTTCTCAGCAAGAGCTACAACAAGTAAAATCTAGTTGTAAAGAGTCTGAATGGTTAGGTCTTTAGTTACAAGGTTATAAAGCATTCAGTTTGTAATGGCTCTGTTCTCTCCAGGTATCTCTAATCTCTCTCCAGGTCTTTGTGAGGAAGAACTGAACTACCATGTAGTTGGTGCCCTGTCAACATTCTGTGAGTTTTCCAGGAAGCTGTTTTTAATGTATAAAAGGACAGATCCAAGAAGAATGAGCTTTTTGTTCAGCTTTGCACAGTTATTTAGGTTTATTTCCCCACTTTCCCATAAGTATCAAGTATTGGCCACTTGTCTAGGCAGGACAGCACAGCAGCTTGTTTCATCTGATCTGGTATGGCAAATCTCATATTCCTAGATGGAAAGGGGTGGGTCTTGTTCCTTTCTTATGAAGTGTAGGTTTTATACGATTAATTAAAGTCCTGTTTTCCTAATGGTATTCATAATGTGTACTTAAGATGAGGGCTTGAAATGAAGGAAGATAATGAGATTAGATGAAAAATGTCTTGCTAAGCCTTAACTGTGGGATTCAGAAATCTTTAATGAAATAAAATGGTGGTGGTAGGAAGTAGGGGGGTGAATCAATTATTGCAGACTACATTGACAACATCCCACTGACATCATAAAAAAAATTGCTGGAGTACTTAAAATATTATCATCATTGTGCCTTTGTTGTTTCTGTTCAACACGACATACAGTCTTTCACCATTAGCCAAAAACATTAATCTAGAAAATTGCCTATGGGTTAGTGTACTGAGTCTTTCAGCTACATTAAATTACATTACTAATACCTTTATAACAATAAGAAATATAAATGTGCAAAGCAACAATTTCTGATCTTTATTTAAGGGTTCAGATAAATATACTGTCTTCTGAATTTGTATGCAGCAATAGTGACATCTTGTGGCTAAATAAAAAATCTCCGCTCTGGGAATATATTTTGTATGGTCTCTTCCTGTTAATGTTTAAAAAAGTAACCTTCAAAAAACCAATTGAATACATGTAATTTTAAACTATTGAGTCTACTGTAAAAGGCTTATTCTGTGATATTGCCTTCCTAACAGCCCATAACTAACTTAAGAATACAACAATTGACATACTGGATCAGACCTATGGTCCAGACAAGATCAATACATTGTTTTTGATAGTGGCTGGCACTAGAGGCTTCAGAGGAATGGTCAGGAAACCACACAGTAAACAGATATGGCAGAGGGGGCCAAAATTACGCCCCCCCCCACAGTTTGGCCACCTCTGAGATATGGGATAACCTACCTCCAGGCAGGTGTCATCCTAACTGCTGATATTTAAGAGATTAGCTTAAACTCTGAAGAACGAGGCTTTATATCCCTTGAAGACATCCTTTTTAAAAAAGCTTTAGCTGCTGTTACTCTAGATATGCTTGCCATCCATAGAAATATCCAGTTCCCCTTTAAAACCTCCTGAATTCCCAGCTTCAATGACACAATGTGTCAGTAAATTCTATAGTCTATGCATTATGCATTTTTAAAAATATTTATTTTTATCAGTTTTTACTTGTGTCAATTTTCAGTGTTGTTGCACATCCCTTCTTCTTGTTTCATGATACAAGGAGAATAGAAGATCCTAATCTACCATCTCTGTACCATGCTTTATGGTGTACACTTTTATGCATCTCCTTTCTCAGGTAGACAATTCCAGAATTTTCAGTTTCTCTTCATATGAAAGGGTTTTTATTTTTCTTATGCAATTTTTTACCATCATTGTCCTGACCTCCTCTGAACACTGTTAACTTCTGTAGTATCCTTTTTTTAAAAAATGGGTGACCACTAGTGAACGCAGTATTTCAGAAAATGATACACTATTGATTTATATAATGGCATTATAATTTTCATAATATTCTACATCCCATTCTTCATAAGTCATAATATTTCATTAGCTTTTTTCACCACTGCTGCACATTGACAAGACAGCTTAATTTAATTGTCTGCGGTAATACTCAGATCCTTTCCTTGAACTCATACTGTTAATTTAGAGCCCTACAAGGTGTGCAGTTCATATTTCCCCACCGGTACATATTATTTTGCATTTATCAACACTGACTTTCTCCTGTTGTTGTGTTGCACATTCACCTAGCTTTAAATCACTCTGAAGTTGCTTGCAGTTTTCTCTGGAGTTGACTAACCTAAACATTTTTCGTCATCTTCAAATGGATGCCATCTCACTGCTCACCTCTTTTTGCAGATCATTAATAAATATGTTAATCAGCACTGGTTCTATTATGGAATTTTGAGGCACCCTGCTGTTATCGTCTGGTTCTCCTTTATCCACTATTTAATGGTATGTTCGAAAACTATAGATTAGTGAGGTGTGATTTTCCTGTGCAGAAAATAATTTTGCTGCTGTTTAGGGAAATTAAGACTATTTATACAAAAGTCTTATATTAAAATAGACATGAATTTATGTTAGAAATACTGTTTACCTACTGTCTTTACCTGCTATTTGTCAGATGCACTGCCACACTAATTTATATCTTGATTTCTGATTGGTAATCAGTGATATAAGAAGTGCCATATTATCATTGCAGATGGCATTTGTGTGCATATAGTTGTAAGAGAGGTTCCTAGAATGGTGATTCTTATGAGACCCTTACAATTTTCTTGGTGGATTTCTTCAAATAGGGCTTAAATAGCTTAAACCAAAACTTATTTATTTTCCATTACTGATTTACTTACTACTTTTCTTGCCTCATGTTTTATGACTGGTGGGAATAGTGAAGGATGAACCTTAAAAGGCTCGGAGTATAAGTTCAGAGAAGCGCTCAAAAATGTGTATATTTTCCAAAATGTATTCCCTTTGCATTTGGAAAATTGGCCCTGACAGTTTGATGAGAACAGGATTTCCCAAAATTTCTGATGCCTCTCAACCTTCAAACCTCTCTGTGTCTGACACAGACAATCACAATTTTTGAAAAAGGACTGAAATACATAATAACTGTGTTTTGCTGTGTCATGCAAAAATGATAGATAATGTATTTTAACTAAAGAACGTATTTAAGAATGTTTTATGTTTTTTAAGTAGAAGACTTCTGAAATCACTTTTCTGCAACCATAAGGATATCTCACATGGGTTGTCAGTTCCTCAGCACAGACATCTGCCACTTAAGTTCAAACAGTAACTGTTACCTATGTGGAATAGCCACTACAAACGGACTTGATGAGCACATTGCTTATGAATTACACAACTAGTTGCTAGACACAAGTAGAATCCTGGAGATCAGGAATCATGAGAACTAATTTTGGATATGAGAGGGAATTGCAGTGCAGTGGTTAGAGGCAGAACAGATTTGGTATATCCACCCACTGGTCACTATCAGTGTCTGCTTCCAGAGTGAGGCTCACAAGTATTTATGCTGAGGTGACGCATATATTTGCAGATTAACTCAAACAGTTTTTCAGAAGACAAGAATAATGTTACTTGACCAAAATTCTCATATGTTCCAGATTTTGGAAAACTATTTACCTTGATGATACCATACTTTAAATGTTCATTATGAACAATGTTATATGCCTTCTGCAGTTGAACACATTTTGTGGGCCAGATTCTTACCTCAAATGTAGAACAAACACTGCCTAGCTATTCTTATACATAAAATCAAGATAAAATCATTTGACATATTGGCTTATATGCATCTTTCATCCGGGACTAGAATGTGATCCTTTGTATGGACCATAAACATGTATTTAGGTGACAAATATGTAATTTTCCACATATACTGTGTAATTTACCATTTGAGAACACAACCCAAAATATGACCTACTTCATCATATGACATTTCTTTTCTCCCAAGGAAAATGATCCATTTCCTATTTATTCACTTTTAACATTCAGGGAAAAAAGTATGTAGCTTGTAATATTCATCCAGCCTTGTGTACATGTGGAAATGAAAAAACATTCAGATTTATCTGTCTCTGATTTACAAATGTTAGAAAAAGTACCCCAATAATATAAGTACTGGAAATACCCTATGTAGTGTACATAAGAGTCTTATTTTCTATTGCTATGAATAAACTTTACTAAGTATGTTTGCCACTACTTTGATTTTCATTGCTACTAATAAATAGAGCAAAGGAAATAGCTGTGTGTGCACTTGTTAATGACATACAGTTCCATAGAAAAAATGTTTTTTTTCCAATTCAAAGCTTTGAATGCTGATGATGCATTCATAGTCATTTTAATTGCCCAAATATTTGTGTGCTACCTAAATGATAAAAGTACCTCTCAGTTATTGTGTTTTCTCAGCCTTCATGAATTGTATTTCCTTGCTTGATACAGTATTTACTTGAATTATAATTTGAAGTAAGGTGGTAAAGGCCGACATGTTTATATAAATATATGTTATACACTGTCAAGGTGATAATCAATAGTAAATATTTAATCAGAAAAACTCTGCCATAATTAATTTTGTTTAGAAAGCTGGTATTACATAAGACAAAAAGAAATATTTGTGCAGCATTCTTAATATTGTCGTCTTTGCAAGTTAGAGAACTACAAGGAGACTGGAATTTAATGTCTCAACTAAGAGACTCAATATTCAGAATACAAAACAGGCAATTAAAAAATAAAGCACACATACAGCATAGCTGTGTTCTTTATTAATAATCTGAGATTGCCTTGCCTGTTAGTATTGAGTGAGTTTATGAGGACTGCCCCAAAGGGCTGACCAAAGCACGTTGTGCTCATTGCAGCATCCATGTGGTGAGTCCTTTCTTGGCTGGCAGGGGGAAAAGGGATTTTTTTTGTCCCCTTTAAAAGGGCCTTCCCCTCTACAACAGGTAATAAGGGAGTTAAAGGAAAGAGCAGGGAAGATGATGAGAGCAGGAAGCAGCAGAGCCAGGTCAGGGGAAGAATACCGCCTTTCCTTATGACCTGAAGAGTGTGTGTGTATACATCCTGCAGTCCTGGAAAAGCCCTATCTTACTGGATTGGGCTGGGGCACCCACCCAGCCAAAAATTTTTCAAAAGGACTGGATTTTGTCATGACATGCTGTGGGCATTACACTAATCACCCCTTTTTGGGAGGGGTTGGGAAGGAATTTTTCCCTCATTGCCGGATTGGCTGAGGTATGGTGAGGTTTTTGCATTCCCCATAGCATGACTGAGACTTGGTGGGATAGAGCTTGTGGGGAGTAAGGTTTTAATGTCACAGTTTTGTAGGTACGACTTATGGCAGATGTCCAGTGCAGGTCTTATTATGGAGTGAATATGGTTATTGGATTAATAGGTTGGAAAATAATTTGAAAGAAAGCATCCCTTAAGAGAGCTGAGAAAAGGAAGTTTGGGGGCTCCTGATATCTCATGCGAGGGGAGGATGGGGGGATTCTAGCAATGGGAAGGCTGGGACCAGGTGAAGGATGGTGTAGAAGTGATTAAGAAAATGATGGTGACCTGCACTTGTACAATATGTTGCCAGGTATTCCCAGATATTTTAGGTGACTAATTGTGGCCACATCCATTGCCTCTATCTTTCCTCTGATGTGACCAGGCAGTGGCATGTAGCTGTCATGGCTGGCCTGTTAAAAAAGTTGGCACCATGATGGTCATCAGGGGATGGTTGCATGTTGGTGGTATTTGTTTCTGTCTCTCCCTCACTCTCTTTCACTCTCTCACTGATTACTGGAGGCCCAGAGAAGGTGTTTGTCTGGTGTCACTGATTTTCAGTTTATTACTGTCTGTTACAACAATTACATATTGCTGTTTGTTCTTTTTATCTGAGTGCTTATGTGCTCTTTATTACTGTAGCATTTGACCACTTTGTTGCTTTATTTTATGTTGCTAATATTTCTTTACTCTCATACATTAAGGGCAGTCTTCGGTGATTGAAGAAATAGGCAAATTTGCATCAGAAACCTCATGTGAGGTTGGGAAGCTCAGCACTTCATCAGATGTACATACAGAAGCTTTGCTTATGTACACTGAAGTCAGCACAAGGGCTGCCTTCTGCCTGGAAATGTATTGTGCCTGGCATGAGATTGTGTCACTTCAGGTGGAAAATGTGGGGGTTCAGTGGTAGAGGGTTATGTCATCCTGGAGATGACCAGGTGGTTTTGCCCTTAGGACTTCATATTCTGAAATGGTAGAAGGTGCCTGTAGTCATGGAAGTTTTACAATACGCTACAGATGGTATCCTTTTTCTAGATAATAAAGTGGTTAAGGCACTAGCCTAGGACTTAGGGGACCTGGGTTCAATTCCCTGCTCTGCCAATAGATTTCCTGTATGACTTTGACCAAATCACTTTGTCACTCAGTGCCTGAGTTCCCCATCCGTAAAAAGGGAATGATAGTAGTTTGCTACCTTAGGAATATTGTGAACTGCTCAGTTCCTATAGTAATGAGGAACCATGTAAGTACCTTCGGTACAGTGTGGTTGACTGTCTTTCTACCATCTATTTTGCCTCAGTCTACTTTGTGTCATGCTGTTGGCACTGGATTTCAGGTGTGAGATAAGAAATATGTAGCTCTTAAATGAGAAGCAAATGGCAATCCCAGGGCTACTGACTAAAAAACGACCTTCTGAATTCTAGGAGGAACTAATTTCTCATCCTTAGGATATATTTAACGAGTAGTTAGTTCCTTCTTACTCTTTTCATTGTTAAGTGCAGTTACAGTTAAAAGGTCTTTTAGACCTAAATTATTATATGTTAGTAAATTCCTCATTCAAGTATACTTCCATTCACTCCAGTTTTAAATCCTTTCTTCCTTTTTTCCCAAGCACATAAACCCCGTTATTCTGCAGTTGTGCTGCAATTACAGTACCAGTGTAGTGCTCAGAAGGTATTCTTATCCAGAACACTATATAAAGGGTGTGGTGTTACTTTCAGTGATGACACTTGTAAAATACTATAAGTTTCTCTTCACCAACTTCTGTGTGTTTCAGCCTGAGATCTTTCAGTGGGTTATGGTAGTAAAAGTATTATTTTTTGCCCTTCGGCAAAAATGATTTGTGGCAAAAGTAATTCACTGTAAAGCAAATTATTACCATCCTTTGTCTCATGACAGGACTGTAATTAACTTATGTCACTGGTCACCTCTGTAACTGCTTATATGTTTTCAGTGCTGTCAGATGGAATTAGAAAAAAGAAATGAGGAATTCCTTACTTTAGCTGATACACTCTCTTTTATTGTGTGCATATTCTTCTATTGTATCTAGAGAATAAGTAGGTAATTAGAGTAAAACATGAAAGCTATTTATAACATTATAAAAGTGTATTTTAAAATGCTTCATGTGCATTAATAAATTGTGATGTCTCATTTGTATGGGATAGTTTAAACTATATCTTCAATAAATTAATACACAGAGGGAAGATAAGGGAAAGGGGGGAAAATATCTTAGCTAAATAATACGCATGCAGTGTTGTTGTAGCCATGTCAACCCCAGAATATATATAACTGTTCTGTGAGGTGGGTGATTTAATATCTTTCATTGGACCGTTTTCTGTTGGTGGGAGAGACGAGCCCCAGACCTGAAGAAGAGCTCTCTGTAAGCTTGAAAGCTTGTCTCATTCACCAGGAGAAGTTGGTCCAATAAAAGTTATTACCTCACACAGCTAAATAATATGTTTGTCGAATTACAACCTTACGCCTGGAGAAAGGAAGGATATTAGTTTTTAATAAGTACAAGTAAAGTATTTTTATTTTGGTAGAATTGTGTATATTTTTCATCAGCATCTCCCATGTGGGCTGTGATTCCAGTGCACAGCCTTGTAATCTCCTGCAATGGGAATGATTCAGCTTAAAAATCAATAGGGCATGAGGTATTTCAAGTTCTCATTATAGTAATGTGTCAACATCACTTCAGTGACCCCAGAGCCCTGTGTTGGCTGATTTGTTCACTGATTTATTGTGCAATTTTGTAGGGTGAACTATAATTTTACTTGGAATCTGAAACTCTACTTTTATGGTTTGTGTCCCAGTCTCCCGTCATTAGGACCGTCAGAGGTAATCAATACCTGTGCTTGTTACTAACAGCTGCATGAAGTTGTCAAGCAGTTAAATTGCAAAGAATACAAACAAAAGAATATTGTTGAAGCTGAGGTCAGTCAGTCTGGTTTTATTTAAATTTTCAATCCCTATAAACTTGATGGATGTTTTTGTAGCTTAACCTGTCACAAATACTACAAGTTCCCTTTCATGGCCAGAGGTTTCAACTCTTAAATTTTGCACAGATAAAGAATCACCACATCAGGTTATTTTACTTTTAAGTCATCCATGTACATTTATCTAGGTGTTGTATTAGCCCCCATAGACCTAACCAAACCAAAACAAACCCCAATAACCAAACACGCAACAGGTTGTTGCAGTCTCTTTCACAGAATACACGTATTGTGAGTCTGGCAAATCAGTGTTAAAGCAGATATGCCAACTTCATAATCATCACTAGTTCTTTGCTAATGTTAATGATTCATTACATGCTATAAGAGGAGCAGCTAGTGAGAATGCTGGATGCATTTTGGTATCTTGCACAATGCCATTCATGTTAGTATGGAAAAGAAACATGCTCCAAGCTTGTGTTTTCTGCTACCACTGTCCCTAAGCTGTGCTATGACACTTATGACATGACTGACATGGCATGCCACAGTCATAAACCAAGTGTTATGCCTTTCACTTCGTTAATATGCATGCCATATGTCACAAAGTACCATATCCTCCCTGCACAATTTGTATGCGCAATTTCCATTTTGTTGTTTCCTATGTATTTTTTTTATTATTCATGCTTACAAGGGAGTTTTCTCTTTTGACATTTGAGTGCTGCTTTTAAAAAAATGGGTACTATTTCCTTTAAATCACATTAACAAGATAGAAAATATGAACCATATTTGATTATTGGAGCAGGATCATATCTGTCACAGGCCATACATTTTCTCAGTATAAATTTTTCACTGTAATTGTGGACTCAATACCCTTCGGAGAATGTTGCAAGCCCAATTCCATACAAGCAACCGGAGAGGTTACTGCACTGTCGTAGGGTTCACAAAGTACAGGTTGTCCCAAATATATTTGGCATTAACTTCTAAATGGAGGTCCATAGGCCTGTTTGCAACATATTCACAAAAATGATTGGTTTATTAATTCCACCAATATTTAATAGACAGTGCCCCAAAATCTATAGTCTGAAAGGGCCCTACAAAAGAAACATGCAAAACTGGATTCTGGAGATCAAACACTTTTTGATGCATGGAAGCATGTCAGCAAATAGTCAGTTGTTATAATATATTATTTATATTACTCTAACATCGAGGAGTCCTAATCATGGATCAGGACCCCAGAATAGATCAGAAAGGAAGTGTCTGCCCCAAACAGCTTACTATCTAAATTAAGTGTAGAACCATTTCAATACACAGATCGATTCAGATTCTGGAATCCTGCAAAGGGGAATATGGTAGCATGTGTGTATAAATTATATTCTATGTTTCTTTTAGAATTATATTATTTACATATTGACACAGCATGCAATTTTGAATATATATAATATACAGGCAGATGTGAACGTTTTTGTTTTTGCCATCATGAAATATTATGAGTGTTTGTTTTAATTTAAAATTATGATGAGAGCACTTTCAGTTTTATAATCTTAATCATTTGATGATTAAAACATCATGCAGCATCTAAATATGTATGATCCTCAGAGAAAACAATTCTATATTTAGGTAAAGTTTCTGTAACTTAAAGGAAGCTTCCAGGTCTACATTGGTTATTTTGGTATCGCTCATGTAATAGAAATGAAAAATATTCAGTGCTTGGAACCATGTTTAAAAAAAGAAAATTAACTGTTCTGTAAATTGCAAGTTGAAATAGATTAAATTGAAGGCAAGTAATTTGTGGAGCTTTGTAACAATCATGATGACAAGGAACGTGTATGTTAACCAGAAATCAAACCCTTTGCATTTCCTGGAGCATATTGTTTGTCCTCTCCTGAATAATGCTGCCAAAATTGTTATTTTGAAATACAGTATCTCACTAACTACATTTTTTAAATTCATTTAAGCTTTATCAATGGGATTTGCAGAATTGTGCAGCATTGGCCTGACTTCAGCAGGAACAGAGTTAAGCAGACTCTGAGCACTTTTGAAAATCTCAACCCATATGTGTAGTCCCACAAATACTTATGCATGTGCTTAACTTTTTCCCATCAGATAGTTTCATTTGATGTTTCCAGGAGTGGTGCCTTAAGAAGACCTGAAGCATAGGTGTGCAAGAGATGAAAATGGAAAATAAGACAATGATATATCTTGCAGTGTACTCACCAGACAAATACGCTTGTAACTTAGCTGGAGTAGTGGTGGAAATTAAGATCCGCAGTAAGGAAAGGTACTGCTAACATCAGGAGTATTTACTGTAATTCATAACGTTTGGACATATCTTAATTCCTTCCCTAGTGTATGGTCCAAATGCAGTCACGTTTCCCACTGCATGCCTAGGCTTAAACCCAGAAAGCAAAACAAATCTAGATTCCCTCTGTTCAATATAATGAACAGGATCAGCAAAAACTTCCTTCCAATATTTCCTTAGGATAGTAAGTAAAAAAACCAGTGACCATGATATGTATATAACCAAAATCAGTGAATACTAACAGACCCAGAAAAACAGCAATCTCCTTAACAAAAGAGAAAAGATTTCAGATTGTCCAAAAGGCACTTTGTCACTCATTGGCAGGTCCCTGACAGCATTCTTATTGCCTGCAAAATTACTTGCTTCACTGGCAAATGAAGCATTATTATATATCCACCAAAGTAAATATTTTAGATTAGAAGGCCAGAGAATCATGCAAATCCAGTTTTCATAACACAGAGAAATGCCATCTTAAAAGCCAGAGAACAATTGCGTAAAATCAGTCATCCAATTGTGAAATACTAGATTATTTTTCCTTTTGGGAATTTGCATTTCTGAGAAAATAATTTTGTAGTAAAACCTGAAAAGCGTTTGCTTATTCATTTGAATCTACTGAATGGTATGTTTGCAACTCATCTTAATATTTTTATTTCTGTAACAAATTTTATACCTAAGCTTCCCAAAACCCATTAAATAGTTAATGAACTGTTATACAAGCTGTAAATAAATGTCCCTTCAGTATCCGTTAATGCACCCATGTTTTTAGTGCAATGCAGCATTTGCTTAACATTGAGTCTACATAATTGTTTGGGCAGGAACTGTATAATTTTTTTCCCCAAAGGATGACTTTTAGGCTTGGCTAATGAGTGTCATATAAGCAGTGGCTAAAGCACTGTGTAGACATAGAAATCTTAATGCTAGAGATTAACAAGAACCACAAAGTTTAAATCTGGCTCTGCACCTCCTCAGAGTCAATGAGTGCTAGAATTTGAGTTCTTGATGTGCTGTATGTCGAGATAAGGAAAAACTGTTAAACATTTTTTTAAAGAAATGTGGCTTTTGCTAATGCTGTTCCTGCATGCAACACATACACAAAAACCTCGCAAGTTAATGAGCATTCAGAAACAACTGAAAAAAATGAGCCTGCTTGCTGCATTATAATATAAAATATTGCATATACTTCACACTTTTCATGAAAAATTATAACTGTCTTCTTAGTTCATGATGGCAATAGTTATGTCTTTTATATCACTGATAAAGTACCTAATCCACTTTAATGATTTTCCCCCATAATTGAATCAGTGACGAAGGGGTTTGTACAGCTAAAAAATATCCCTGGCCTTCTGTGCCACAGAACATCGTGAGTCTTGATTCCTTGGCAGGTTGACCTATATAGCAGAATAAACTGGCATGGTGCTGCAACGAAGAAACTAGGGGAGCGGGGGGCTATGGCAGACCTTTCAGATACTGTGCAGCCCAGGAATATTTGTGAAGTTGACAGAAAGGCAGATAGCCCATGCAAATGAATTTTTCTACCCTGTCTCACAGTGCCACGATTCATTTACATTTTTAACCGCCCCACACCTTGCTGCTGGGTACATTATAAGGGTCAGCGTATAACTGCAGACATGGGAA
Organism: Mesoclemmys tuberculata; assembly: GCA_007922155.1. Taxonomy (NCBI): domain Eukaryota; kingdom Metazoa; phylum Chordata; order Testudines; family Chelidae; genus Mesoclemmys; species Mesoclemmys tuberculata. The sequence continues at coordinate 7,770,132 of ML675626.1, forward strand.
GCTGAGCCAGTCTTCCTTCCATCTATCTTCTGAAGCATCCCATTTAAAAATAAATACCATAAATATTTGGGAAGTTTGCCTGAAGGGTTTCTTCACTTTTTGAAAAACTGTACACCCTCAACACAGCTTCAGTAATGTTTAAAAAAAAAAATTCTCAGTGTGGCCTTTTAAAATTCTTCCCTGTCTGTCTGAATACACATTCCGCCATCATACAGAGATCTGTACAGTATACAAAATGTCAGATAGTTGTCTCTGTTTCTTCTGTGTGAATACTTTGAGAAGTAGGGGGCAAATGGCTCTTTCCTACAGTGTTTGCTGACTGTTTCATTCCCTCTGTCAGTGAAACACTGAACCAGCATTCCCTTATAATATTGGCGCAACATAAATTGCCATGCAGGGCAACCAGGCTGGTTGGAATAAAGAACCTCACATGGATAAGGGTCAACGCAGGATGATTGCTCTGATGGTTTGTAGTTATCAGAAAGTAAGGGGAGCTCTAAAATTCACTTTAATTATGTTGGGATCACCCTCTGTGGCTCTGGAACCAGGGAGGTCTGTGGTGATTTTGCAAGCCACCAGCTGCAGTGGCTAATTTTTTTTTAACTGAACACTTAGTGAATAGGCCTTGAGCAAAATGATGAGACCCAGAACTAGAACCTATGAGAGGATTATATTTTAAATGTGATCATATTTCTTTGGAAGGAAGAATCCTTTTAATTATTAAATTTATGGCATAATATAATTTGCAAAGATAATAAATTTTTAGCATTGACTATAGATTATTGAATCATTCGGAGAGAAAGGGATGGTGTTTAACTAAAGTGCTGGGTGGATGTTTAGGAGATGTGGTTTTAATTCCAGGCTGTGCAACACTTCTTGGATGATACTGGGAATCTGTCTGTGCTTCCACTCCCTGTGTGTATAATGGGGATAATAATTCATTCTTCCTTTCCCACTGTGGAGAATGGGAGAGTCTTTTGTTACCTGGGGTTCTGCCAACCCAAAGTTTGGTCTAACTTTACTTCGTGCAAAGTGGTGGTGGGAAATAAGCCAAATGGGGAGACATGGCCGTCCGGCCAAAAGATGGACTGGTGGAAACAGTGTAACACAAAAGTGCTCTTATTACAAAGCTATACTTTATTTAGGCTCAAGCACAACATGAGAGCGTTCTTACTTTAAAGCTATACTTATACTTAGCCTTAAGCACTTACAGATGTTCGCAACAGATTCGTAAAACACCCCAACCCTTAATAATTACCGAAGTCTGGGTTGGATTTCGAGTGGACATAGTGACGGCTTTCCAGTTGGCCTGATCTTCCAGCTGCTGTTAGAGGATCCAGAAGTAATGTCCAAGAAGAGATCCCCAAAGAATCCAAGCCTCTCTTCCCCTGCCTCTCCCCCCCAGTCTAGTTAGTAGACAATAACAGGTCAAGAAAGAAGAGGGGGGGGAAGTTTCAAAAGCTAGACATAAGGTTGCCAGAGTACTTAATTAATTAGATGTGTTCCTACATAATCTGCATATCTTGAGGCCTGTGACAAACATCTCCCAGAGGATATTCATAAATAAGCTTCTTGGTCTTTTCCTGAAACACAGATCTCAGCACATCCACCAGAGCATCTGGGAGGAGGTGTGGGGTCAGGCAAAAGTTGAGCAAGAGTCTCCCCTCTCCTCCTGGCTTAGTTATGCCAATGCTGCACAGGCCTGCAGAAAGGCCTGCCAAGTTTGGCTGCTGTTAGCAACAAATATGATAGTCAATATTATACTATCAAGTGGTTCCTGGCTCTTTTAGTGGTTTATCAAAATCTCCCCATACACATATGTATTATTTTTTTATGAATATCATATGCCCCTCGGTCTACCTGTTCGATATTACCCTGCCTGAATGCATGTAGAGTTAAATCAAAGAGGGATCTTAGGGGGGAAGCAAACAGGAAATAAAATAATGGCAGAGATAAGGCTCCTTAAGGAGGGGCGTTATTAATTGGGGAATGCCCCTGCCTGGCTCCAACTAGACTGGCAAGGTTACTCTTCCGAGACCTGAGCCTAGGATCAAAGAGGATACTAAAATCTTGCAGATGCTGGTCTAGGGAAGAAGGGATGTCTGAGTGGGCTGTCAGCAGCTGCCCAGAGAGGGGGAGAAGACACGGACAGAGACCCACTGAGGAACAGACAAAGAAACTGCAGCTAGTGTTCTGCTTCTCTCAGTCCCAGAGCTGGAGGTAACACGGCTAAAAGGAATTTGTTAAAGCTTGCAAGGAGAGATTAAAGTTTATGTAAGGGGAAATATATGGATAGGCCTTTTGTTTGTTTTAGCCCTTTGCTCTGCATGCTCTGTACTTTTAGGTGAATGAATAAATAGTGCTTTGTTTTGAAGCATTTTGAGTCATTTTAATCAGCTCATGTCTCAGGCTCCCACAGGGAAAGAGTTTGGCAGTGTCAAATACAGTATGCTCTGCTGCGTTACCATGGTTGAGAAAGAGAGAGATCTAATCTAAGAGTGGTAGGAGCACATAGTTTCACCCAAAAAGGAGAGAAGGTAGTGAAACCTATCCCCAAAGGGGATCTTCAAGATGCACTGAAAGGGGTCTATAGCACAGCTTGCTGTGTAACCATGATACCCACCTTTTCTTTTGTCTTTTTAGATTGTAAGCTCTGTAGGACATGAATTTGAATTGCATTATGTGTTTATACAGTACTTAGCATAATGGTACCTTGATCATACTTGGGGTCTAATGGCATTACTGTCAAACAGATAATAAATAAAGAGCTGTATTATGATAGCACATGCTTATAGCAAAATAGCTTTATTCCTATTCATTTTTAATGCTATATTCATTACCATGGTTTCTGAGCACATTACAGATCACAGGTGGTCCACACAAAGAAACTGATTCCCGTTCTCTTTCCATTGAGGTGGTTCGTATCATTCTGTTTATGTATTATCATCTTCATCTCCCTGTGGTATACATTGTTTAATGGAAAAGTACATTTATTTTTATTCATCTCAATAGACCAAAAGTTTAAAAGATAAGATGCACTGATCACTATGGAAACAAATGACGGTAAGCTATGTGGTGGGGGTTTTTCTTTTTGTTTTTCCCCCCTCTAATTTTGTGTGTGTGTATAATATAATATATAGATAGCGTACACATTTTTGAGGCACCCTGCTTTGTGTCTAGCTTTCTAAGAAGGGATGAGAGGCAATGTGATCTAGTAGGTAATAGGCATGGTTGGGAGTCAGGAGGCCTGGGTTCTGCTGTTAGCGATGTCACTGCCTTGCAGTAAAACCTTGGGGGCAGTAAGCCTGTTCAGACCTGAGTTTCTCCCTAGGTAAAATGTTAATACCAGCCCACGTTTTGAACTGGTTTGAGGTAATGGATGGCGAGACATTTTTTGCAAGGTTTTCGTGCCTTGCAAAAAATCTAATGCTGCAGGAAGACATTTAAGAGTTGGTTGAGTTAATAATAAACTTGATTTTTGCAGAAAGAAAAGTTTAGCCTTTGGAAGTCACTCAGCTTCCCTACTCATTTGTCTGAAATAGCCAGCTCTGTAATGAGTTAAAAGTGATGCTGCAAAGCATGCCTTTCTACATGAGTGTTTGGAGAAGACTAAGACATGAGAAGCATGTCTGTAGTAGTAGAAGGGTAATTAAGGGACGGGAATTGTTACATTTTCAACTGAATGGCTGTTTTTTTGGTGGTATCATTTATTGTTTGGTGGTGTTTTATTGAGTGGATTTTATCTTTATGCTTGTCAGGGCACCTAGAGCTTGGGATATTTGCGTTTTTATATTTGTAAATTGAAATAAATGTAAGCTCAGGGTATTACGTAATGGCTACTATTTTAAAAATTTTTTATTTGTATTTTTTGCTGACTGTTAAAGGAGGCTGGAAATTCATTTATAGTTGAGCTTTTGCTGGTCACAATTGGCATCTTTTTTTCAGCAAAATGCTACCTCAGTAGTGGGTTCAGAAAGGACAGTTGCAGTTAAACTGCATTGTATTAATTTTCAAGAGTTTATTTACTCTGAAAGTTGCTATTCACCCTGTGAGCTCACATACTGAGTCTAATACTGTGTGTCAGGTCTGGTCTACAGTGGCGACGGAGGTCAACGTAATGTCACTTACGCGGATCTCTGAAAGCCTGCGTCTACATTGGCATGGCAGTTGCATTGACTTAACACATGGCAAAAGTCGAAGTAATAAGTGGCGCAGCACCTAATTTGATTTTATTGGTTCGATTGTCTGTCAGTGCAGACAGAGCATAATGTAATTCGATGCTCATGGCCTCTGGGAGGTATCCCACTATGCCCTGTTGTGACCGCTATGGACGTTCGCGCTCTGCTGTTACGTGGTCACGCTCACTGGAAATGGCCCCTCCCCTCACGCCCTAGCAAAATTGCAGTCTTCATTTCCTGTCCAGCCAGCGTGGAGAGAGCTTGTAGCTGAATTCCTCATGGTTACTCAAAGGCCCAAACACGCTCTAGCATGGAGTCGGCCAGAGGTCTTAGATCTCATTGGTCTTTGCGGCAAGGAGTCCGTTATGGCTCAGCTCCGAGCCAACAAAAGAAATTTGGACATTTATGGGAAGATATCCCAGGGCATGTTGGAGAAGGGGCACAACAGGGATGTGCAGAAGTACCATGTGAAGATCAAGGAGCTACAGCAGGCATATCAAAAGGCCAGAGAAGCTAACAGCCATTCTGGCTCCTCGCCCAAAAATGCTGCTTCTACGAGGAGCTGCATGCCATTCTCGGCGGGCACCTCACCACGGAGCCACCACGCAGCATCAATACCTCTGCTCCATCCCATTCCAGGGACAATGATGAGGACTCCGTGGACGAGGAGGAGGATGAGGAGAGCAGGGTGCAGGAGATCATGGTGTCCCTTCTCCCAGACAGTCAGGACCTATTCCTGACCCCAGAGCAGTCCAGCAGCACGCAGAACAGCACTAATGATCCCAGGAAAGGCACATCTGGTGAGGGTTTTTTTTTTTCTTAGCAGTTAAGTTCTTCTTTAAGGGTGGGTGGGAGGAAGGAAAGGGGATTTCAGGGGTTTAGCGTACTGTCTTGGGCCGCTACTCCCAGAACAGATTATTAATGTGCAGACATATGCTCCGAGAATCATCAGTTGATATATGTAATCTGTTATCCTTGTTCCTTCCTCCCCAGTAGGATACTTTGCCATACCATGCCGCAATCAAGGGAGCCAGAGTCATGGCAGAACACAGCATAGTGGCATAACGGCCAGGCTGGTACCCCGCTGCATCCAGTAAAACTTCCCTTTCCTTGTTCCTTCCCTCAGGAGACTGATACCTATCGCTCATGGTCACCTAGGGAAGACGGCGCATGTTTATTCCCCATTGTATTACCCCAGTAAAGTCACTTGAATTATTTGGCTATGGTTTCAGAGGGCACTATTAACCCCCCTGTGATGTCCCCAGATCCCCTGTGGCCACCTTGTGACGAAATGGTCATCTTAATTAAATCGTGGTGCCCAGGCACCCCTCTCATACAGGGTATTTGAAATGAGCTTTTTTAATCGTCTCTAAAGCAGAATAAAGTGCCCCTAGCTTACCATCTCTGCAATGACACAGTGAGCCGACCCTTCTGGGATGTGCCGAATGGAATGAGGGTCCGTTTTACCCTTGTGCACAGCAAGGGGAGTTTTTTATACATTGTTGCATTTCTTTCATTTCCCTGGATATCCTAACAATGGCACCATTGTGCATTTCGTTTCGTTCTGTAGACACCTCGGCCTTGGCCCAGCCAGCTTGAACTGCTGCGGAAAGATCATCACAGATTAGGAAGAGAAAAAAAAACCCAAGAGATTACATGTTTGGTGAGCTCATGAACGCCTCTGCGGCCGCAGAGACACAGCTCCAAGCATGGCGAATGACCTTGTCCCAGAACATGGACAGGAACAGTCGAAGAGCGATGCAAGAGCATGATCGCAGTACCACGCAGGATCAAGCATGTGTGACCAAGCGGACATGCTCTGGCAGTTTGTGGAACTTCAGGAGGAGCGGCAGCCAGACACAGTCCTGCTGCAGCCCCTCCATAATGCTCCTCAGCCTATGGCTTTGCTGACCTCCCCCACCCTCAAGCGATCTCGGAGGAGAATGACCAGGCTGCAGTTTGTGGTGCACTCCACCCTGGTGGAGGCGAGCAGAAAGCGGCGGCCCCACTAACAGCTGGTCTGCAAGCAGCCACACTACCATTTGAGACTGTGAATGAGCACCAGCCCTCCGTCCCCACTGACTTGAATGCTCATAAATAAAAATTTGCATCATTTCAACACGTTTCTTTATTAAATCATATCTTGCTTGGGAGGGATTTGGAGGGTACTGACATACGTGGTGGGGGGATTTAAAGCAAAGGCATATAACATACAGGAACAGAAATAATTGCTACATCTCATTGAGGAACCGGGTTTTCAATGCCTCCTTAATGCAAAGCTCTATGCAGTTAGCTCTCCGAGTATTGTTGGCATCTGGCTGCTCATAATTGGTGCCCAGTCTTTCTGCCTCCACAGCCCACCCCTGGGGGAACCTTTCTCCTTTCGCTTCACACACATTATGAAGTCACTAGCTTTCATAGCAGAAGTCTATTAATGGCCTTGCACACTTGAATTATGGCAACTCCAGCTGTAGATTTACCGATTCCAAACTGATTCCCAACCAAGCAGTAACAGTCGGGAGTTGCCAGCTTCCACAGAGCGATGGCCACTCACTTCTCCACCATCAGAGCTTGTCTCAAGTGAGTATTCATGTGCTTCAGGGATGGGGCCAGCTCTGAGGAAAGTTCAAGGAAAGTGGCCTTTCGCATACAAAAGTTTTGCAGCCACTGGTCATCATCCCAAAGCTGCATAACGATGCAGTCCCTTCAGTCTGTGCTTGTTTCCTGGGACCAGAACCTGTTTCCTGTTTGTTTGGGAGAAGAAGGGAGGGGGAAGGAGCATTGCATCATGTGACAATGAATCTCATCCCAACAGCCACCGCGGCTAGTTGCACTGTGGGTTAGCTACCGACAGTGCACTGCTTTGACTGCTGACACAATCGTGGCAAGTGAGGATGCACGAGCCCAGCGCAAGGAGCCTGGTGTGGACACGATTCCGAGAATTCTAAAAATCAGTGGCTGAAAGTCAACTTTAAGTAAGTCGTCTTCACTGTGCAGTGTAGACATACCCTCAGTTACTTAAAAACCTTCTAAATCTGTGTGTCTCTATTCTGCTCAGTTGCATATTTTTAAGGCTGTTTCATTTCATCAGGACCTTCTTGGGCAAGGTGAAAGGAACCCTCCTTTTCCTTATCTTCAAACCACAGACCTTAAATGGAGGGCATTCTCCCTGCTACCACCTCCTGGAGCACAAACTAGTCCAAAGAAGTTGTGAGGAGGCAGGGCAACAGCCATATCCCCTCCACATCAGCCAGTTGACATGTTGACCCCGTTCAGCTGATAATGCTTAAGGATGAAGCACTCCCACTCACATGGGGTGTCTCTTCCCCTTCTTCTGAACAGCTTGAGTCAACTAAATAAAGTCTGCCCCCTAATGCAAAAATGTACTTACTGGGACAACTGCTATGTAAACCAGTTAAACCTAATGGTAATCAATGGCAATGGCTGCTGCTTAAGGGAGACAGAAATCCACTTAATTGGAATGGCTATAGGTGATACAGAGTTGCTTAGGCATTTTTTCTCTTTTCCATGGTGGTTTTGCCTGTTTGATCCACTAACAGATTCTAACTATCCTACAGTGCAGAAAGTGTATAAAAGCAAATGAGGTTTTTCATCACTACTTGCTCTACCATGTCAATTACATGTAGTAGGCCACCATACTGGGCAATCTACCAGCTGCCCACATTCTCCAATACTAAGCGAGGAGCATGATCAATTCTTATTCCAAGGCAAATGGGACCTCCTCTCACTTTCTTTGGCCTGTTTAGGTAATAGGAATACCACAGTTAAGCAGCCTTCTGGACAGTATCATTATTGTTGCTTGTTTGGGTTTTTTTTTTGCCTTGGGAATTCCATTGAAATGGAATGAATGCATATTTAGTGCAGAATTCCAAATAAGGAGCTTTCACTGTATACTGGAACGCCTGCAACCATACCATCTTGTGCTGTGATCCTGTCATACTTCGCTAAAAACCGGGCAGGGTGGGGGCAGGAACTTTATAGGAGATCTTCAGGTAATATATCGGTGTGTCAAAAAATGATGATGATTTAGAAGGTGATGCTGAACCCTCTTAGTCATCGAGGCCTTGTGTTAGAGGCCACTGTGTAAAAGGGGATGCACCGTATTTTATTTTATTTGTTTACTTTTAAACCGTGGCCTCTTGTGATTTTAGCTGATATGTTTTCTTTGCTGTGCTGTCTACCATTAAACACGTGCTGAGTTCTACTCTGTACATGGTGGGGTGCAATAATAACTGTATATCTTAGCCACTTCACAGAGGATTGTGAAAGTTGCTTAATGGTTTCAAAGTGCTTTGAGGTGCTCCCATGAAGGACATTATACTCATGTAAAATACTGGTGTTCTCACTGAAGTCTGGACAAAATATAAACCTTTGTTTCAAAAAGCCATTTTGTGCTATATAGCCATTTGAGTGCTGCTTCACGAAATCAAACATTGTACTTGAGAACTATATTAAAGAAAACCCTCATAGTGATAAAAAGCTTTATACATGACATTCAATCCAAGGTCATTCATAATGTGAGTCATGGTACTGAGAAGAACCAAATTAAGTATCTTTTAATGCCGCATAACTGAAAATACATTGGGAGATCTGGTTAGTGGTTTATAGGGGAATCCAGATAAGGGTAGCAAATCAAGAAAAGCTATGTAATAAAATAACCACTTAGACAGACAGTATACCACAATATGTGACAGAATTATGCGACTGTGTCTAAAATGTGAACTGAAATAAATATCATTTATACTCTTCTGTCTGAATGGTCAGTTCTGGGGAACACTTCCCTAAAATAATGCTGCTCTTGCATGGCTTTGTGGCCATCTAGCCTTGGTTATTACAGCTCTTAGTTTTTTCTTAAAGGTTATTTATTGTGCACATTACAGTCAAAGTTTTGTGCAAGCAAAATCGTTGTCAGATCAATATGATATGTTGCTAGTAGCCAGTACAGTGATTTGATGATGGGGAAGAACTTTTTTTCCAAAGGTTGTCAATATTCCAGCTTCCTGACATGTTGACTAAGTTCCTTTCTCAGACCTGAAGAAGAGCTCTTTGTAGCTCAAAGGCTTGTCTCGTTCACCAACAGAAGTTGGTTCAATAAAAGATGTTACCTCACCCACCTTGTCTCTCTCAGATGTTTAAAAAGTAATTACAGATATTAGTTTTCTTAAAATAATTTTAGGTCCTTCTGTTTATATGTACCCCAGCATTTGAGAGGAATGCATAAACCTAGTAGTAATACAACTGTAAGTTGTAAGGTTTGGACTATTACACTAAAGTATGTGTTTTGTGTGTATACTTCCCTGCATCTCCAACACCTTTCTGAAATTGTGGCTGCCACATTTCAGGGTAACTGCGCCTGTATTTCCCCTTTGTTCAACAAAGGGACCCACCCAAGACTCTGCAGAAGCCCTTCCACCAGAGGGGTTTGAACTCATATGTATTGGAATTGGGATGCGAGGTGAAGCCTGGGAGCATCTGTGCGCCATGACTTCCTCGCCTCAGAAGCCCACAAATATGTGATCTAATGCTGGTGCTGTTCTGAGCAGCATTGACTCCTTCTGGGTCCACCTGTCAGCTGCTGCCATGCAGATACTGGTATGGAAGGCTTGCTAATAAAGCAGACACACTGGATGGAGATCCACTAGGGGATAGGACAAAGAGATGGAGAGCAGCTCGGAAGTTCTGAGATCCACTGTGGACAGACCAGCTCAGATCACTGAACTAAGCTAATACTCTGTCCCCTCCATGGGCCCCTACATTTTTGTGATCTGGGGGAATCACATTAAGGAAATTCAATGAAGTGATCTTTGTCTGCTTTTTTCTCCTCCCCTCAATTTTGATATGGCCCTAAATTATTAAATAATGATTTTGGAAGCTGTTGGACTTAAACCCAATTGTAATAGTGTGAATTAAATAGGGAAATCTTGTGCATATACAGCATGCAGTATATTGACGTGTGGCAAGGCAGGAGTGAGCAATGCAGAACTTCTCCCTTTTAGCTAGAGGCATGCTTGTCCTCAGATCTTGCTGGGAAAGGGAATGGCAGAACTCTGCACTTTGAGCTCCTGCTCATTTTGAGCACTACATAGACCTGGTAGAAAACAGTGCCAAATAACCTGAAGATAAGTGCTGCCTACTAGACGTTGAACTACTGCATGGACTACTGTAGGGGAAAATTGTGTACAGAAGCTAACATTTAGTTCAGTGGTTCTGAGCGATAACACTTTATATTAAATCTCAAGTCTAAGCATGATGTGTACATACTTTTGTAACATTTCAGTTAGTTGACTGCAATATACACTGTATAGAGTTACCTTAGCTACTGATCTGATGCCTGCAGCTAATTAAAATCATCAGTTCGCCTAGACAGCAAAGATCTGTTGTGACCTATGGCGTGTGCCATATTGGATTGTATGTCCCTAAATACTTTGCCACCTTGGGACAGGGGGGAAGGAAGCGCGGTGACTGAAGCCATTTTCCTAACTATAAGTACTTTGCCTTCAGCTATCTGCACACCATTGCCGTTGACCTGAAGAGTTAATCTGCCACAAGTGACGAAGACTCCATTGCTGCCCAGTCTTCACCAGAGCCTCATTTGCTGACTGTTTCAGGGTTCATGACAGGCCCTCATGACAACCATAATGGCTAAGAGGAAATAGGCCATACTTTGCCATGCCAAGCAATCCCCTAGTTAGGTTGTTGCCGACTCCCCACAAGCTAGGACGTGAGGTTGGACTTTTGGGGAGCAGCTAACGCAGTACTGTTATTGGGCCTGGGTGGAGGAAATTTTAACTACTTTTTGTTTTGCTCTCTCCAGTGGCTGTCTGTTAGCTCACACATGAAGTTGAAGCGTTCATGAAGTGAACTCACTTTTAAAGCTTCAAATGGATTGGGTTCTGAATGACTTTCTGTGCTGCTGGACACCTTTCTTTCTTGTTAAGTCTGAAGGAACAGGGCGTTTTTTTTCTATGGCTTACAGAATTAAAGCTAGTAGTATTATTGTTAACTTGCTAATTTACAGATTTAGAGCCCTAAAAACTTGCATTGCAAGAAAGGGGGTGGGTGGAGAGAACAGATTGTGTATACTCAACATAATTCAATAGCATTCATCTGTGGCTTTGGAAATCCACTCAGGGAAGGGAGAAATTAAAATTTCCAGGAAAGAAAGTATATTCCCTTTGAAATCATGGGGAGCAACACTCCACCTGCGTGTTTACATTGTTCCGTGCCCCCAAATGCTCACAATTTAGTTTTATACATGAGACAACAAACAATTAAGATGGGGCTGGGAGAAGAAAAGAAAATGGTCTATAGCAATAAAATGACAGATACAAGGACATATGCAGCATGGTTGAACAATTTTTTTCATATATTTCTTGGCTGAATTCCTCTGTGTGATTATGGTAGAAGTTGCATTATAGTAGAAGTTGTTTTTTAGGGGAGAATAACGGTCTGGTGAACTAGTTCAGGGAGGGAATTTCTTATATCAGGAATAGGATGGAAAGAAGCACAGAGATAGCTATATAGATCATAACTTTGCTTCTGTAGCCCCAAGCATTTGGGCTGCCTTTTTTCTAGGAACAAAGGGTTCCACAGTTTTTGGTATATTTTAAAAGAAGACTAAAATATTGTGTTATTTGTTGAAGTATTTTGCATTATATTTGCCACCTTTCCTTGGCAGGTTTCTATTGTTTCATTGGTTCTATTCTGAGAAGCATGTAGTGTATTTAGAACGCTATGGCAAACAGGAACCTTAGATATAAAAATATCTTGTTATGAGATCAGTTACAGCTCACTCATCTCCTAAACAGAGACATATGGCTCAGCACAAGCGTGGATTAATTAGGTCTGAAGGTAAATATGTCATTTTGGCCACAACTCAGATAGTGTTCAAGATCAGTAAAAAAGCTAATCATAATAATACTAGCAGTGATAGAAAACTTGGCAGCAATAACAGTAGCTTATATAAAGTAAGTAAAGAGAAATTAAGTGACACCTAAAAAATGAATCAATAACAAACTGTTGACAAATATTTGCATTCATAAATAAACTACTACTGGCAACACAACTTAATTTATAAGGAAACATAAACTAACTTGAGTAGTATTAAATATCTGAAATAAATGATTTATGCTGTGCGCTACCTGCCATCAGAGCCAGCCAAAATACTGACATCTTGTTTTCCAAACCCTGTGAAACTTCACTTTTTAGTACAGCATGATTGACAAGCTGGCTAACGGATTAAAACCAGGCATAAATATTTGAAAAAATTTGCAACCGACTTATAGTGGCTGAAAAGCCATTACAGTTTAAGTGGTGTCTTTTCCATACTGCCAAGTTTTGTGCAGCTCTGTGTTACTTGTCAGAACAGCAAGAAATAGTCACTGATTTCCTCCCTTGGTGTCACACACAGCTGTGGGAGCAGGTGCAGGGAGGCAGTAACCGATTCCCTAAACACCTTAGAAACAGCACAGCTTGGGGGAGCCATAGGCAGCCAAGTGTGTGGAGGCTCCAAGCAGGAATGAGAAAAGCAAGGGACAGCCAGAGGGGTATGTGAGTGGTGGCAGGAGGCTGGTGGGGAAACAGGCTGGATTAAGGATGCTTGTTGGAAGAGGAGACAGAGACCCTGGAGGGTTTGGGGATGTTGGGAGCTGGGCATAGCAGGAGAGGGTTGTGGTAGAAGTGGCTACAAAGTGTTGTTTTGAGCCAGCATGGTGTTGAGGGTGTGGGGGTCATCGGACAGTCTTCCTCATTTTTCTCCTCTCCCCCTTGGCCTCCCCAATTCCACTCAGTCCCTTTTCAGTCCTGGTAACTCATTCTTCCCCTCCTCAGTGCCGCATTCAGTCTCTCCCTCTATCGTCTGATTTCCCTTCTCTGCAAGCTGCCACCACCACCCATTGCTGGCCAGGTGCCAGTAGGGTGAGCAGAGAGGGGAGAGGTCCCTTGGCTGGGACAAGAACCTACGGCAGCTCTGCTGACTATGTGAGGATCCATTGGAGTTCTGGGGATGCTTGGCAACGACTGCACAGTTCATAACTATCATGCCAGATGTGTGACACTTGGCAGCTCAGTTCTTCACGTTTTACAAGTTTAAGCTGATGCACCTGGAGAGGAGAGTCCAAAACCAAAGTAATAACAGTAAGAAAGTTCAGTCAATCTTTATGTAAAGGGAGAGAATGCTAAACACTGCCAGTATGATAAATGCAACTTGGGTTGTCCTGCAAAACAATTCTCTGCCTCCCCTCCTTTGTGATCACACCACTCCACAAAATTTCAGGTGCCTATCTGTCTGTTCTGCCACAGGAGAATTTGGAGCCCGACTGCTTGTGCTGGGGTCTGTGCACAATCAGAAACATTTAAACAAAACAAGAAGGGATGATGGGTGGCATCTGGCCCCCATCAATCTCAAGGTTTTGTGTCCATTTTAGAACTTTAGATTGTTGGAACTCTTACCAACTTTTGTAACTTCTGAATTCAGAATGGTCAGCATTATTAATGTAACAAGTTCTCAAAATCCAGGGGCTCCCAAATTTGGGCTCAGATACAGAGTCCAGTAAAGTTAGTGGAGTCCTTTCATTGACTTCAAAGGGTAGTGGTCTAGGCAGTTTGTGTTGTAAAATATTTCGTGGGAAGACCATTAAAATAGAGACACAAAAATAAAAATGCACTGTCCTAAAAGATTCTTTCCTTTCCTATTGTCTTGTATTTATCACTTTTGTCCTTCCATTTCTAGCCCTTTCTGTCCATTTCTATAATGTTTTCTCTGTTTATTTTTCTCATTTGTAGCTACTGTCTCCTCTTCTTTATTATTATTATTCTTCCTTCTCCTTTCATTGTAAGGCAGCTTCTTATGGCCCTCTGCAAACATGAACTAATCACAATAACTCTGTGAGGCTGGTATTATAATCCCCCATTTTACATATGGGGAAACTGAGATGCACAATTTCCTTACCTAATGACCCATGCTTACTCCACTACAGCAAGCTGCTTCTCATACTATTGAACTGTTTCCCTTGCAACAATAAGCTACACTACCTGCACAGCAGAGGAGCCAGCTTTTCTGCAGGAAGCCAGGCAGTAGAGAGAGCATGGAAACCTTAGGATATGTCTACACAGAAACTAGACATCTGTGGCTGGCCCATGCCAACTGCCTCAGGCTCATCGGGCTCGGACTGCAGGGCTGTTTCATTGCTGTGTAGACTTCCAGGATTGGGCTGGAGTCCAGGGTCTAGGATGCTACAGGGTTGGAGGGTCCCAGAACTTGCAGTCCAACCCAAGCCCTGAAGCCTACCCAGCAATGAAACAGTTCTGTAGCCTGAACCCTGTGAGCCAAAGTCAGCTGACACAGGCAAGCTGCTGGTTTTTCTTTGCTGTGTAGACATAGAAGAAGGAGACCAGCAGCAGCCCGCAACCTCAGACACAAACTGGACTGGTGTCAAAGGAATTGGAAGTATGTAAGGACAACTACTATAAGAATGAATTTGGGAAGGGGAATTGGTATCTGAAGTACTAATAATTATATTTAAATACATTTAAAAACAAGGCTTGCATGCTGTCTGCCTGAAGTAAGTTTAATGATAGGCAATTTATTGCATTGGTTGATAAGTTTTAATTGTTCTGAACAAAGGAATGTAAGAGAAAAACGAGCTTGTGATAATTAATGTTCAGGTTGTAGCCTCTCTCTATTTTTGGCTACATAATACCTAATCTCCCTCTCTGTCTCTCACTCTCACACATGCTCACACACACTTTTATCCTTTTTTGTGAATATTGAGCTCATTCACCAATTCTATGAGAGTCATACCAACCACCAAAGAACATTATAGCATTTAAAATGCTAAGAAACTTTTTTTTTCTTCCTTGGTATGTAAATACATTTAAAATAATTGAAAAGCTTTTTCCTTGTTAATAGTAAATTGATTCAGCAGCGTGACCTGAGTAGACAATAGTCCAAACAACTCCAACAAAACCATAGGGCCTGATTCTGCACTGCCTTACTCCTTGTGTAATCATCTACACTTCTGGAAAGTCACCATGGGTATATCTGCACTGCCAGCTCCGTGGGGATGAATGTGTGGGCTGTGAAGACCTGCTCAGTCGATCCCAAAAGTGCTCTCTGGTCGATGCTATTGATCCACCTCCCCAAAAGGAGTAAGCATGCGTCAGCCGGAGGACATCTCCCATTGACTCAGCACAGTGAAGACGCCGCAGTATGGCAATAGAAATAAGTCGACGGAAGATATGCAACCTACAGTATGTCAGTATGTCGCTTGTATATTTCCCGTCGACCTCTGGTGGCAGTATAGACCAGGCCCATAAAGTAGTAGACTTTCAGGTAGAAGTAGGGAGGTGATATTACTTTTGCATAGTGCATTAGTGAGTCCATTACTTGAATTATGTTTTCCAGTTTTGGTGTCCATACTTCCGAAATGATGCTGACAAATTCAAAAGGGGTTGGAAAAGAACTAAAAGAATGACTGAAGTTCTGGAAAACATGTCCGAGTGAGAGACTATTCAGTTTATCTACAAGATGATTAAGAGGTGCAAGCACAATAAAGTCCACACCAGTAATATAGATACACTTGCTGCTTCAATAGAGCCAGTTTCACAAAGCTGTAAACAATTATGAGCCAAATCAGCTGGGAGGAAGTATTTAATCAGAAAAATGTGACTGATAATTCGGAATCATTTAAGAACACCTTACTAAATGTCCCAAAAGCCACAATCTCACAATTGAAGAGGACGACTGTGTTGGTTAAAAAGCCAACCTTGTTTAGAGAGGAAGTGAAGGCAGCTGTAAAAATAAAATATAAAAAATAGTATGTAACAAACAGAAGAAAGGGTAAGGTGATAGTAGGTAGGAATTTGTAGAAAATTGATCAAGGGAAGCAAATAGGCAGTGGTCTCAGCACACCAGCAGTCTATCTTTTGTCAGGTTTTTGGTAGGCATCATGGCAAAGAAAAGTTTTGAGGGGGCCTTAAAATCTATGAATCCACGAAAGATGCTACGAAAGATGCTACGACATGAAAACTCTCTCACATTGCATTCTCTTTTTTACACCCAGTTTGCACAAGTGTCAATGACCACACCAAACTGCAATGAATATTTCATAAATTTTCTTATTGCATGGGATGAAATTGTGGTTTGAAATATCACCATGTATTGTAAATATTTGGTTCATTTAATAATGTATAGATGCCCACATTGCATAAATAATCCCCCATTTTCTGTTTCCTCTGAAATATTAAGAATTGAACAGACACTGAAACTATAAACTACCCTTTTGCACTTAGAGCTAGTCCCTCTAAAACAGGTTTATAATAATCTTTTTCAGTTATATGCCACATGTAATTCATATATTTCAAAGCACTTTAAGGAGGAAGTTTAGGGTCACTACTGCACTTACAAAGAAGTTAAGTTACTTGCCCGCTGTCTGTCTCACAGCAAATTAATCTGGCCTGTTTAGTATGCTAGGCAGTTTTTGTATGTTATTGTAGAGTCTAGGTTAAAAGTACCTCACTTTTTTTGGTTATTGGCAGGTGAAAAATTGTAGAATAAATTATAGTGGTATTTGGTACAACTGATAAGCAAATCTGTAGCTCCTTTCTAGTTATACAGATCCAAATTTATTGTGCAGATAAATCTCATGTTTCAGAAATGTGAATTTAACACTGGGGGAATCTGGTATTAACTTCACTTGTCTCATGTTTAGAAAATCCTCAGGAAAAACCTCTCACTTCTTAAGTTAGCTGATGTGGATTAATGCCTTTTCAAGACCTCTCCACATTTCTTTCCCATTTAAAAACAAAAACAATCCCCGCACCCTCCCCCCCAAAAGCAACAATCCAGCTTTGTTTCTTATGAATGTTTAATGGACTCTAGAAATTTTAAAATTTCTTATTTTGGTCCCCCACTGCTCTCCCCTGTTGCCTTCAAGTTAATATGTAATATGATGTAGACATCCCTCATACACTTCTATCATCACAGTAATGTTGTTTTGATGATGTACTGCATTTCAAATTAGCACTGGCATAAAAAGACAATGGGGGCTTAGAAGGGATTTTATTTTCCTGTGCTCTTTAAAGCGTGCTAAGTATAATTATAGTTAACAGCTGAGAAAGTAGGCTCTTAATCTACCAAGATGTATGGTGCTTTATGGATCTTCAAGATCATAGAAAATACCTTTTTGGTATCAGGGTAAGTCTATACTGCATGCCTCTTTCAGCGGTATGTAAAGTAAATGCCCACATAGCCTCTGTAACATGGGTATAAATAGCCATGTAGACTGTGAAGTAGCTGAGTAAAGCATGAGCATAGATGAGTAAAGACAAGGCTGAGGGTATGTATGCAAGTACATACCCTACATACTCTGCTTACCCAAGCTGAGCCCCATCTACATAGCTAATTTTAGCAGTGTGGTGTTCTGCTGCCTCCCTGCCACTGGAGACTTCCTCTCCACTGGAAAAGACTCCCCCAGTGGGGAAAGGCTCTGGCATGGTGATGCAGCCGGTAAGGCTTTGGCAGCTCCCCATTGAGGATCCTTCTCCCACTTCAGGGAAAGAGTTGGGCAGGAGGGGAAAGATTCTGTCCAGCTCCCCACTTCCGGAGCCCTTCTGTTCAGCTGGGAGAGTCTACCAGCTCCCCGTTGCTAGAGCATAGCTTGTCTGTGAGTAAAGGCTCTGGTAGGGGTGAGGCAGCTGGGAAAGACTCTGGCAGCTTCCTGCTGCTGGAGTCCTTTCCGTGCATCAAGGAAAGACCATGACCAGGGGAGGCAGTGGGGCAAGGTTTTGGAAGCAGGGAAAGACTCTGCCAGCTGCTGGTTGCTGGAGAAAAGCAGCAGGGAATGGCTCCAGCTGCAGGGAGCTGCGAAAGCCTTTCCCCACTGCCTTCCCTCTGCCAGAAACTTTCGCTGATGTGTAGCTATGTAGAGTGGATGCAGCCTGCTTTTCACTGGGGCGTGTAACTACGCACATACTAGATGCTGCTGACAGTGTCATGTGGTGTATTTGTAGCTGTAGCGTATGCCCAGACTAACTTAGGTGGCTTCAGCCAGACTGAAATCTCTCAGAACCAGAATGAGTCTGAAAGCATAATAAAGAATGCTGGGGCTTTGGAGGCTACTTTATGCAGTGCTTGGGTCAGTTTCGAGCTGTCGTTTACACGTCTAGTAGCATTCAGTATCCACAAGAAGGTAGATGTGCTCACAGCAACAATAATATAAAACTACACTATTTTACATCTCTGCCTTTAATGGACAACAGCCTCCAAATATCCCAGGCAGGATTTCTATTCTCTTACTTTTATTTTATTCTCCCCCACTCCTCCACCCCCCATTTTTGATACCATCTCTGCTTGTTTCTCATTTTCCCTGTTCCTTCTCTCTCCTGTTCCTTTTCTCCCCTTTCCCATTTTATTTTTCCCTCACACAACTTAGTTCTGTCCATCTCACTCCAGCCTCACTCTAACCCAAGTCATCTTCCTTTTGGGCACTGAGGCGGGGAGGAGAGATAAGGCCCACAAACGCTGGTCTTACATATGTTTGGGATGGTTGGGGATATACAAATTCCCAGAAGGAAAGCTGACCATTTGTTCACAGGATGAGGTGCTGCACAATTGGTCTTTCATTGGATGGGAATAGAAATTGGCTCTGGGGGCTAAAGACAAGTAAGTTCTCAATATTTTTCCCCTATAAGATGCTGATGCATATGGTTAAGCATAAGCACAGATTTAGTTTTTAAGAAAAATGTGGCATAAGCAAGATCTCAGGATGGATGGCTAGGCTAAAATGTTTATTTAGAAGAAAATGCCCCTGAGTTCTCTGAACTTACCTGCCAGTACATCAAAGCACCTACAATATTTCTCAGGAATCCCAGTGGCTTGATATTTTAGTAGCTGAACATCTATACTGTATTTTATCGCTAGTGGTGTGAAAAAGTACCTGTTTGCTATGACCTCAGCTGGATGTTTATCCTAGGCTTAGCTATCCAGCAGTAATAAATGAATATCAAAGGTCTGGAATTTGTTTCTGTCCAAGAGACCAGTCTCATACTTCCCATTCATTTCAGCGCTTCTGGCCAGTATTCCTTATTGCTTCTGCTGCTCACTCATGTTGTTTTCCATTTAAAAGTGAGATGTCAACAGAGTGTGGTAACATTGAATGCTTTTATGGGTCCCTGCAACAGTGTTCAGCAACACCTTACCTAGATAGTCCTCTGTCTTAGATGGTTTCAACACAACAAATGCTGCATCATGGCAGGGGACTAGATTTAGATTACCCTTGTGGTTCCTTCTAATCCTATGATTCTAACTGCAATATTGTGGAGCACTACCTCTCAAAAATAAATAAAGAAAGAAAGAAAGAAAACATAAAACCTTACAAAGAATTTTGTTCTTTGTGAATAACACATTTTGTTTAAATCCTGTTTACCATCTAGACTGTATACTGTGTTCATTCTTATGATTACTTTTATTAGTTCCCTAAGAAAACTATCACAGGTATCTAGCCTCATAAATGTAATGGACTACGTTCCTCATTCTAACTGGTGAAACCATGCATTCTTAATATAGAAAGCTCCCTCTGCTCAGCTACAGTATTTTCTTCTTCAGGAATCATTAGTAATAGTAGTATTTGGGGTTTATAATCCAAGTAATACTTCCCAAACCAAACCTTACTGGTGTTAATAGCTCTTATTTTTCTTTGCAAACTGTTTCTCTCCCCACACATCCCTTAGTCTTAGGACAATTAACTAACAAACTGGTCATTAACTACTGATGATAATCAATTTGTCAGGGATTACTGTGCAATGATGCCATATCCTCTAGTAATTAGATAAACCAAAATTAATTGTAGAAAGTGTCAAAGTGCCCTTTTTCCAAGACCCAGGGAGCCTCACCAGAAGCCAAACATAGAAGCCCCCTTGCAGAGAAAGGGGGTAGGAAAGAAGAAACATTCATCAGTTGCATGTTTTCAAAAATATCATTGATTTGGCAGATTTAGAGTTTTCTAATATAACTTCTTACCCTTCTGCAGAAAAAAAGATGAGAGAAAATAAACTTAGTCACATTTCGTTTAAAAAGCAAGGGTCTTTACTGGCCATGTTTGATATCTTTTGCCTTGGATAACATCTCACATATTTATATCAAAACTGTGGCCTTAAAACTTGGCTTCTTTTAGGTCACAAAAGCAACTGCATTTAATTCACAGGTCTCACACACCTAGGACTGTGATTAATCCCTGAAACTCTTTCTTTATGTTAGGGCATGCCATACCCTGGAAGAGAAGTGAAAGGTGAGAGATATAGATGATTAGGAAGTGGAATTATCATGTCCATTATTAATGTTTACTTTCACAAATAAGCAGAAAAATCACTTCATGGTCTGTTTAAATTAGATATATTAGTTTCCGGTATATGTCTATGATTTTGGGGTTTAAAAAACCCCCAAAGTTTGTCTTTTCACGTTCATGAGGTGATTTTCAAGACAGTTATCGATCTTGAGAATTTTTGGGTCCCCTTTACTGTAGAATGTTGTAGCACTGACAGTCTAACTTTTCATCTTCACAACACCCTTGTAAGGTAGGTATTATCCTCATTGCCCAGATGGGGAACTGAAGCATTGGGGTTTGTCTACCCTGCAGTTGGAAGTGTGATTGCAGAGTGGGTAGGCTTACTTGAACTTGCTTTAATCTAGTGACCATGACTAAAAATAGCTGTGAAAAGACTGGCACAGGCTGTACAAGCCCACTTGGGACCGTGGGTGTATATTCCCAGTGCTAGCTCATATTGAAGCCGGTACTTCTGCATCTTCACTGCTATTTTTAGCCATGCTAGCTACATTAAAGCTAGCATATGCATGCCTACCCAGCTGCAATGGTACTTTCAAGTGCAGGGTAACAGACCCTTAATGATTTTCCCAAGGTCATTCAGGACATCTTTGATGGAAAAAGGAATTGAACCTGGGCTTACCAATTTCTAGGCTAGCACCTGAACCACTGCACCAGCCTTCCTCTCTCACTTTGATTTTCACTGGGAGCCTGACTGACCTACATGCCTTTGAAAATCTCCCCCTCAACATGCAGGTCTGCTGATATTTCAGATTGTTTAAATTTTGTGGTATCAGTCATTTCTGCTCTTCAGTGTGTTGTAAATGTACTGACTAAATACACAGTGGCCATTAACATCTCCCAAATGCTACTGGTATTCAGATTAAAAAATAAACAGCAATTATTGTTGTTAATAAATTAACTATTTAAATGTCATGAAAAGCTATTATAAATATTTTTCCTAGCCAGTCTGTTATATTTTGGCTCTGCATTAGGAATTTCAGAAAATAGTGGTCCAACACTGATGCAGTTGCATACAAACCCATAATATAAACTCCTCTGAACCATGATTCGGACTGGAACAATGTACCCCTGCCTGCAACTGAATTCCGAGGTTTATAGCAACTTTGCTTTCCTAGACTAGGAGTTTCCACTTGTGAAGCAACACAACTGGCTCACCAGTGATAGGTGTAACTAGAGCAAATCTTTAGTTTAAACAAAGCCTAAGAAATATTGGGCCTGACTCCATTGCTTTGCCTCCTAACAGTCATTTCCACCTGTTCAAACTAAGTTTAAAATACTACCCTATTATATTTCTCCCCTTACTCTGGTAGAAGTGTTCATCATTCATTTACACAGGCATAAGTTATTGCACCAAGGCAAGGCAGTGGAGAATTGGAACCACCATAATTTTTCCGTAGTTTAAGGGAGTACACAATATTCTATATGGAAGCCTTGACAAAAGTGACGTTGGCTACTCTCTACACTACAAGATATGTTATACAGTGAAATTAGATTACATGGGAGGAAAATGGTGGTGGAGAGGGGGTGACTGAAGTCCTGCAGCTCTTTATATAAGAGCTAGCATTAATGTGTATTATTGAAAACTTTCTTGACCTATTATGCTGCCAATCAGGTAAATGGGCTAGCAACATCTTATTCTCTATACCTGTAGCACCATACTTAGAGACAAAGAATGTAAAGTATCTCAGTGTAATACATGTGTTACCATGATTTACGTTCAAATGAAATTGAGGTCATAAGCATGAAGAAATGCCATAGTTTCCATGAAGTCCACTAGGAACTTGGCTATTGATATTTCTTTTATGTGGGAGGCTCTCAGATACTGGGGTGATGGCCAGCTGTATGGAACACTGAGATATATAGGTAGAATGACAGAAGAGAGAATGGTTCAATTGTTCAATCACTGCTCTTACAAGAATATAACAAGTTGTGTAAACTGTTTACAGAATATTTAGGAAAAGTCATTATTGCTGTTTGACCAAATTTCCTACAATTTATAACCAGGTTTACACTTAATTTGCTCTAATACTATGTACTGCGCTGCTGGAGAACAAAGTCCATATGTATTTGAATGTATAATAGTCAGCTGAAGACTATACTTCAGACATGATATCTTATGTATGTACCTGTCAATGCTGGACTGATACATATCTTCTCTTTGGGGAGAGATTACAGCCACCTTGTACAATCTCTGATCTTGCTTCCCCCACTCCCTCACGCAGTCTATCACAGATAATTTGGAGAAAGGAAAACCAGAAACTAATTTGGTAAAAGTGACTGGTGAAATAATTATTGCTCCCTCCCTGTAGCAAAGTTTGTTTGCTTCGAAGTTAACTATGTTGATGTTGCCCTTGCTGATGAACAGTATTTTCAATATATACTGGCAAATTCTAACATTAAACAAGAAATAATTCTTTTTAAAAGAATTTAGAAGATGTGCTTTAAATTATATAAGATCAAAGCAGATTAAAATAAAAAGAAGCAGAAGAGACTAAGAATCGTGATTGAAGCCCTTTTCATCGATCCTTAAGGATGCAAGGATTTTTTATTTAGAGTAAAACAAAATGTTAGATCTTTTAAAATATCATGAGTTAAATATTGGGGACCTTTAAATAGTACCTTAAACAAGTGTTAGGCTATATGTAAAGCATTCTTACTCAATGTTAGTCTGTGGTGTTTTTTTTTAGTTGTTGCTTTCTTTATCAAGGCAGTAGCAATTAAAATGCACCACTAATGAGTCTTGTTATAAGAGCAATGAGACAAAAAACATTCCTGATGGCATGCAAGATGAACTCTTATGAAATAATTTTATAAGCATATAGAATAGAGAACATCGTGGCTTCTGTATTATGTTCCGAATGAGTAGTGTTGACATTATCATTGGCCTATTAACTGTTGCTTACTTAAATTTCCCAGAATCAGGTTTAGCACATTAAATTGAAAAGGTCATTAAGTCATTGT
This sequence comes from Mesoclemmys tuberculata, assembly GCA_007922155.1. Taxonomy (NCBI): domain Eukaryota; kingdom Metazoa; phylum Chordata; order Testudines; family Chelidae; genus Mesoclemmys; species Mesoclemmys tuberculata. Next base: position 7,793,635 of record ML675626.1, read on the forward strand.
TGATGTACTTCTTCCAGAATAGAATAGAGGTTTAAAGTTGTAAGCAGAGCTGGCTGAGAATTTTCTGTCAGAAAATGTCCTATGTGCAAAATTAGACATTTTCGCAGGAATAATGGATTCCTATTTTCCAGCCAACTTTCTAGGTATAAGTATAATGTTTAGAGATGGGTCCAAACTGTAAAAATCAGGCTTGGAGATCTGTCTTTCAATTCTGCCAAACTCCCAAATTGTGCTCTGTACAACTGTGGAAGAAATAAAATGAATAGAGATGGAGAAACTCTTAGAAGTCTGAGTAGGATTATGACGTGCAAACTCCCTGTCATGGGGCAAGCATACCCCATGCTCTTTTGGGGGCTGGATTGGGGTCACTAGAACCTTGTGGCCAGGTATCTCAGCAGCTCCAGACACAGGGGTTGCAATGTAAAGCCCAATTAGTCTGGTAACCCTCTTTCTCTTGGGGTGTGTAGCCCAGTGCTCAGGACCAAGATGGTTGCTATCAGGGCCATAAGCTTAAGGGTTAAAGTCAATAGGGTCGCCCTTGGTTTCGGGGCTGCAAGGCCTAAGGGTAAGGTCAATATGGCCACCTGTGGCTTCAGGGCTGCAAGGCCTAATGGCTAGAGTTAATAGGGTTGTCCTCAAGGCTGCAAGGCCTAAGGATTAAAGTCAATATGATCACTCTGGGCTTTAGGAATGCAAAGTCTATTGGATAGCTAGAGTGGAAGGGGGAATTAAGGATGTGCTGATGAATCATCTATTTTTTTCCTTTAATCTTCTCTTGCCTTGTGATTTATGATGAATCCCTGTCTATAAAGTTTCAGATCTGCATAATTATTGGTTATCTATGGTACAGATTGATGCACTCTGTGCTTCAATATTCTAATGAATTTATTTCAGGTGTGCCTTGGAAAGTATTTTATTTTCAGTGTTAGGGTAGTTGTAGGAATATTGTTTCTGAATGCGCTGAGCCGGCAAGTATATGTTAACTTTCATGCTCTTTTCAGTTATTTTAAAGCAATGGATGAGTGGAAATTGATTAAATTAAATACCTGAGCTGTACAGAGAGAACAAGACCAAAAATAGATGGAAACCAGCTCTAATTTTTTTTTTTAACTGAGCCGCAAAGTTCACGTTCAAGTTAAATATTTCTGAGAATTGAAACATCTTGTTATGGGCTTTGAAATTATCACTAAAATCTTTAATTTTACCAAATTCAAAGGATTTAAATTCTTACACATAACAAGGATCTTGTTTTAAATGCTTCCTTTCTTTCACAATTTATGGCAATTATTATCCTTTTGTCTGTAGCACCGTGCTGTTTTTTATCAGCATTTCACCAACTACTTATCATAATTTCTGTATGCATACAAAGGGGAATTTTTGTCATTCAAAGTAAAATTTTATTAAATAAGTCCTATTTGTTCAAGTGACACTATCTTTTCAGAATTACCAGATGTTGTTCAAACTGTGCGCTCTCCCTTTATTCTGTGATGATGGTAAGAGGTGAACAGTGCTAAATAAAAATTGCATACTGCCCACAATCAATTTAAGAGAATGTGATAAAATGAAAACACGTCACATCTGAAGTCTAATTTGTTCATAGAAATTAAACAAAACATTAAAGAATCTGTGCTATGAAAGGCAAATATGCCATTTGCTAGAAGTTACATTATAAGAACAACTTGTCATTTAACAGATTCCATTTTAGATTAATCTATATTGAGAGAGAGCATGCGTTTAAATACTTTTACTGTACTCTGCTGTGGGATTTATTATATGGTATAAGCAGTTGTACATGCTGTATGTAACAACAAATATGAGAAAATACACACAGCGGAAAACATAACATGCTAGGATTTTTAAAAATTATTGTGTGCCATAATTCACCTAATGGCTTACTGGCAAATGGCTCTCTTAGACTGTACATTCTTTAGTATGATGTAAAATTATCTATCCTCTTGGAAGTTGATTCTGCGTATGGTACTCCCATTAAAGTCAATTGAAATTTCATATACAAATATCATGCCTTTAATAAAGAATCTCTCCAATATGAATAGATGAAGAAATATAATATTCCACAAATAATTGCATCCTGATGGATAGGTATTGTCATGATGTTTTGTGCTGAAAAGGAAATTTTGCTTAGATTTAGTACACTCCTGAAAATCATGAATCATTGGTTTTCTGACAGCCATTTGTAAACTAGAAAGTTGCTGTGAATTCTTTATTAAAATAATCTAACATAGCAGATAGTATTTGTTACATTTAAACATGACATTCTACAACTTGACACTTGCCAAATGTAGAATCAGAAACATTTGCAGGCTAATTCACTTCATCAAATAGGGTCTTTATAAAACCGTATGGACCACTGAAGCCCCAATACTGCTAAGGGCTGGAGCATATTTCACCTTTAATTAATAACACATCTTCAAGTTTTTGGGTTTTTTGCAATTATTCAACTAATATTCCTTCAATTTCTGAAAGATCTACTAGTTGCAAAGGTTGATCTCTGCAGAAGAAGGCTATAAGGCAAAACCATAGAGTGAGAGCACACATGGCGGGGGCAATAGTGAGAGGGTTGGGGGTTCTGAGCACTCTCTGTGGTTGTATGAAGGACAGAAAATGGGACAAGCTATAAAGGAGCCACTACAATGATGAAGTGAAATAGTTTAACAAGGTAAATATACAAAACAAAATTCCCTTCACATATCCCTGGAGTGTATGTGCTTTCATAGTGAAGTTCACTCCTGTGGAAAGGGCAGGCACGTGATTTATTTATCAGTGAAGTCTCCATTTTGAAGAGTAGAGTAAGGTGTATATATACTGTGTGTTTGCCCTCTGCACAGGGATGAATTTCAGCCTCAGAGGGGAAGATGGGGGACTGAAGAATCTAACACACACACATGCACACCCTTTAAATAACGACACTGCTTTTTTACAACCGTAACCATAGAAGGAAGTGACACTATGTGGTAGACTACCTTATCTTCAATTATACTTAGCCAGAAAAGTTTATACCATATTCATGAATAATATACTGAGTATATATTGACAGAGTAGCACAAAGTTCAAATAGCTCTGTGTTGAAAGTCTTGGAGCAGGGGGAACTTGCAATAATTTAAAAAAAAATAATTCACATTTGTAATCTGGTTATTCCAAAAGGCAAAAACTGTGCTCTCTCAGAATTATCATCATCATCAAGGAATAAGCCATCTGTGGTAAGGATGATTTAGAAGTATCCAAGGAGGTGAAAATCCCAGAAGTCAGGATGATACCCCACCCCTCCCTTCACTATAGAATGCAGAGACAGTGGTCATTCCAACACTCCAGCACACTGTTTAGTGCAATGACCATGAAGGTCCAGAGGTACATTGTGTTGTCTGTGTTGCTTTTAAATTTGTACATTAATGTATAAATGTATATGTTGTCTAACATATATCAGAAAATATACAGCGTGAGTCATGTGGTTAATGCTACTATAAAAACTTCAACCATTTTATTTTGTACAGTGCCATTCAAACTAAGTCAATCTCAAGATACTTTCCCTGTGCTAAAAATACAAAAGAGCAAAAAATGAATGGTATAAATTACAGAATATTGCACAATGAATAAATCAAAGCATTCAGTGATCAGGTCAGTAACAGCATGAGAAAGTAAGCAGCATAGGCAAAGGAGAGAGATGTTTTAGGATGAGATCAGAAAAGAGCTGGAGAGCATTTTGAGGTATAAAGGTAGAGAAGAGCTGTTCTAGATGGTGAGAGCTGCAAAGAAGGCGGCTTTTGCGCTAGCAGTGATATGATGACTTGAAGGGGGGCAGGAAAGAGAGGAGTGAAGAAAGTTGAGATAGGAAAGATAATTTATATTTAAAAAAGAAAAAGATAAGATGCAGTCTGAACATTTGCAGTAGGCCATTCCACAATTCTCCTTATCCCCATTCTTGCCCGTGATGGTAGATCAGCCTTGGGAAATGGAATCTAGGATGCCACATATTCAGTACAGCAGGATCTCACCAGCAAGAGAAGACGAGAAGAGAGCCTGCCCTTTACTTCTGGTCCATGTTCAGAAGTGGCCTGGAAGGCTCATTCCTCCCATAGCCCTCTTTGTGTCTTCGTTGGATGGCTTGGTTGGGCTACTCAAACCAAGTGCACTCAAAGGATAGCTCTTAGAATCATGGAATCATAGAAGATTAGGGTTGGAAGGGATCTCAGGAGATCATCTTAGTCCCACCCTTGCTCAAAGCTGGACCAACCCCAACTAAATCATCCCAGTCAGGGCTTTGTCAAGATGCACCTTAAAAATTCTTCCATGGATCCTGCTGCTCTTTCATTTAAAATTTAAAAAAAACATTTGGGTTAATGCCCTAGAGAGCAAAACAAGACTGGAAAGCTGGGATTTGTAAAGTAGTGTAAGGGATGTAGATGCCTGTATTCCTTCTTCTACCACAAAACCCACTAATCTTGTAGGAAGAGAGAAATCCTGTTCACAATCCCATAGCGTGCTCCAGAACAAACTCCCAGCTGCCCTTCCATTACAAAAATGTAGAGCAGTGAAATATGGCAGAGGAATTACTGTCATCTTGCTTCAAGGCATTGTGTCAGCCATTTCCCAGTGTGATTCCTGAGTGTATTGAGGGAATGAATTGTCCCATGAAGTGATGTCATGACACTAAGAGTGGAGCATCCCTTGGAAGAGAGAGAACTGAAAAGAATAGTAGACTCCTGCTCCCTCCAGCTGAGAGGTTTGTCACTGTAGGTAGAAAATTAAGAACAGTATCAGGAAGGACATGTGGCCATGTTTGATTCCTCTGTCTTCTTCCTTAACAAAACTTCCATGAAACTCGAAATATTTTAGAGTTGAGTTCCGTTAAAGAGATGGGACAAGCTGGGTGCTATTGTGGTAATTCTTATTTTAACTAAAGTGAGACACCTGATCCCAAACATCATACCATAAACAAGCAGCATACCTAAAGTCATCTAATATAGTGGCTTAATTTGCACTGCTAAAAGTTGTTGCACCGCCCTTCTTGTAAGTGCCTACTTTGAACTGTTTGCAGAAACAAACATAAAAACAAAAGAAGAAAGCCAGTCTTGAAAGATAAATAGAAGGTTTTCAAAAGAGGTATACAAAACATTTCGTAACCATTTGTAGAAAGTTGATTTTGTCCATTTTAACAATGGTAAAGTATTTTTTTTAAATGTTTGCAGTACACATGCACAAGATCCAATCTGAAGAAATGAAACTTGGCAAGCAGTTGTTACAAAAATGACTAGACCATTTTATATACAACATAAAAATTCGGAGTTTGATCTTTCAGTGGACTCTGTCAATTTACCAGATATTGCATGTGTTTGGGTTTTTTGTTTCTTTTGTTTTTTCAATTACAAAAAGTAAGTAAAGTGACTTCATGCACAAAGGAGGCAGCCAGATTTCCACAGCATATAGTGATGACTGTGATGCTGTGTTGTGGTCTGTTCGGTTAATGATCAATGTGCAAAGAAGGATTTACATGATAGGCCTGAGCTGTTACCTTTCTGGTAAATAATACATGTTTTCAAAATTAGTATGCATGCACATCAAAATAGATCACCTTTTCCACAGCAGCTCTGGACTTTGTGGGGTATGTCAGAACATAAGGTTAAAGTTGTCATAGTTTAGCATGTGACAGGTGTCCAGTGCAGGAATTTGTTCAGTAGGGGTTCCCAGTTGCCTGATAAACTGGAATTGCAAGTGGATTTAGGGGGAAGGATTTAGGGAAGAGAGAGAAATTCTCTTTCTATCCCTGTCAAATTGAAGCATCTTACCTACAAGAAGTATAGACAGATACTTCAGGGAAAAGCCTTGTTGGATTAATTCTGAAGTTCATGGGTTTACAAGTCCTGTAGACAGACATGGGGACAGACTCTAAGCTAATGTAAATTTTTAAATGCCTTACTGAAGCCAACTGCCTTATGACAGTTTACATCAGCTGAGAATCTGCCCCATGATTTCTACACTCTCCTAAAGGATAGAAGACACTAGTCTTAGGTGACCTCTGGTGACAAAGAATTCCATAACTAAGGACACTGCTGAAAATGTCAAGGCTTTGGCAAGTGAGTTATTCCTTTACATTTTAGAGCTAAAACCTAGGTTCTATCTTTTGTCCACTTAATATAGCATTTGGGCTATGGACTGTTTCTATTTTCCAATCTAAAGAAATCAACAGTAATAAATAAATATTCTGACTGACTTTGCAGAGATTAGTAGGTTGGTGAATGAGTGCATACGTATATATGTAACAGATTTGGAAAAAATACAGGATACAGGAAGGATACAGATAAATACAAGATACAGGAAGGAAAAAAAATACTATATCTCACTTCACCTTTCTCCTGTGGAACTGACAGAATTTTAGGGTTTTTAGGACTTTCTAGAACTCTAGTATACAGAGTTCAATCTCTGGTAGGAGAATGACATAAAGACATTTTTCCTTTGGAGTTTACTAGAACTATATCTGTATCTGACTGCATAACAATTTGCTTATAATCCTTGAAACATTTGTGAATATTGTCAATCAACAACTCTTTCAAAGAACCATTCTCAGGGATTCCCCTCTCCCCAAACTATACTAACAAGAAGCAGTTCCCATTGATTCCATTCTCAGAGAGTGATTCTGCATATATCCTGCCTGACTGCTTGCCCACAATGGAAATCATGCTAGTAGCTTCAAACAGCTAATGAGCACAACTAGTGCCCACCACACCCAATTTATGGTCTCTGGTCTATCAAGCAGAGTCACAGTGCCTGGCTTTGCAAAACTGCAGGCGTGCAGAGTGCCCCAAAACAAAACCAAAAATCTATATACCTCCCAATTGTTTCTTGTCTTATTTATACCACTAAATGATGCATGCATCTGGGTTAAATATACACAGAGAGAGAGACAGAGAGTTTAGCCTCAACCAGATTATTACTTTGATAAATAATGAACTTGGTTTTTGTTCTGCGTTTATATGAGTTAGTGCAGTTAGGCCCCAGTCCTACAACTGACTTAGTGTGAGCAGACCTGGGAGTGAGTTGCAGGACTGGGGCCTTAAAACAGATATTGTTTAGAAAAATTTTTTGACTATTGTTAATTTATTGCATTTATCCTCTTATTTGTTACCTTCTATACTACTTGTAAAGCTGCACATGGAAACTGATTAGTGATAAGATTTTCTAAAGGTAGACCAAAAATAATTATAGATATTTCATATAATATACCAAGGTGACCAAACTGTGGCTCATGAGTTGCATGCAGCTCTTTTATACTTAAAGTGCAGCTCACAGATCCCCTTGTGCCCCTCCTCCCCCAATTCTCCGCCTACTGGACTGGGGTGGGGAGCTCAGAGCTTCTGCTCTGTGGCAGGGTGGTCGGGTTCGAGCATTCTACCCAGCAGAGAGAAGGGTCTCAGGGTGTCAGTAAGTTTGGCCACTCCTGTAATATACAGTTATTTTGCTAAGCAAACTTTTATAGCTATTTTATTAACCTTATTAATGGAACTGCTAATTTAGATCGTGTTATGTGCAACAAAATTATCAATTGTTAGCGGTCTCAACTTACAGAAAAATAACTTTTAGGGTTAGCAAAATGTTTTCTTTTTCTTCTTGGTAAACATGGTGTTTCAGGGGTAAAGGTGTTGCTTGTGTTCAATGCCTGTAGTTAAATTAAGTGAAGTCAAGGATGTGGAAAAGTCAAACAAGGCCCTTTGATCCCTCAGAGTGGCATAATGCTCAATGCACTGCCTTCTAGCTGTGGTGCATTTGATGTCCAGGGAACAGGTAGATTAATATAGCATAGTTTTATCAGTTTTGGAGAAGGACATAAATGAAAAGACCAGGCGTGTAATTGAATGTTACACTAATAGGTTATAACTGGTCTTGTGAGTTTATAAACTGTCTTCATGCTCTAATAAATAAGTACAGGTAAGCTGTTACAAAACTGTCTGTAGTTTCAGGGTTTTATTTGGAAAATACATTAACTTCACACTTTGTGGTGTTTGCTTTAAAACTACTTGTCAATTTTCAACACAAACCAAAACTTCAGCTGTAAGGAGAGAACTTGACATTGCATCCCACCAAAAAGTTTTTTATTTTTTATTGTTTTTGTAACTCCTCATATTCCAGTAGCAGAAGAGATTTGTGAAAGTCTACAGGTTCTTGCTGTGAAAACTAAAGTTAAGCCCCAGCCATGCAAACACTTAGACTTGTGTTCAAACATAAGCATGTGAATAGTCCCATTGAGTTCAAGTGGACTATGTAATGTGGTTAAAGATAAGTGCATGCATACATTTCCCCCCCAGGATTGGCACCTAATTGGGATGTGCCCTTCCTCCAGTTCTGAAAATCATGTGCATTTTCATAAACAATCTTGTCAGCTGCATCACATTTTGATTCAGTATTAAATATCTCACTCAAAAAAACAAGTTTAACCAAAAGAAACCCAAAAAAGATTTCAATTTCTTCTCTGGCAATAATGGGTGAAGGCAATGAACCTGTCATGGAGTCCTCAGCTTTCCCTTTGGATGGTTTACATGTTCAGGAGACTGCTTGGACCTCGTTACCTCTTTCACATGTTCTACATGTCACCTTTTCTCCCCTTTTCTGGCCTTCTTTCACCTTTCTTTTTTCTCCTTCCTTTCCCTGTCTTTTCTTCCTGCTCTTTCTTCCTGTCAATGAAATACAGTACAAATTTTAGAGGTGCTTTCATATACTAATCTTGTCTGTCCTTGATGATATCAGCAGACATCCTCGAATCTGCATGAATGTATATCCTCAGGTACAATGTTTGTGACATCTGATTGTAGGTAAATCCCAGATTATCATCTGTGGCTAGAATTACCTTGGACTGAAGACACACATATCTTACTGGTCCACACCTGCTCTTGATAGGTTTAATTTTTAATCCGTTATCTGTCTATATTCTAATTCCCCTGGGATTGTCATTTTGCCTAGCTGACTCTTGGTCTCTACTCTCCTCTGTCCCTTGTTGCGGAACAGTCTTATTGGCTATGCTAGAACCAGAGGAAGAGGAGACAACAGGGCCTTGAAATTTGGTACACTATGTACCGAGCTCTACTTCCATCTCTCTGGAATTTGCTGAGGTCCAGGCTCTTTGCCTTAGTACTGCTTAGTTATCCGCCAGCACCCAGGTAATGCAAAGTCAAGACTCTGACCGTAGGGATTGGGGTTGGCACAAGGTTTTTCCATGCAAGTGCTAAGAAGATGCCCATGGGAATCTCCCTACCCTGGCTGCCTCAGAGATGAAGAACTGACAGAGTTAATTATTATAAAAGCAGTATATGAGCTGAACAGTGAATACACAAAAAAGAACCAAGTCAGAACAAAGATTTATGATTTTTATGATTATCTAGATTTTTAAACCAATTAGTGAAACTGCACTCCTAATTAATATGGGATAATATGATGGAAGGACTTAATGCCCCAAATTCTAGCTGCTAGATTCTGTACACAGTGTGAATGTTAAAATGCGATAAAGCTGGAAGATGTGCAAAGAAAGAATGTCAGTGATCATGTTGAAATAAACAAAAGTCTGTATTGAATTAATGTTTCAATAAATTGCCTAAGTAGCATATGTCTCAACCTGGCGAGATTCCTTAATTGGTAGTATGAGACTTTAATTATGTGATTGATGGGGCTTCAAGGAGAACTCAGAATCCACCATGAATGCAAGGTCACAAATGTTACCTGAAGGATAAAAAGATCTACTGTACAACTGAAATAATATCCAACCACAGGTGACAGCAAAGACTGACTGCATTGGAGAACCAATCAATACCACACTTGAGCTCAGTTCTAGCTGGTATTACCTTTCAAGAAAATGTGAAGAGTTTAGTTATCTCACAGAAAAATATTCAAAACATCCAGCTGCTTCACAGACTGGAAAAAAAGTTTCCTTTCATTATAGAGAAATTGTGAAGCCAAAGAACACACAGCATTAATACATAAACAATAAGAAACCCTCAGTTGTTCCTTGGCCAGTATTTTTGTGCTTCTACTTAGAGGGCTTAGTGTAAGTGATAGGTGCTTATTATAATAATAAAAAATGATACTTGTTAAATTGTATTCCTGAGGACGTGTCATATTGGCAGGTACTGTGCTCATTGCCTATGTGGAATGATAAGTTATACTGTATTCTTACAGTCAATCAGTTGATCATTTCCACTTAGCTATCAATATAAGGCCCTGACCCTGCACTGAGCATCATATGAGAGGACCCATGCAAAGCACAATTGATTCCTTGAGGCTTCCTGCTGTCAGAGAAAATCACGTAAATTGCGTGAAATCCCACATCCTTTGAAGCCAATGGCAAGACTCCCAGGGACTTCATTAGGGCCAGGATTTCATCCATGGTTCTCGATGAGGATTGGCTCTAACTGAGCATTTATAGAGCTGTAACCTTCTGCTTGTATGTACTCTGCCATGTTCATTCTGTAAACTGACAGACTTTTCTCTGAACTCTAGATCACAACAACAGAGGAAATTTTTTCCAGTAGATCATTTGATTAAAAATTCCTTTTAAATATTGATCTCTGTTCCCAGGAATGATTGCTAACAAAGCTGTTCTTCATGATTTTTGTTTTTAGGAAACTTTCTATGTAAAATTTTAAAATGTAAAAAATGCTGTAATATTTTAAATGCCCCAGTCTCTATGATGGTTATTATATAAATACAGTTATATGTATCTGACAGCACTTCTTAGATTTTGCTCATTGTTTAGTTTTTTAAATGGTAGCCTTGATACCCAAGACACTAGATACAGTACTATACTTTTTGAAGTATTTTTCCCCATGTCTTCTTTTGGCAGGTCACTTTTGAACAATCACTAAAAAGGGGGGAAAATGACATTTCTGAGATGAATCTGTAGAATCTAGGTTAAGTAATGACTAGTTGTCCCCGTTTAAATTGTGTTCCAGATTTGAAGCACTATATTATGTAGTCAAATCACTGAAATTAATGGTGAGAGTGCTTATTAGCTGAGTTATAGTTTCATTTGAGAACGTGTCTGCTGTTCTGCATTTCCTTTATTTCCTCCTTTGGTTTTGGAATGTTTTTTCTTCCTCGTGACCAAAGACAGAAGGCAAGTAGAAATGTTACATTAACTAGGGACCACGTATCTTCGATTGTGCAATGAACTTATTAGTATGCACAATATATTGATGTTCATGATGATAATCATAATACAAGATAAGTAGGATTAGGGAACTGGAGTGTGAAGGATAGGTAATAGACATGGAGTCTTTCACCTCAAGGTTGGTCCAGTTGAAATCCAGGTCATCTTATTTGAAGGTAAAGTTAATCATATTTGACAGCTGTTCAAGGAGTGATGAGATAAAAGTTAGTGGCCTCATTTCAATTTCAACTGGATCTGTGTCCGAATCATCCCTCCCCGCTCCCACCCCCACCCAAAAAAAAGAAACAAAAACCACCCTACACCACACAACTACAGTCAAGACTGTCGTATTGGTTAGCATTCTCAACTATGATGCCAAGATGTGAGTGTGACAGGGAACTAGGCTACCCTTTACCTTAAATAAAGTCCATCCAAGTCATGCATGAGAGCACCTTCTGCTGTACTGAGAGGTCAGTCTCTGGGGTTGTCACTACAGTTTACAAGATTTAAACTCACTTTAAACATGTTTTTAAAAGATCCCTTTTGTGGAAGAAGGTATATAGGTTTTAATTATTTTTAAATGTTATATATATTACAATAATCTTAATTGTTGTTGTTTAAATATTTCAATAAGACAGGCTGATAGACGCTTCCCAGAAGGCATATAAGGCCCAATGTGATTACTTCTGAAGTCAATGGCAAAACTCCGATTGACTTATTTGGAGCAGGATTAGTCAGAAATGGGCAAAATAGATTTAAAAGTCTGAATGAAATAAAATTACTTCAGACATAATGATAAAAGAAATATAGGGACAGATCTTGGTCTACTATGACCCTGCATAGCCACATTGGTTTCAATGGAGCTACCCCAGTTGACAGCAGCTGAGCATCTGGCTCATAATCTTTTAGACCACCTGAATTACTACAGCTGATTTACTATTTAATCCAATAAAGAGTGGTATTGCAGTCAAATTATCTGATGTCATAATCAAGCCATAACCATAATTACCTTAATGCATTTGACTGCACACTTTGAGCTGCATTCAGTTACCACTTTAAAATACGCTTTGATTCATAAAATACTTGTATAAGAGGTACTTGAATGAATTCAGCATGTTTGAAGGAAGTAATATAATTAAAATACTGTAATTAGAATAAATAAACAGAATTTGACTGCAGTGAAAGAAAAGATGAATTTTGCATCTGCTTTTTGTTGATCATTTATAATTAAACACCCAAGGTAGTAAATGGAATTGATATGCTAAATGTAATATCTGGTAGTTTTGTTTTAAGATGTAATTTATCATAAATATCATACAATTGCTTCTCTTATCTAAAGACTAATCATAGAAACCATGTTAACATCTTCCATGGGCAATATAGGGATTTTTATAATCTTGATGTTTCAGTGTTTCAAATGAATGTGCTAATTCTGTTTCATTTTGCCACCCACAATGTAGCTGTGGTGTAAATAGTCCATTAATGCAAGAACAAAACACGTATGTTTGCAGAAAAATATAGGACCTGATCCAGCTCTGTTGAAATCAGTTGGAAACATTCCATTGATTTCAGTGGATTTTGGATCAAGCCCATAATAATTTAAAAAAACAACCTGAAAAACTTGAAAGTATGTGTGCGCACATGCATGTATAATATGATTTATCATCCTCTATCGTATATTTGTCTGCAGCATTTGTACTAAAAGAAATTCATCTATTTTATAGCAAACTTTCTCCCCCCGCCAATTAAAAGAAAAATAGGTGTCATGTTGGTGCTTGGAGTGATAACCACAATTTCCATTTAGCATAAAACTTGATTGATGATGCTGGTGGATAGAACATTTATACATTAGAAAGCATCTTCCATTATTACAGGAGAGAGTAACTACCAACATATGTGTACACGGTTTATCAGAGAACATTTTATGTTAGTGCCAGAAAAGCACTATGTTTGTTTGTGCCCAATATCGAAAGGAAAGGAGATTGGTTATGAGTGTCAGAAAATCAGAGGCAGTTTTTGGCTTAAGCCAGATCAATATCTACATAGGGTGCCATATTTCTGGCCATAGGTTGAGGCACCCTGGCTAGAAAACAAGTTTCCTGTCCTAGCAAGGGGGAATAGAAGGCAGATGGAGATATAATCAAAGGAAGGAAATGAGAATACTTTGTCCTACTTCACTGATTCTGGGGAAGTGAACTCAAGAAAAACTGCCTAGGAATTCCAATACATACAGGGCCACCCCTGAAGCTGATGATAATATGTAACTGAGCTGGGAGTCTCTGTATCTCAAGTCAGACACATCACTAGGCGGAAAAACAATACCAAACCAAATGAACCCCAAAACTGTGGGCCAAATTTAAACAGTGAACCACTTAAACTAAATCTGAATTTGACTGTGGCAAAGATGCCTCTTCCTTAGAAATAGGCATTACGTATATGGGAACAGTTCATTACAAAACAATGATGCTGTGCACTACTAAGTCGGTGTAGACAAATTTAATACAAAATTGTTTAGGCATGTTTGGATAGATGGACTGGCATTTTTGAGATTGTGTCTCATAGGTGCACTTGAGGTTGTTTTCAAAACCTGTTCGTTTGGGCTCATGGTGAAAGTAACATGATAGTTCTTCTTACTGCTTGTTGGGTTGTCTAAAGTGTTCATTGTGTTATCAACTGGGTTAGCGATGATCTCTCTTGCAGCTGTATATTAAGGACTAGAGATTAACTAAACAAAGATGGACAGTTCCTCACCTAGTGAAAATTGATGCAACCTCATTGACTACAAGGCAGTTATTCCAATTTGTACCAGCTGAGGCTGTGGTCCAGTTCCGTAATGCCAGTTCCTAAAAGCACAACATAATAATAATGCTTGATAAGTTTTTATCCACAAACCACTATCTTTGTGTAGACAGGACACCAGGAGGAGGAGGGGAAGAAATATTATGTTGTACTTTTGCTTTGGGCAGAAATTTATCATTAATTCTTTAAAGTACACTGAGATCTATAAATGAAAGATGGACTGCAAGAGGAAAGTTGTTTATTATTTTGCCAATTCAGGTGCAATCAAATACAGTATTCAGTCTGTGTGTTTATCTCTTTTCTTTATGACAAATAATAACATAAGCCTAAAAAACCCAGTCAATTAGGACTAGCAGCAGAAAGAGACTCAATGTCTTAAAAGCACAGTGATGGGGCTTCAGCAGAGAGCAGGGGGAGGGACAGCAGAGTGGACTCATCACTGCCTTTCTCCAAGCCAAGCTGCTGTAGCACCCCAGAGTAAGCTGCCACAGTGAAAAAGGATTTGAATTTAAAATCACTAATGAGAAGCTGAGGTCAGATACAAACATGTTGGTAGATAAAGATGTGGGTGTTCTGTGTTGTACAGTGCCTAGCATATTTTGGCTGCTAATGCAATATACATACCAATGATGATCATTCTGGAACCGTGTAACTTAATGGTTACACTGAATTCGATGAGCTGTCAGACATGGAGTGTAGCAGTGAGAGTGATAATAAGGAGATGGCAATATTAGGAATGGGAGAGACCACTAGATGCTACAGCTCAAAGTTATAGACTGTACCTTTGCCCCTGTAGTCAGTGGCCTTATTCTTCTTTTTAATAATTTATTAGATTGTATACCAACTTAATGCATTTGTGGTAGGACAGAAGGCTGATAATGGTGTGGGAACAGGGAGGACAGTCAAGACGGGCTGAATCTCTTCTCTTTTCTGGTCCCCTTTGTCCATTGCTGAAGGAGGAATCAGAACTCATCCAAACCCCAAATTTTAGCATCCAGGAGGCATAGTCAAAAGAGGTGACTGAGTGTTTGATACTGACTGCAAATAGACCAACAAAGGTGTCTTTTTTTTGCTTGTGTCTGTAAAGGATTAGAGACAATTGTAAACTGTGACATAGCTGGAAAACAGACATAGAGCTCTTTGTAGGAAACACTGGAGAAATTTAATAAAGCAGAGCAGCAGCAACACCAAATCATAGTCATCATCTTGGCTCAGGATTCAATCACATCATCCCCTCTTTTCACTAACTACCTCTCTTCTTCTTCATCAAGCACAAACAAATTATTTTCCCTATCAGAATCCTTCACAGCTTATCCCTGCCCTACCTATCTTTGCATTTATGGGACAGAGCCATCAAACCCACCTTTATTGCCTATTGGTAAATTTTTCTCACCAGCCACATTCATTCTTTGTCCAGTGCCACCATTGATCTATGGTGGAGCCTCCCAATGAAAATCCACAAAGCTACTATATTGTTTTTTTTTCCAGACATGCAGGAAGAAAGGCAAGAAGCAAGGGATGTGGTTTAATTAGGCCACATCTTTATGTGGATCTAAATACAATTGCAGCTGCTGATTCCTTTCTTGTTAGCCATATTTCTTACTCCAAAGCAGGACCCAGTGATGATAAGACACATATAATTGGTAGTTTTACACTGTGCTGGCTCAGTTGTGTGTGATCATGTTACTCTCTAGCTGAAGGAATAAAGGACTTACGGTTAAATCACAAGCCTGTGATTCAGGAAATCTGTTAATGCCAGATCTGCTTCCGATTTCCTGTGTGGTCTTGGGCTAGTTTCTTAATCTCTCTTCTCATTAGTTTCTTAATTGTAAAATGAGTATAACAAAACTTCACTACCTCAAAGGGGTTTTCTGAGGCACAATTTAATTAACAACACCTGTAAAATACTCTGAAATCATCTGATGTAAGTTTTGTTGAAAGAGAACAATTTTCCATTGAAAATGCAGGCAGAGCCAGCATTCCCCTTGTGGTTGCAGCATTTTGATGAATAGCTATGTGGGATTTTTTTTTGCTGAAACTGGACAAACACCAGCCTGTGGAAATGACTGAAATAGTATAAATTTTTTGTTTGTCAGAGTCTTACAAGACTATTAAGAGGAAGATGTGGAGATTCCATTGGTTGGGTTAGACAACCAAATAGAGTTGGGAAACTTCCTGTATATTTATTCTTTGCCTTCTTATGAAAATTATGAACTCTTTAGTTATTATAAGTTTGTATAAGTTATGTATAAGTTTCCTGTGGAACACATGAATATAAATTGCTCTGCTTATAGAAAGACAGACAAAACACCTCCTCCCTCATAAATAAAAAAAATAAATAATACAACTTGATTTTTCTTTTTCCAGATTGATGTAAGAGCTGTCCTGCCTGAGTAAGTCAGGTTTGTCCATTTTGGTTGTGTTTCAAGAGTAAAATGCACACACCCAGTAATTTGAAACATCATAATTTCCTGCAGTGCGTACTGTTCTTACAAAGCAGTGACACAGAATGAGGATTGATAAAAATATTTTTGGTTTTTATGGCTGTTTAGTAAATTTAACCTTACAAATGAATGTCCAATAAATAATTTATTTGCTCCTGCAGGTATGCTATTCCTAAAGACTTTACCTCTGCAATCCATGCCATTTCAAAGAGCTGCATACATTTAAATTGATTGATTTAGTGAATGATTTAGTGAAATTCTGAACTAACAATTATGTAACAGCTCCCTACCCTCACACAATATGTATACCAATCTGGCTGAAAATCACACTTTGGCAGGCCTGAAGAAGGGCAGGGAAATGGGACTGAATCTTCCCTTCTATTGACTGACAGGTAAAGTGGCTTTGACAATAGCATTTGAAACTCACCCGTCTGCAGAATGGCCAACATCTCTCTCAAAAAATTTGAGAGTCCCATCCTCTCAAATATTCAAATGTACACTTGATCATTTTTCAGATTTGTTTGCTGGGATCTGGGGATTGATTGATTTATTTTTATTGCAATATATGTGCACTGGTTTTAGCTTTCAGCTCTGCTTCTGAGCATATTGGGGATGAGAGGTTGGGGGGCTTGGATTTTTTTCCCTGTAAAAATTTCTACCATACGTGAACAGGATTCTTGTTACGTGTGTTTTGCCATTATCTAGAGCAGGGGTGTCAAACTCAATTCGTATGGCGGGCCACATTTAAATTACATTCATTTCAGGGGGGCCACGCATGCCACACTCTACTCTGCTCTACTTTTCATAGTCTACTCTCCACCGAAAAATCTCCCCGCAGGGTGAAATTCGGCGGCAAAGTAGGAGAGTAGGAATGAGGACAGGGGCTCGCAGACTCCGCTCTCCGCCGTGAAATCTCCCAGCAGGGTGACATTCGGCGGCAGAATGCGAGACTCCGACGGCCATTTCCCTTTTAAGTAGAGAGACTCCGACGGCCATTTCCCTTTTAAGAAGAGATCTCACGGTGCCATGACCTCGGCTCAGAAAACACTGCCGGCACAGGTAACACAAGCCGGTGGGCCGGATTCGTCCTGCGGGCCAGATGACACAAGCCAGCGGGCCAGATTCGGCCCGGGGGTCTTGTGTTTGACACCTGTGATCTAGAGCTTGGGCTTTCAACCTGGTGGTCACAGCCCACTGAGAAAGGGATTCACAAACAGTTTTCTGCACCATCATGGCCACCCTCTTTCTGCTTCTGGCTAAGTGGACATGTGGTGCAAGGGTCCCAAAATGTGTTTCTTTGCTAACATGGGGTTGTGGAGTGCGAAAGAGGAAGAGCCACTGTTCTCAAGCATTTGGTGGATTCTGTTTGTTTTCTTAATGTTACCGTAAAGAAGTGACTGCATATTGACACAGACTGATGAGGCTGCTTGTCTTGCTAGGCTTATTTTGGTTTGGTGGGCTGACTGCCATTTGATTTGGGGCCTGCACTGGTTCTATAATACTGTGGGCCAAAGGTCAGTCATTGGACCAAAAGGAACCATGCTGGATTGTGGTTTTTACTGCCAGATAAAGAAGGAAGTATATTTCCTCTCATTTTGCAAACATGTTTAATAAAGTTTCAGATGATATTTAAACTAAATGGAAATGTGTGGTGTTTCATTTCTCTGATCATTCGGGGAAGTGTCATTGTATATTACACTTAAGGGGATACTCTAGCACTATAAAACTGCTGACTGATATATGTGATCTATTTGGTTCATTTTGTCAGGTATAAACAAATATGCTTCCAATTGAATAAATCCCTGAAGGCTGTCCTTTTGTAGACTAACTTCCTTAAGTTTTTTTTATTATTTAGGTTTTTCCAACTGATTTAAAAAAAAAAAAGGAACTCTTTCAGTCAACTTTAATTCCCTAATGTATTTGGTATAAGTACTGTAAAATTAAATTGTCTTCAATAATAAAACTCATTTTGGTAGATCCTCAAGTAATATGGTTTTTGGGGTGGGTTTTTTTTTTTTTGGAAGAAGTCTTTAGGAAACCTTTATGCCGTTGTCTTATTTAGAGGATGACCTTCAGTACTGATAGCATTTTGTCGTTGTGCACTTTAAGTATTCTTTCATGACTGACAGTACTGTTAAAATAATGATTTGTCTATCAGTGTACTTAAATAGAATATGAGTGGACTAATTTCTTTATAAATTGGGAAACTCCACTAAGTGTTCTACAAGGACAAATCTTCATTGATTCTGTACATTTTTTTTCTGATTCGTATAACCTTTTTAGTGGTATTCTGTATCTTTTATTCCAGTAGAAATGGAGTATCTGAAAACTAACCCTTAAATGATTTGGTCTTGAAAAGCACCTTTTTTATAAGTTAATCATTCTTCAATACCTTTAAAAGGTTTAATGGAATAACATAATTCCAAGATCTTAGGCAGAACAACTCTAACCAGGAGCCAACTGGGAGCTTCAAAATACAAAGAAAACTGTAAAAAAGATAACAGGTTTCGCTTCTTTATTTGTACACATGTGCACAAGTTCATAGCTTTTATGTAGTTCAGATGGAACTAATAGGAACTATGTATAAACTACAAAGTAAATTAAATTAGTACAAAGTAGTTTATAATACTAAATCTCACATTTTTCTTTGTGTGAGGCTTTTCAATATTTTCCTTCTCTTCAAAAAATCACAGAGCGGAAAGCAATTTTTAGACTTGGCTAAAAATTATCTGTCATATGCAGATGATTATGCAATATGTGCCAACTTCCTACTCAGAGACAGTTATAGCAGATGGCAGAATTTATGTTTCATGTGGCATTTGTTTAAATGCAGCTATATCTAATATTTTTCTATAATTATTAAGCCTGCTTTACTTTTAAAGAGTCATTAGCACTGAATTCACTGTTGAGACTCTTTCTGCCAAATTTTTTGTTGACGAGACTTAGATTTCTCATTGCAAGACTAATAGGTTGACGTGGCTTAGGGTTATATATCATCAGTTTGAAGCTTCTCAACATGAATTGCCAATACATCTTCATCCAACTCTATATAGGGTGCTGTATGAAGAGTAAAGGATAGGGTTTATTCTCAAATTGATGTATAACTTTCATTGAGTGCTAATTTTGCAGCAAGATGAGAATATACGTCTAAGACTATAGTGGTTCTTCATGCTTTGATTCTAAGACTATTAAATCAGCAATTTAAGGAACTATAAAATAAATCACTTGATCTACTAGGGGTGCGTTGGGAATTAACCTGGACAAACCCCTAAAGCTCAAATGTGGGAATGCTAATCTTTTCCACTTAGGTAAGACAAGATACACCTCAGAATTCATATCCAAAACACCCCAAATGAATTTGAGTCATTTTATTAATAGTAATACTATTTTGTATACTTATAAAAAGTACCTTGCATCACAGGATCTTTGTTTTATACATATTATTTGAACATCACAATACCCTTGTGCTATATATAGTTAGGTAATCTGAGATATAAAGAGTTTAAGAGACTTTCTCAATGTGAGAGGGAGTCATTAGGAGTGTCTGGAACATAACCTAAAAGACATCAGGTATGAAATCATGGCCTCACATTGAAGTCAATAGACATTTTGCCATTGACTTCAATGGAGTCAGGATTTCACACTCATTTCTAATCTCTGGAATTACTGGAACATATATGACATATATAGGTCATAATATATATAATATATTATATTCAATTGCAGGAATCTTTGCCATACATGCTTATACTTATTCTTTGCCACAATGTAAGTTATTATCATTGATAGTTTTCTATTATTTTGTATCAAACACAAAAAAGGAAAGATGATAATTTTAGCAATAACAATAAAATACTGTTAGCCCCTTGATTTTTTTATTATAATCCCAGTAGAGTATTGACTTTCTAATAGAAAGATATACAAATTTAGAAGCATAGTAAACAATAAATGATCAACAGCAAAGGATGGATACAAGATACCATAGAGAAATGTAGCATAGCATAACATGAAACCTTCAGAATATACTAACACAAAAGCTGAAATAAATAAAAATAAAAGTCAAGGCCCAGTCTGAAAACATTTGCTCCAGACTATAGCACTTACTACTGGAAATCTTCCCATTTAGTTCAGTTAGAGTTTTGCTAGAGTAAGGACTACAGAATTGACCTCATCCATTGGGTCACACATACAAAAATAATCTGTCATGCTTGTTTGCATCTCTTATAAATGCTTATCCAAGATCTGGAATATTAGGTTAATTTCCACACCATATTAAAAATAAATGCACTCCCTTTTAATTAACTAATTAACTGCTGCTGACATAAGTAAAGTTTTTGTCCTGTCACAATTAGTACCTAGCAAGGTAGGGGAAAATATGATAGCTTGAGTATAAAATGCAACAGATATGAGTTTTCTCAAGTCAGCATGGCAGTGTAACTTAATATACACTACTATAGAATTAATATTAATTTGAATTAAATGTTTATTAAGATCTGCTCTTTGGGAGTGAGAATAAAATATCTCTATTTCCTTTAATAAAGTAACAGCATTTAAAATGCTGTGATCCTGGGTAAAATATCTTTGAAAGGTTTAACCCTATAGTTTCCAGCAAGAGGCAAGTGGAGAGACAATCTGAAGAAGTTATTGCAAAACGCTGTCATTTTTCTAGTGGGCTGATATGCACATCACCAAACTGACTACCCCAATAGGTGCAGACTAGCTGACAGTTTCAACAAAGGTCACAGATTTAATAGAAACAGAGACTTTCACTCCTTGGTATTATACCTCCAAAGGTATAGGACTAGCGGACCTTGACAAGATGGCATTTAACATCTCTGGGGGTAGACAGAGGACTTTGATTTTGAGCTCCAGCATGTACCTCTCTAAATTGTATCTGTTATATTACTAAACCAAAAATACAATTAGCTCTCTATGTTATGAGATTAATCCTTCCCTACTGTTAAATGAGAGGGGAGAACTTTTACCCTTTGGATCCCAGGTGTGGAGGCAGAGAAGAACATAGTGCACCTCAGTGACCTGCCTAATCCCCCCAGAAAGCCCTGTCTAGGTGCTAGATGGGATTTGGACAACTCACTCTAGGAATAGGGTGGGCAGGGAGCAGGTCTAAGTGCTGGATACGTTCCTTGAGAATATAATAGAAATACAGTAGACCCTGCAACTGCACAATGGTGTTCACCAACGCTGGCTTATAAATTAGAACACCACATGCTTACTTAATTTATTGCATACACTAGTTAACACAGTAAAAATAAACCGGTGGACAGTCATTGAGAGAGAGAGAGAAATTCATCACAACAGCCCTTTTGTGCCAGTGGTAACGTGTGTGTATATGTAACCTTTGAACTGTTCTTAGCTGCAGTTTGATCAAAGGTGACTGGCCTTGGGAGGCATTTGAAATGGAAAATAGAGTAGACAGTATTTGTTGCAACTGGGAATACCTACATACATTCTGCTTAGAGTATTGGTATAACGAGCATCTCCCTGTTTCCTTTTCTCTTTAGTTCACAGTGCACATGCAATGACACTCCCGGTACTATACTGAAAATCCACAACAGACTGCTCTCAGTTTGAGGAGAGCCAAATGAATGTCTGAGCAATATTTTCCCTCTTTCACTCATCCCTTCTTTTGGTTAATTACTCTCTAAATCAGCTTGTTCAGTGGTATTGCATTCTTTTCCAAAGAAACAAATTTCTCTTGCAGTAAAGCAGGAGGGTTTTATTTTTATCTAAGATTTCTATTGCACCCCAACAATGTGCTTTGTGGCATTTAACTCTGTTTAATTTAGATGGTGACTCTTGGTCCATCATGTTTGCCACCTGTCTTTTTAGGTTAGAAATTTGTTTTTAAAACAGTTGTTCAACATGCAGTTTGGAAAGCAGATTGAATGGGCATTTGAGACAAACTGGTAGAGTATTTAGTCTTTGGTTTTGAGCTTGTGTATTGTATACTGTGAATAAGACTTTTTGTTTGTTTCCTTCCTTAGCCACTCGCATTTGAATCACCTACAATTGATTTCCAATATAATTTTTTAATTTTGTATTCTTTTGGGTTCTATACAGTTTTAAATTGTGTGCTTCAGTTTTCCTGAGCAAAATGCATATGCTTCATATAACCTTAATCCTCAGGACCCAAAGAGTTGGCAAATAAAAGTATCTGACAATTTTGAGACATGTTTCTGTACATATTTACAGTGGCAATGATTTTAAATGGCTGAGAAGAAATCATGAAAATAATACCTAAATACCTGAAATGTACTACAAATAAAATAAAAAATACAAGAAGATTGAATGATTTAAGATTTTTTCTGATTTGTTTAATAGTCAGACATAATTTTGCTATCTAAAAGGAATTATACTATTAAACATAATATATGATAAAATCTTGATTCTATTGAAATCAATGAGAGTTTTGCCATTGACTTCAATGGGGTCAAGATTTCACCCCCAGAGGCAAAATCAGCTTTAGTGTAAGTGGGTGCAAGTCCAATGATTGAAGCTGTACCCATTTGCTCCTTCATGCACTTTTCTTCTTCACGGTTGGTATTTGATTTCATTTCAACTGAGATTATTTTTTACTTCCTTTTGTCCAGCTCTGATAGCTACTGAAGTCTTTTACAAGTCTGTGATAGGCTTTTGTGGGTTTATTTTGCTTCCCTGAAGTGACATTCTGAATGAGTTATTTTAAAAGAAGACAAAGTAAATGAAAAGATAGGATGTTTGAGGGTATCTGTGACATCAAACATTTCACCTCGAAGTCACAGCTGTTAACTTTTTTTTTTAATCACTAGCAGGTTAACATCTAATGGGTGTTTGTTTCGTATTATGTAAAATGAGTCAGAAATCACAGTCCAGTTACTAGTGGATAAAAAACTCTAACACAAGAATTATTGCCTAAATTGGCTCCGATTCATATAGACTTGGTAAAGGCCAAGTATTGAATTGGTAGGACAGAATTAATCTTTTACCACAAGGTTGTCTGTAGTTCAACGATAAGAAACATTGATGGTGATGTATAGAGAGATTTGCATTGTTGTTTTCCTACATGTACATGTTTTGGGCTACTGTCTACATGTCAGTCAATGTAGAACCTTTCCCAGGTACTAACTTTCACAAGGAAAAAGAGTACAGAAACTTAGAGAGCATCATGATGATAGGAATAACTTACATTTAAACTTTA
Source organism: Mesoclemmys tuberculata (assembly GCA_007922155.1). Taxonomy (NCBI): domain Eukaryota; kingdom Metazoa; phylum Chordata; order Testudines; family Chelidae; genus Mesoclemmys; species Mesoclemmys tuberculata. The sequence continues at coordinate 7,817,222 of ML675626.1, forward strand.
ACTGCAGTGTACAACAAAGGCACAAAATATTACTTCTGGTTATAACTATAAAGCAGGGTTTGTATGACAGTAAGTTGCACTGCCACTTGGGGAATTGCCCATTTCTGGCATCAAGGATAGTTTAGAGCATTGTAGAGGTGATATTATTATTGTCTCTGGATCGCGGGTTTGGGCGGAGGGGACAGAATACATCTGTAGTGGTGAGTGTTAGATAACAAGTTATAATTATTGCACCTGATTGGCTTAGAATTTCACATACACTCTTATTTGTGTTACTTCACTTCCCCCATTCTGGTTTTAGGTGTGTTGTCAGATATTCCATATTTTAGGGTGCTGGTTTTTAGGTGTGTTGCCAGATATTCCGTATTCTTTACTTTTGGGGAGTAACTTTGTGGCTTTAAATGCAGAAAGGTAGTCCCCCTTCAGGTCTGGGGAGGAGCTTGAAAGCTTATTATTTCCACCAATAGAAATTGGTCCAATAAAAGATATTACCTCACGCACCGTGTCTTTCTCATATCCTGGGACCAACACAACTACAATATTGCAAACAACAATGGAAGATAGCAAATTTTGCTGTTTAAAATGGAAACTCCACAACACAAAGAGGAAGGAAGCCTAACTTAACAGCAACATCTATTTCCTAGGTTAGTATAAGAAACAAAACATCATCCCCAGAGGACACACCATCTATAATCCTCTGACCACTACATGCAATTCCAAATATGTTGAACAGTTCTGCAGGCGGACTTCAGAAAAAACTGAAGAACCATCTTCTGCTCCTCAAATACTCCAGAAGAGACCAGCTCAAACAAGTAATCATCACATGCTCCCACACCCTAGAAGAAAAATAATTACTAAACCTATCAAAAAACCCTGATGACGGCCATCCAACATGAAAACCAAAATTTGGAACCTGCTACTAGTACAACTCCACAACCAACAGAACACCGCCTCCAGGAAAAACCACCACATCAGAACCCACCACATCAGAACCCAACACATGGACACCCCAATGTTATCAACATATCAAGACTACCCCTAACCAAACCTCAAAGGGACTGAACTTCTGCCCCACCACAGAACCTGATACCATACTAATATGTGGAGAATTAGAAGAATTCTTCCAACAGCTCTGCCTCAAGGAATTTTTCACAGTGAAGATGACATCACCCACAATGACCACATCCCCACAAACAGTCATAAGAAAAAAAGAATCATCTGATTGGACATCCCCCATGGGATGTACCAAATACTGGACCATTACATCAATTGCTTCAGGAAAAGCATTACATCTATCACAATCTCTTCATCACTGAGAAAACAACTATGCAATCCCTGAAATCCAACCACCAGATATCAATCAAATCAGTGGACAAAGGGGACACCCTCTGTTGTCCTCAGTTGTGATGCCAATGTTAACAGGCCAACCAGCAGCTCTCTGACATCACTATTATAAAGAGCTCAGAGAAGACCCCATATTACAAATCACACACAGGAATTTTAGGATATCATCAAATCCTTCTCCAAACAACTCCAAGAGAAATTCTGCAACCTCATTGCACACGAATGTACCCCAGGAACCTTCTACATACTTGTCAAGAAGTATAAACAAGGGAACCCAGGCACACCTATCATATTTGGCCATGACACTCTTACTGAAACAATATTAGGACTCATAGAAACCCTCAGCAAACCACTTATCACACAAAGGGCTGGTTTCCTCCAGGGCACAACTGACTTTCTCCACAAACTCGTCAACATTAAAAGCTTTCCTCAGACCACCGTCTTTGCCACCATGGATGTCACCTCCCTGAGACACAATGATGACATTTTTACCCTCGGGACAGGCAACCTAAGTTCCCTCATAGATTTCCACCACCACTTTGTCAACTACCAGCTGTCCATCAAAGTCTCTCTAGAAGACTGCAACACCAGCATCAACTTCCTGGACACTATGATTAGCTTTAACAGGGGAACCCTACCAAAAACCCAAAGATCACTACACATTCTCCACAGATCCAGTACCACCACAGCCACACCAAGAAATCTGTTAACTATAGCCAGGCTCTCAGATACCAGATAATATGCTCCAAAGAGAGAGTCTGGAATGCACACCTTAGCACATTTAAAACTGCCTTCATTAAACAAGGATGCTCCCACCAAAGAAATAGATCACATTGTGGAATGGGTCACCCAAATACCAAGAAAACCTGCTTCAATACAGAAAAGAAAAAAACAAACAAACAAACACTGACCACACATCCATAGTTGTCCCCACCAGCCTAAGTGAGAGCCTATAGAGGGGATCATCAAACAGTTGCAACCCATGTTTGCTGGGAACTACATCCTAAGAGAAATCTTTCCCAAACCTGCTCTTCTATCCTTACCAAACACATCATCAAAACCAACCTCCCCATGGACCAGGACACGCTAACTCAAAGAGGTATGAGACCCTGTCAGAACAACAGATGCAAAACCTGCAGATATATCTCCACTGATACAATGATCAATACCCCCACAACACACCTTTCAAGACCCATGAGTCCTACACTTGCCTATCACAATGTGTGAGGTATCTGATCCAGTGCATCAAATGCCTCCAAATCAACTATGTGAGTGAAATCAGACAACATTACTCTCTGAAATGAATTTAAACAGAACAATGGTTACAAAAATACCCATGAGTGAGCAATTTTTATAAAGCAATCACTCCATATCTTGATCTCTCAGTGCTCTTCAAAGGAAACCTGCACAACACCTTCAAAAGATGTGTCTGGGGACTTATATTCATAACTTTGATAGACACTAAAACATGAACTTAGCAGAGACACTGGTTTGATGGCATATTACAACACTTCGTAACACATCCTACTGCCTATTAACCCTGCATTGTCTTATGACTTCAGAGGTGTTAATTGCCAAATGCATTTTCAGTGGTCTCCTACAACATGAGTGATCCTCTTACGCTTAACAATCTTTCCCACTTTGTATTTAGCTTAGACAATCTTGATACCTTCCTCAGACTTCTGTGGAGCTTGAAGGTTTCCATCAACAGATGTTGGTCCAATAACAGATATTACCTCACCCACCTTGTCTCTTATATGTACAATTTTTGCTTAACTTGAATGGTCCACTTTTCTCACGCTCTCATTTTTACATAAAAACAAGTTATATTTATTTTAGTGCAGTTCAGTACATATATAACTGTTTATCTCTAATAGTTATGGCCATATGGATCATCCCCTCTAGCAAATACAAATGGGCAAGATAATTTATCTAAAATATCACACTCTCCTGCCTGAACCTTCACCCATTGTTAGAACCAAATTCACACTGAATTTGTTGAGAGATTTTTGAAGATATTGATGAGAGATTGTTTTCAGCCAGCACAAGAAATGGAAAAGAAATACTCTAAGAGCAGTGAGTGAAACTCCATTTCTAAGCAGAAGTATGTGTGTCTTGACAAAGTTAGTTCTTAGATGCTTTCATTCTTTTGGATTGCTCACTGGAGAAGTTGATGTAGTTCAGATGAGTACTGACTTTATGGGTACATATTCATGCTGAATGGAAACTTTGAGGGTTTTGACACTTACCTCTCACTAATACTAATACTGCATGTTATTTTAAAAAAGTACTTTGCTCACATATGTTGTGGTGGAGGGGGGTGTAAGGGGCCCAATTCCCACACTGCAAGAGTGTGTCCCAATTGAGAGATAAGAGACCAGACCACTATTTTTTGGTTAACCACTATTTATGTAACTTTTATTGAAGTATATAGGGTGATAAAAAAGGAAAAAGGAATTAAATAAAAATATATACTTAACTAAGCTAAACAAATTACTAAAATTCCTATTACCACAATCAAAAAAAAATCTGCAGTTTTTATTAAATCCCACATATACCAATTCCATATATATGCCACATTCCCAAAACTCTACTTCCCTAAGACATTCCTTATTAAATCCCACGTACACCAATCCCTCATACAAGCCACATTCCCAAAACTCCCTAAGACATTCAAAAATCCTTCAAGTACCAATCAACAGTCTAATAAACAAAAATTTAAACACTAACACCACTACAACTACAATCCCTCTTCCCATGCCCAGCCCTGAGGCAAAAACCTCATTGTCAGTCCCAGCTGGTGTAATCCAGTAGGGTAAAGCTCATACAAGACAGGGAAAGAGCACAATCTGTGGGCGAAAAGGATTATTCCAGCTTGACACACACACACTAATAGACAAACACAGCCCAGAACAGCACGAACACTTTGCTTCTCCCCCTTGCTCCACAGACACCATGGGTCACGGCCCGGTGAGGCTAGCCATGGGCTGTTTGTGGCTAGGAGTTACAAGGGTCAGCTGGGGTGCCTGGCAGGGAATACAAGTGGATTTATTCGCTTATTTTACTTTTTTACTCTGCTGTTACCCAGATTGGATTGTGGGAGAGGTTGTTTTTAATCTGTGGGTTAGTAAATTTAGAGCAGTGATAATACATACACACACAATCCCCCCAAAACATTCCCCAATTTAAATCTTAAATTTGACTGGATTATATTTACCACACGTGGATGTTATCTCCGGAGTGACAGACAGCAGACCTGTTTTCTTCAGATACAAGATAAAGTGTGGGAAAACAGCCACCCGGTGTTAAAATGACTGCAACCGCACTTGCAACTTACCAAGCCTGTCTTTGGTCTTAAAAATCAGCAGCCCCCCGGTCTGGTGTTAACCAATTGCATGCTTCTTAAAAAACCTTGCACTTGACCAGCCCAGGGTTCAAACGCCTGACGAAACTTACAGTCCACCGTGGATGCAAGCAGCCATAAAATCAGGGTCCACCGCAACCAGTTGCAATGGTAGAACACCCCCTTGCCACTCCCATTTGATATGCCAAAGCACGTGGCCCTGCAATCCGGGGTGACCAGGTGAACAAAGAGAATCAGGAAAAGAAAAATCCAAAAGCAGAAAAAAGATCTGTAAAAGAGAGAGAGAGAAAAAAATGCAGGCTCCCTTGGTGATCAGACAAGGGGTCTAACACTCTTCCTTCTGAAGAGTGGGGAGATGCCTGGGGTTGGCCAGATCCCTGGGCGACACGACAGGCTACTAACCTATCGTCTCTCCAACGAGTCCAAACCAGAACCCCGGCTTTATGGCTGAGACCCCAGAAAATTGGCATATCGCCAATTGGCATGGAAACTCATAACCCTCTAGTCTAATTTATCCTGTGACACAAACAAGTTCCATATTGCTGTAGCTTTAACCTGTGTTTTTCATGTCAGCCATACAATATTATGACAGTCATTTTGTTACTTTCCTTTATTATCTGTGCATCTGAAAACACTTTGCTTTACTCTGGAGCAGGATTCACACACTGACCTGTGTGCTCATTATCTTTGTGCCTTTACAGATGCAAGAGAGAATTTTATGTTGCATCCTCTCTCTCTCTCTCTCCCTTGTCTTTAATGGTGCACCTAATGGTAATGTTGTGCAGTTCTCAGTGCTTTGCTTACTTAATGCAGTCACTCACAACATATGGTCTATCTATAATGATGCTGTTACCACTCTTTGCTATGGTTGCTGATTTGTCTTGTTGTCCTGCTGGGTGTTCTGGCTCTGCTTCAAGGTAAATAGTCTGTTCACTGCTGGAACTTTTTTTTAGCTTCAGTTAAGTTAGTGCACTCCATGGCAGTTTTGTGTGTGTTCTGATACAGCTTTTAGCACTCTCAGAGAGGGATTTCCCATCATCCTAGATCCTATGAGGCATGGGCAGACCCGCTTTCCCAAAGAAAAACAAACTCTTAGGTCTCCCATTTTGAAGGTAAAAGCAAAGGTACAATCACATGTGCTCCTTTTGGGGGTTCAGGCAGGATAGAGCCATTTTCTCCTTACTTAAGTCTGATCTCTCCCCTTCTGTGCTGCCACTGCCTGATTCCTCTTCCTCCTCCTGTACCTAGCAGCTGGGCCTTCTTAGGTAACTGAGCCAAGGTGCATGTGCCTCTCTTTCCTTAACCCTCCTCTCTCTGCTTCCACAGCCCTACAGAGCTGGCAGGAAAATAGAGAGAGAGGCAGCTCAGCTCTAAAAATGCAGGGGCTTTATTGGCTACAGCTAAGTAGTGCATCCTCATGCCAGCCTTGCTGGGACCATTCTTTCTTGCACTCTTTCTTGTGGCACATCTCATGTTGCACTTTCATCCCATTTGTGATATTACAACATGTGAACTATCTATTGTCTAGGGTGGGAGGGGGGAGAAGGTACCCCTTAGTATCAAATCAAAATCTGCCACTGTCCTCATGATTTTGTAAGAGTTAAGATAAACAAAAGATTTGTGAAGAAAGATATGAATGATAGAAGCGAAACATTGTTCCTAATCTTAGAGAAAAAAATGTATGTCCTCTATGGAACAAGTAAACTATTGATTACAACCTGACTAGTGTTCCCTAAATCTCCTATGTGGCCCATTAATTTAATGAATAAAAATGTTCCCAGGAGGCATTTAGAACCTGTGTGACAAAAAATACTTTTTAACTCTGGGGTTCAATGGCAACTTCTTACGAGCCAAGGGTCATACTCAACGTACATCTAAAACTGCATAATTTTAAAATAAAAGTAAGAATTCACAACTTTATTGTTTGTTTGAAGTGTATTTGTATGTTCTATTTATTGGCCAATGGAAGCTGCTTGCTGAATTAAATTATTACCGAAAAAAGCTGCAGTTCATTAATTTTGTCTTGAAGAGTACTCACAAAAGGGAAATCATAGGGTTCTGCCCTTTTCACTGCATAAAGAGACTTGCAAGGTTTTACCATTCCCCCAAAAATCTGCCTTTTTTTTTTTTTAAACAAAATTCTTTGCAGGTCAGGTCACCTTTGCCATTTCAGTTATACTTTGAGTAATCCTCAATGTACATTCTCGTTGTACATCTAGCTTTGCTTTTATTAACAGGTTTAGTTTGCGTGAGGCCTAGTCAACATAATCTGTCTTGCATACCAACCTATATTTTACACTTGAACGTTGTTTTAGTCTTGAGAAAAGTCTATAGTCATATTTGCAATGGAGCTTCCTTTTGCTGTTAGTCCCACTTCCTTGTTTTTATTTCTTACCTATTCATGTTCCCCACTTTAAATTCTGTTTACTCAATCGTCTTACCGTTCATCTTATATTTGCTTTTAAGTGAATATTTTTGGGCACTTGCGCAATAGATGGTTAGTTTTAACCACTCCGAAAAAACACTACTAACCAGAGATTTCAGCCTGTTCTTTCAAATCTCATAACTTTCAGCACAACCGTAGAGCAAGAAGTGTTCTTAATGGCATTGAATTCTCTCTATTACCTCTGGGTGGTTTAAGAAGTTCTACTTTTTATCTTGTTTAGGTAGCCAGGCATTTGAAATTAGTTTACTGTGATGCTTATTAACTCCAAAAATAAATGAAATTTTTAACTTTTAATAGGTCAAGTAGATTATTTTTGGCTGCTTTCTGAAGTCTAATGAAATGGAAGTTTAATGGGGTTGGTATGGTGCCAAAGTGAATGTTCTTTCCACAACTTGTTTTATTTACTAAATAAGGAGTTGGAACCTCCAGCAATCTGATTTTAAAATGTTAAAGGCTAATCAGCTCTTCATGTTCACGTCTATATGTGTGAAGAAGAATTTCATTATGAGACCCTTTGACCTGGAGTCATAAAACCAGAAATGAGATCTCTAGAGTAAATACCTGGGGGAAAAAAATCACAACAATGTCTCAAAACTTGTGCACAAGGCTTTGAGATGGGTTAGAGGAATACAGAGCTGTCATGGGGTAAACATTATGGTATAGCATGAATATGGAGCAATTGTAAAGGGTGACCAAATCTCACCATGAGAGGAAAAACATTTGGGGATTGATTGCAGGGACAGACTAGAGACTTGGTCACTTGAATAGTGCCTTTGATCTTCACAGTCTGATTTGAGTTAAATGCAGCTTTTATTCAGAACAGATACCGTACACTGTATTGAACTGTTGTCATTAGTAACATTGTGGCCTCTTACCTTTTTCATCTCACTAGGCTGTCTAACCCTTTCTATATCGTGGCATTAGCAGAGCAGTAAGGGTTTGGTGGCATTTCTTTTTTTCAGCATATTTCACCAATTTTCCCCCTCCTCCGCATTGAATGAAACTAACAGGACGCAGATGTCAAGCTATGGAAGAAGCGTTTCTAAGCAGCAACATTTGTCTTCTTGACATTTTGCAAAGGCAGTTGTGCTAGGGGCTTTAGACTCACCTCTCACTTTTGTCCTGCGATTAAACTTCTGATAAGGTCATATGGGATACCATGTCATCTTCATGACTTCTGTTTGATACTGAGGAATTCACAAACTTATCTTTTTAAGAATAATGTTCTGAGCAAGCTAGATCTAATTGCAGATATTGAATTAAATAAATGTTTCTGCTATGGGGACATAACTAAGAGGTGAAATGGCCTGAAGATCCTCCCTTGACCCCGTTCACTGAAAGGTTTGGGTATAGAATGAATACAGCAGTAGCACAGAAATCTATCCAGATATTCAATAATAACTTTACAGGGAGAATGAGTGGCTTGTAGGATTTTGGAATATGGAGCCTTCCTCTTCCAGGTCATTAATCCGAATCCAAATGCTCTCATGCCAGTGATAAATGTTGTTACCTGATAACAGCTCTTCAGTTGCTTATATGAAATGAGTTGAAGGTTTCCATCCAGCTGGTAATGGACAGCTGTCTGCTGCACACAGTCATAATCACAGCTGACACTATTAGACATCTTTATTGAGTGTCTCGGTGGAATGGCCAGTGGTTAAATAGATTAAATATGAAACCACAATTTCAACCCTAGCAATGGTCCCTTTGAAGTATGTAATTGAAGGATTATACAGGAATGGGTTTCATATGGGGTGAAGCTTATGTTACTATTGTGATGTAACTATTCATATGGGTAAACCGAGGTTCTGTTTTCAGGGCTCTCAACCGACATCTTAAATGAACCTTAAATTAACTTTTAAAAAGAGAGGATAATATTTTCTGCTTTCAGTATTCTTGGTCAATATTTTACAGAGGTAAAAATATTAGTATCTTAACTATATTATGCTAATAATCAACTAATATATTTTTGGGGAAGGCACTTGGCAGGGACCATGCATCATTCTTTATTTTGTAAAGTGCCAAGCATGCTTTTTAGTGAGGGAAATCTCCTTAAGTGTATTTAACAGCTGATATTGGCAGTAGGTTCCATTTCTTTCAGTTGTTATTTCCACTGCGGCTTAACATTACTGACTCCATTGAATAAAAAAAAATCTAATTTATTCTACATATGTAGGTGTTGTAGAATTCAGCACTTTTGAACAGAAGACGTGCTGCATTTGATGTGCTTGGTTCAAAGACATTTGTCCTTTAGTGTTTGTAAAAGTAAATTCTATGACAATCCATGTGACTGGTGTGTAACTCACTAAGGCTATGTCTACACTGCAGCACTAATTCGAATTAGCTTAATTCGACTTTCAGCAGCCGATTTATAGAAATCGCAGCAGAGTGTACACACTACGCTGATGGAGCTTGTCTCTTGCGTTCACACTGGCTAGCCTTAATTTGACTTAGAAAGCAGTGCAGTGTGGGTAGCTATCCCACAGTGAAACTAGCCACAGAGACTGTAGGGACGAGCGTCATTGTCCCATCATGCAACACTGCTTCCCCCTTCCTTCTTCCCCTCCCCCCCCCCCAAACAAACAGGGAAAGTTTTTTCAAGCAGTTTTTTTACAGTGATGCCACGGAGGCTGCCCTGCTACAAGCCATTGAGCAGAACAATTCCTGATTGCTGCAGGCTGTAATGAATCATCTGCAGTCTGTGATTCAAGTATGCAGAGCCATCAGTAGACTTCTGCTGCAAAGGACAGTGACTTTCGGAAATGTGCAGGACAGAGAAGAAGGGTTTGCCATGATGATGGTGCTTCCAAACTGCAATGTGGGGTGGGTGCATTGCTGGGACGCACATCCTAGCTTAGTTCCTGGCCACTTAGCAAATGAGCACATAAACCACAAGGGGTATTTTCCCATGGTCCAGCAGGGGCTTGTTGATCACGGGTCATTTCACTGACAGCTATGTGGGGTGGTCTGGGAAGGGGTCTGATGCATGTGTGTTTTGCAATTAGGGGCTGTTCTCTAACATGCATGTGGGCACTTCCTTCGCTGACCCAAAAATGCACATTGGGGGTGTGGAAATGCCAATAGTGATCCTGGGGGATCCTGCTTACCCCTTGCTCCCTTGGCTAATGAAGCCGTACACGGGGCACCTTGACAGGGACAAGGAGTGTCTTAATAACAGGTTAAGCAGTTGCAGAATGATTGTAGAATGTGCATTTGGACGTTTAAAGGGTAGATGGAGAGTCTCCTCACTAGGGTGGACTTGACTAAGAACCTCCCTTCTCTGATATCTGGGTACTGTGTTCTTCATAATGTGTGTGATGCGAAGGATGAGAGGTTCCCCCAGGGTTGGGCTGTGGAGGCAGAAAGACTAACCCCCAGTTACGAGCAGCCAGATGCCAGGAATATGCCATTAGATAACCGCGGAGCACTTAGGATTAGGGAAGCTTTGAAAACCAAGTTTTGCTATGAGATGCACGACTGATTTCTGTTTCTGTTTCTTGTGTGCCCTTGATTACCCCCCCCCAACTCACCAGCCTTCTATATATGTGCCCCCCAATATATGTGCTCAACCGATCCCTCCTGGACAACATAGGATTTCATAAAGAAATGTTTTGTGCTATGAGATGCAGGACTCATTTCTGTTCCTGTTTGTTGTGTGCCTTTGATCACACCCCCCCCCCAAATCACCAGCCTTCTATATATGTGCCCCACAAATCCATCCTGGATAACAGGATAAGTCTGCTCAATGGTCTGTGGGAATGCTGGATGGGATGGG
>ML675626.1:7833150-7931348 GCA_007922155.1 Mesoclemmys tuberculata
TCTTCAAATCTCAGTTTTGAGGATTTCAATAACTCAGTCGTGGGTTCAGGGTTGTTATAAATGTGTATGGGTAGGGTTTTGTGGCCTGCCTTGTGCGGAAGGTCAGACTAGATGATCATATTGGTCCCTTCTGACCTATGAGTCTATGAGTCTTTTACATTGAGATCAGTGCAGAGAGCCATTTGGTGGCATTGGGGGATGGGGATGGGGAAGGGGTGGAATCTATGCTATGCTTAAAAAAGAGATTTTAAGGCAAGGCAGCCCTCCTCAGAACAGTTCTTCCTAAGGATACCTAATTACCTAATTATCAAGGTACCTTTAAAAACTTCTTAAATGTGTGTTCAAGTGATTAACATCACTGTGATATCTGTGCTATTTCACTATAGCAAAGTCATCTACTTGCTAAAGCAACATTGTATAGCTTTTAACAGCAAATCTACTAAACACACAATTTAATAAGTAGAAACAGAAGGTTGTTTCTTGATAGTGTTGTTATGGCTTTAACTATACATACCAAGTTGAACTAAATCATAGCTGTGTATCAGTGTTATATTCTATAGCTCTCAGGTGGCTTTTGTTAAAGATAGTTCTTGACTTTCTTAAACATGAATAATAATCATTTTCAAGGCACTGGCTCCCATGTGGGAGATCTGAGTTCAGGCCAAGCAGTCTGAAGTTAGGAATGCCTTTGGTTACTGTTTGTGAAGAAATGGTGACTGGCTTGGAGGAAACTATATCCAGCGCTCCTTGGCTGGAAACATTATCTACACAATTTATGGGTACCTGAGGGTGAGTTGAGAGGAATTTTAAAAAGGGAAGCATGATTCATAGGGAACCTAGATGTGGAAAATATTTTTCCCTGTCTCATTTATTTGAGCTCAAGTTTATCATAGTTATTTGTGCCTTGAAATACTATATGTTTTGAACATAAAGTACTTAAGGAGAAACCCTTCTGTACCTCCATCACTTCTATAATATTGGATATACTACATTATGCCCTAATTAGAATATGTGTGGTATATATAATATATGTAACGTTGGTCCATTATTTTGCTATTCATATAACAATATATCATGTGTATGAAGTTCAGGACAATGTGGTTTTTGTTGATTTTTTTTTGGAGGGGTTCGGCCCCATCTGAGATGTATAATGGAAATACTGATAGAGTTTCAAAAATGGACCTAGTGAGAGCTAATACAAGAAGTAAGGCTTCTGTACTGATGAACAAGCAAATATACACTCTTTCCACTAGGGAATAGTTCATACAGATGGCAGAATAGATGTAACCATGTGTTATATATGTCTTATTAATTACAGTGGCAATTATTATAAAGTCTCAGCTCCTAAGGCTGCTTTTTTTCTGTTCTACTAATGTAGAGGATTTCCTCTTGAATTTTTTTGTTAGTGTACCAGACTTCTATGTTAATTTTTCTTAATTTCACACTAACACAGTACATCCTTCTTCTGTACATTTACATAGAAATCTTGTTAGTCTGTTGGCTAAAAAGCACCATGTTTTACACTGACTAGCAAACTTAAACATTAGGTCTTAAAAAAAGTGATAACTTAAACACTATCACTAAAACACTTAAACACTAAAACACTTAAACACTATCACTAAAAAAAGTGATAACTTAAACATTAGGTCTAAAAAAGTGATAACTTTTTACTCACCAAACATTGGTCCCAAAAACTCACAAAACATTGGTCCCAGAGAATATTTCTGTACAATTATAGAAATGGATGAAGTACACACAACACTTCACATATCCCCTGTTTCACCATATATGCACCAACTGGGCTGTCAGTGAAACAACACATTGTAGGAACTGCTTGGTTCAACATCTTACATAGCTTAATATGTGCTCCCTATTGAATAAGTTGGCAAAATATGAAAAAGTCCATTAGAGTCTATGCAGCTGCACCATTTTAGAGCCAGTCTCATAGACTGATGGATTTTGTGTTTGAATTTTTCAGTAGTGTTAAGGCCTAGAATATCCCAATTCCAGTGAAAGTAGAAATATGCATTGTTTTTAAAACTTTGGACAAAATGCATCAAAACTACACCTGTGGGGCTTTACCACTCCAGGTCTTGTGTCTAGAGATGAAGCTATCTTATCAGTCTGTCCCACCTTCACCATTGTGAGACCTCCCCACAAAAACCTGGCCACACATCTCCATCCTTCCCCCTTCCATATTCCACTCCCAGCTGTGTGACACTTTGAGGGTATTTGCCTCTCTGCCAGTGATACTTATAACTTCTCTCCACATTATTGAAGTCTTTCTACGTGATCTGTGCAGGTTTATTCTTGTGGGAAAATGTTTCTTACATGTGAAATTTTACAGGAAATGCACCTACTGTGTCCTTTCTACCTGGACTGCACCATGGACCAGAGCAGCCTCTAGTGTAATTTTGCTGGTCAGCTGGCTAACTTGTATCAGGGTTGTCCAGAATGTCCAGTATTGTGTGATTCAGCCAATCCCTGATATGTCCCCAGCTGCACATTCTATGCCAGGGCTTGTGCTAGGGTATTCTTGGAGGACAGCCTCTGGATGACTTCCTCGGTTTCAGCACTTCAGTTATTCTTTCTGTTGGATCCCAGGCTGCTCCAGCCCTTTAACCTGGCATATAGGAACCAGAGGAATGCATGAATATCTCACCCTTACATTGGAAGCACTTCAGAGCAAGGACTATCTCTTACATTAAATAGGTACAGTGTCTCATACAGTGCATTATCTGTATTATATATTATTTGTATTACTGTAGCACCCAGAAGCTCCAACCAAGATTGGAGCGTCTAGGCACTATCATAATATAAATAACAATACATGTGAAAAGGCCCAGTATAAAATGTTGGATAAAAAGGAAACATTCTTAAACACCCACATTAAATCTTCAGAGCTTTTCTCTCGTCCCCAGTGAAATATACTGCACGCAATTTTATATTTCTGTTGAAAATCAAATGTGGTAACACAGAACCTGAAAGCTTTAGGGGTGTGTGTGTGTGTATGTGTATATGTTTGTGTGGGGAGGGGAGGGAAGGGGAGTGAAGGGAGGGGTGAATGTATGTGGGTATGTTAGGTTTTTGCCATCCAAACCAGACTTCTAAATCTACCATAATAGATGCTTCTTGCTCCTTTGGAAGAGCAAATCAAGCGTCGTTTGTCACAAAGGATAGCTTTGGTAGCCAGCCAAAGGGCAACTAAATCTGTGTTGATGCAGATAATGTGGTTTTGTAGGCAGCACATGGGATGGAATAACTACAGAGTAAGGGAGGCTGACTTCATCCTGCATCTCCTGCACGTCACGTGCATAAATCAGCTTTATGTGGACGAAGTGAAATTCACCCTGTTAGAAAAAAGGGTGTTTTTTAAACTTATCAAGAGGTAGATTTAGAAGCTCTGATGTAGTTGGAATTGGTTTTGATGAACTATGGCCTTCTCATGAGGAAATTGCTGGAAAACGTGCTTTTTTATTTTACTACTAACGAGCAGAGGTGTTTTTGCCATATCTGTTAAATAACTGTTACTCATTTATTCAATGGACATAGAAGAAATCCCACTGTCACCTGTCAAAATAGTTGTAACTCACAGCTTGCTTATCATCAGAGGATTGTACTTCACTTTTCATATCAGCTTTCACAGCACTGTAACTAAGAGAATTACAGTATGTATATGAACTATAAAAGCAACTGCATACTGATTCACTCAACTGTAGTTACGTTTCTTTTTATATTACATCATCCAGCCAGTGTAAATCTTGAGGTGCACCATACTTGTGAATTATAAAATGTAGGAAAAAAACCAAGACTTTTCAACAGTCCATGCCTGTTTCCACCTCACTTACCCTGTTTCTCTGGTTGCGCCATTGGTTTTAATTTTAGAGCCTGCAGGCAGTTGGACTTTGTAATTTTCACTTTTTCTTCTATATATGTGTATGCGTGCATGTGTCTTTGTATATTTGACAACCAGATTTTTTTCTCACAGTATTGTGGCAGCTATCACTTGTTTCCCAAAATATAAAAAAAACAAATACAAAAAACGCCAGAGAGTGTACCAACCTACTTTGGAGTCCAAAGCATGGTTTTCTATATTATTATAACATGTTTCATGCACACTTCCTAATGTAATATGATAACACAAAAATAACCTTTGTTTTTGTTTTGTTTTAAATTGGCTTTGGGATTCTTTTCCCACAGCTTTTTCACAAATTAGGAAAAAAAACATCAATGTGTAGGTGCCCCTTCATTTTTAAAGGCAATCAGCTACAAGACAAAGTTGTCTTTGTTTTGGATGCCCAAAACAGAAGTTATTGACTGTGTGAGGTGAGGCTCTACACTCAACTCAATGATGTCTGTCTTCTCTGTAACATGGTAACTTTTGACAACCACATCTGATCAATTCCAAAATTTCAGGAAATATTTTAGGCACTGGGATTGAGAGATACAGAAGGAGTTTTCAGAGGTTCATAAGGTGGGCACTTCTGGTTCAGGTAGGAAAGGGCTAGGGGGCTGATTAACAAGTAACTGGACAGTAAAGGCCAAAGCTGCACTGAATGCAGGGTTGGCGGGTGTCTGCAGTCCCCCATGATTCCCACTTCAGCCTGATTTCCATTGGTGAAGTGAGAGGAAAATCAAACCCACAGAGTATCTGTTCATTGTTACAAGCGGAGGTATTCCTTGCTGATCACTACATGTACCACAGGCAGCAATTTCATAACTAGTCTCTCTCTCAGTGGGTGTAAAGTTCAGATGACTTAAACAACAGTGTATGCAATTCTTTAGTACAAGGGCAACTGACAGTTCACTGTAAAAATTACTTAAATGCAGTATTCTGTGACAGTAAACATACAGAGAGCCTTTAAAAAACTATTAAAAAAATAAGCAACCAAGAAAATATTTTAACATTTTTATTTCACTGTCAAATATAGAGTAATAATGTTACCATATTACACTGCAATGCATCATTTTGCTTTTGTACAAGTAAAAGCAAAAAGAAGGTTTTTGAAGTTGAAGAAATTGTGGTAATTCACTAGATGATGTGCAGCAATTTTCCCATTTGCTCTTTCAGGTTTTTTCCCCCATTCTACCTTAGGAAGGCTTTCTGGAGTAATTTAACAAGAAAGCAATTGAAGGCAGTTGAAGGTTTGGCTGTGGCAGATTTCTGTCTCTTGTATCTATTACTCAAGTGGTATTGTACTTGTGATTTCAGCTGATCAAGTTTAAAGTTCATCATATAGAGGTAAAAATATTAATATTTTTAAACAAATGGGTTAATTATGTTGAGCAAATAATGAACAAATATATGTTGAGGGAAGGTCCTTCACAGGGATCTTCCATTATTCTTTATTTTGTACAGCACCAAGCACACTTCTTTTAGTGAGGGACTATCTCCTTAAATGTATTTAGCAACTGATATTGACAATAGGTGCCATTCATTTTTGTCGTTGTTGTTTCCAACTTAACATTCTTGACTCCAGCGAATTTATTCTAGATATGTAGGTTTTGTAGAGTTCGGCACGTGCTGCATTTGATGTGCTTGGTTCAAAGACATTTGTCCTTTACTGTTTGTAAAAGTATATTCTATGATAATCCATGTGACTGATGTGAAACTCATTAAATGAGGATTTCTAGGGCCCCTCTCTTGCTCTCTCAGTTGCTCTTCATTCATGAAACTAAATCAGCTTTATGGTGCTTATTTAGCGGTCTGCTATTCTCTTGATGAGAGGGAGATGGATGTGTAGTACTTGCTGTCCCACCTATAGATGCAGCTGGAAAAGAAACCCCAATGTGGCTGCCTATTTTGTGCAGAGAGGACATCATTAAAATCTGAATAACTGTATCTCCATGTAATTAACATTACTGTGATACCTGTGCTACTTCACTGCAACGTTATCTACTTGCAAAAGCAACATTATTATGTTTTTGTCAGCAAATTTAGTATACACACACAATTCTGTAAGAAGAAGAAGACTTGAGCTAGCCACACCAAATTGTACTAAATCATAGCTGTGTATCAGTATTACATTACACCTGAGTATCTGCAGATCTCACGTAGCTTTTGTTAAAGCTGGTTCTTCACTTTTTCCCAGCTGAGGAATAATCCAGAAAACCAATTTCATTTAAGGTGGCAAACTTTTGTGTTTTAAAGGGATGCTGAATTATGTAGTTAACAAACTGCTGCCAATCAGGCAGAGTCCTTAACAGGTGCTGTTGGACACCTATGTGATTAGCAGTGACAAATTTGGAAGGTTCTGAAAATGCAACTAGTCCACTGCCTCACTACTGCACATTCTTTTCTTTTATAGGAAACATCTCCTACATCAACAACAGTCTATTTCAAAGTGGCAGACAGATTAAGTTACGCTACAATTTCCACTGTACAACTTTGCTTCTTTGACCTTAAACAAAACTGCACCCGTTATACCTCAAAAAATGTGTTCACACAGCCCTCACTTACAGAAAAGAATCATCTGAAGATGATGCAAAGATACTAACCTTCCACTACTTGAAATGGAAAATAGAACTTGTAAATACACTCATTGCTAATGGAGAAAATTATCCTATCAGGAGCCTGATTTCCAAATCCTAGGAATATTCTTAATCCAGGAAAGCCTAGTTAAGGATCACTTTAATGACACAATCCCTTACTTTTTGGCTCTGCTTTTTTTATGTTCAGTGCCTCTCATACACTTTAGGAATGACAATCCCACAGGACACTATTATTTACTTATATTAATACACAAAAACACTGCATTCTCTGTCAGTTCAGGTTGGTTTGCAACACAAAACCAGAAAAGCAAAGAAATGAAAAGTTAAGCCATTTTAAGTACGTAACTTCTAAATCTCCATCCAGAAACTCACACCTCACCACTTGAACAAACACCAGACACCAGATAAAGCATACCACAACCTTAACTCTGTTTTAGTAGGGATGCCAGCCTACCATCACTACCACAAACGTTTCCAGTTCTCCCCAGTCCCTTTGTTTCTGCATTGAAAATCATTCCCCCATCTTTCAGGCCTGCAACCACAATGGCAGCACCCAGACCCTGCCTCCCCTGCTCTGTGATCATGCCTCCCTCAAAAGCAGTGGCAACGAATAGCACCATTCCCAATTCTTCCTTGGCCCCTTTCCGAACATGTACTCAAAGAGCCAAAACAGTTCACTCCAGGTACTCACAACTCACCTGGGAGAGAGTGGGTAGATACTCTTAGGGGTCCCCAAGTAGTCTCCTCATCATGGCCTAGAGACAGCCACATGTTGCAAGCACTCAGTTCCTTGTGGACTCCAGGCTGTATGCAACAATGCTATCTTGTGACTCCAAAGCTGGAAATCCTCGGCATGGGCCTATCAAGTCTTATGGTTAATGCTGCCCGGACTGGAGAGGCTGTCCTTGCCTTCCAGCAGCACTTGAGTTACATCCTGCTGCCTATACCATGTTACTGCCATGCGAGCTCTCTAGCCAAGGAGGTTTCGAGGTTTATTCACTTGTTCCCTCTCACTAATTAATGTTTTGCACTGACACACCAATATCAGGCAATTACTGGCACTGATCTTCATTTTTTTAATAAAAATAACCCAGGAAAATTATAGAACCCAGGAAAATTAAGGGGAATTAACCTACAATCTACATATTTATTCTCAATAAACTTGATCATATGTAACTGCTTTTGCAACAGTTGCCTCCTGCCATATAATACTTTCTTACCCAAAAGGATCTAGTTCCAACAAACTGTCATGTTTTGCCTATTGTGCTTTATTACAGGCTTGAAAAAATGACCCTTTGCACAATGCATTTACGTTTATAGAGGACTTCTGATATTCTGAAAGGAAGTAGATAGTGTATTTTCATAGCCTTTTATTTTGTTTGATTTGTAGCTGCTTTGCCCTGTTCAGAGCTTAATGGTGATTGCACAATGTAATTTACTACAAAGGACAGTTAATATTACTTGTAAAGCCATCAACAGTTCTTGGAAACCAATGTCTATGGGACTAATACGACAAATTTGAATCCCTTAACATATTTGGACTGAGAGAATTATAGATTTACTATTTAGGCAATAGTCCTAAAACATGCATCCATGCAGGACAGAGACTATAAACAACCAGCTGCATTTATGCTTTAATATGGTGCAAGGATATGGCAAATCTGTTAAAGAGAGCCAGATTAATGCAACAGTGAACTGTGCCATGGACAATTTAATTTTTAAACGATGGAAAGATAAACTTATGAAGTGTTTCAAATATCTACAATGGATTTTTTTTTTCTGGAAAAAATATAACTATCATATATCAAATAACTGCTAATACTTATGTACCCTCACCATTCACAGTGATAGTGGGCATGCTAATTTAGACAAGATGCTGGTACTATAGACTTTTTGCGAGTATTAGCTGACTAGCAGTGTCCCTAATGGAGCTGCAAAGGAAAAATTTCAGGTAAAAAATATCTGGTATATCCACATAGTGTGAAAACACTGAATGCTTTATATATGTATTGAAGGAAATGTGATTATACCTCACAAAAAGACAGTGTACAAGGAAGTTAAAGATGCGGGTATGTAGAACTATAGGGAAGACAGAAAATTGTTGGGAATATTATACAAAAATCATTTTAAACAAATATCTTTTTTTAAAAACACAGAAGAGATGCAAGCTGAAGTAAAGGGAAATAATCAGTATTTCTGGTCCTAGTAGAACTAAGATGGAAAGTCCACAGTGAAAATTTAAAAAAATCAGTTGAACATTTTGAACCCCCCTCAAAAATATTTTGTGTGAATTTTGGTCAGTGTTGTATTGGTTCATATTTTTTCTGCACTAGTTTGCGTTAAATGTAGTAAATATAAAAAACATCCATGCATGAGCGATTGTAGCATGGATGCACAATTTGTACATTACCTGCTCACAGCATACAAATGATGCAGTTGTGCCTTCTGTTTTTGACTCCCATTTGCAATAAAGTGTGGTGTGAGCTGAAAGGTTCATTGATTAATACACTCAATCGTAATACATATTATGACCAGAGTAATCTGTAGAAGCTTGAACAGGAGAGCTCGGCAAATGCTTTACAAAGTTTAAATATTTGCTTGAAGTTTAAATGTACTTCTCCTTCGAGTGGTTGCTCAGATGCATTCCACTTAGGTGTGTGCGCGCCCTCGTGCACAGCCCTCCGGAGAACTTTTCCTAGCAGCCCCTGCAGGGGCCGGTCTCAGCGCCCCCTGGAGTCCCGCCCTTATGTGGCGGTACATATAGCGGGACCGGCCCCTCCCCCCTCAGTTCCTTCTTTCCGCCCGTGACGGCCAGTTGAGAACTACCCCTGCTCTTCAACAGTTTGTGTTTCTCCTTAAAAAAAGTGAGTAGATAGTTTATCAGTTCGCCCTGAACTAAGTTAGTTTTTAGTTAGTGAGGGTTTTTAGTTAGTTAGGGAGCCTTCGGGCTCAAGGCGTCCCGGCTATGCCGGGTTCGCCGGGCTTCAAGCCATGTGCTAGCTGCGGCAAGGCCTTCCCAGCTAGCGACCCCCATGACCGTTGTTTGCGGTGTTTGGGGGAACTGCACCGTAGAGATCGGTGCAGTATCTGTAAGTCCTTTAAGCCTCGGACTCAGAGGGAGCGTGAAGTGAGGCTTAGGGCTTTTCTGATGGAGTCCGCTTTAAGCCCGGCGTCCGAGCCATCGCGGACTACTCCGGCACCGAGTGTGTCTTCGGTGCGGAGTGCGCCTCCGGCACCGGGGGTCTCGGTGCCGAAGAGGAAGAAGCGCCATCCACGCTTGCAGCGCTCCCCCGCACCGCAGGAGCGGCCGGGGTCGAGTTCGGAGGTGCTCCTCCTCATGGACGTGCCGCCGGCATCTGCTCCGGCCCCTGCTCCGGCACCGGCCCCGGCACCGACACTTACTAGGGAGGCTCCCCCGACTCCTGGTAGTGGGGGACCCCCTATACGGGACCCTTCGACGCCGGAGGCTATCGAGGCGGCTCAGGCTTTGTTGGAGCTGCCTACGCCTCCGGCACTCTCTCACCGGAGAGAGCCAGGGCCCGTTTCCCGGGGCAAACCCGCGATGGGGGGCCCCGAAGGGTGGGCGGCCCCGGCACCGGTGGACAGGCCGCCCACCACCCGACGCAGGAGAGTCGAGCTCGGAAGCTCCTCTCCATCTTCGTCCTCGGACGACGCGTCGCGGCACCGTTCCCGGCACCGCTCCAGGTCCCGGCACCGCTCCCGGCACCGTTCCAGGTCCCGGCACCGCTCCGGACGTCGCTCTTCGTCGCGGCACCTCTCCTCGTCGTCGAGTTCTGACTCGGCACCGAGACGGCGTTCTCGGCACCGCTCCCCAGCATCAAAGCGGCGAAAGACTTCCCGGTACCGGTCGCCTTCTTCTTCGGCGTCGCCTCGTCGGCACCGAAGTCGGAGTCGCTCCTCGAGATCGTCGCGTGGCGGGTCTCGGAGCGCTCCTTCCCGGCGTCATCACCGCCTGCGTTCTCCTGACTCGGGGTCCCGGACCCGACGTCAGGAACGTATATGGTCGTCGGCACCGCAGCCGGCACCGCAGCCGGTACCGCAGCTGGCACCGCAGCCGGCACCGGACCCAGTACTGTTACCGGCACCGGCACCGACTGTTGCGGCACCGGTTTTGCCCTCGGCACCGGTGCCGCCTTTGAGCTGGCCACAGGGACCCTGGCAGTGGCCGTTATGGGCCCAGTGGGCGGCTCAGATGGGGCAGGGAACTATGTCGGCCCCTGCCTCCGTCACCCAAACTCAGCAAGCACCTTCGGTGCAGGAGGGTGACCGCTCCTCTGGGGAAGAGGAGGTGGAGGAGGACCCTGGGGAGGGCCCCTCCACTGGGCCCCGCCGCCCATCTTACTCCTCATCGCCGGATGAGGCGGCGGTAAGAGACCAAGGAGCCCCGCTCATTGATTTTAAAGCCCACCAGGAGCTTCTAAAGCGGGTGGCTTTGAACCTTGGCCTTGAGGTCAAGGTGTTAGAGGAAGAGGTGGACCCCCTCTTCGGCCGTGTGGGGGCCCAGGGACCAACGAGGGTGGCCCTTCCCGTACATGAGAGGGTCCTGCGCCTGGCTAAGTCAGTCTGGCAGACCCCTGCCTCGGTTGCCCCGACCTCTAAGGGCGCCGAGAAGAAGTATTACGTGCCAGCCGAGGGGCACGAGTACTTGTATGCGCACCCTGCCGCGGGTACTTTGGTGGTGGATGCCGCCAACCAAAAAGACAGGCAGGGTGCTCAGACTGCCTCCCCTAAAAATAAGGAAGGCAGGAGGCTGGACCTTTACGGTAGAAAGGTCTATTCTACTGGGGCGCTTCAGCTGAGGGTGGCCAATCATCAGGCCCTCCTCGGCAGGTACAATTTGAACCTGTGGGACTCCTTAAGGAGGTTTTCGGAGTCTCTCCCTCCAGACCAGGCAGTGGACTTTGGTTTGGTGCTGGAGGAAGGGTTGTCTGTGGCAAGTGCGGCCCTGCAGTCTGCGTCGGACGCCGCAGACACAGCCAGCAGGGCTATGGCCTCCGCCGTTGCAATGAGGCGGGCAGCGTGGCTGCAGTCCACAGACTTGTCGTTGGAGGTGCAGCAGTCCATCCAGGACCTACCTTTCGATGGAGCCGCCCTCTTTTCGGAGAGGACGGACGAGAAGCTGCACGCTCTCAAGGACTCGAGGGCAACGCTGCGCTCCTTGGGCCTGTACACGCCCCAGGCGGCTAGACTGCAGAGTCGCCAGCAGCCGCAGCAACCGCCGCAACGTCAGCGGCAGCAGTCTAGGCCGCAGCCTAGGCCCTTCCCCACCGCAAGGGGCAGGGATAGGACCAAGGGCTCTGGACGGCGCGATCGCCCGCCGCCGTCCTCCTCTTCCTTTAAAGGACCCTCTCAGGGGCCTAAGGGGAAGAGACAATTTTGACGGTGTCTCCGAGGGTGGCACCATCTCATGTTCCCTGGGTTCCCCGCCTTTCCTGGACAGGCTCAAGCCGTATCTCGGCCTGTGGCGGGAGGTAACATCGGACCAGTGGGTCCTCAGCATCGTGCGCTGGGGATATGCCCTTCAGCTCCTGGCCTCCCCTCCCCACTCCCCACCCCCCCCCGTCCCTCTTCAGGGACCCATCTCACGAGCAATTACTCCTTCAGGAGGTTCAATCCCTCCTAGTCAAAGGAGCAATAGAAGTGGTTCCACCACTCGAGGTGGGGAGGGGATTCTATTCGAGGTACTTCCTCGTTCCCAAGGCCAACGGAGGCCTCAGGCCTATATTGGACCTGCGCAGGCTCAACAGGTTCATAAGAAAGCTGAAGTTCCGCATGGTATCCCTAGCGTCCATCATTCCCGTTCTAAACCCAGGGGACTGGTTTGCCGCCCTCGACCTGAAGGATGCGTACTTTCATGTCTCCATCCTTCCCGCCCACAGGCGGTACCTAAGGTTTGTGGTAGCTGCTGGCCACTACCAGTTCACGGCCTTGCCCTTTGGCCTGTCTTCCTCCCCCAGAGTGTTCACCAAGTGTATGGCGGTGGTGGCGGCCTTCCTGCGGCGCAGGGGGGTCCAGATATTCCCCTACCTGGACGACTGGTTAATCAGGGGCAAGACCAGGTCGCAAGTGTGCGAGGCGGTCTCTCTCGTCCAGTCCACCTGCCATGCTCTGGGGCTGCTCATAAACGAGCAGAAGTCGACGCTGCGTCCGGTGCAACGCATAGACTTCATAGGGGCCCACCTGGACTCGGTGCAGGCGAAAGCCTCCCTCCCACGTTCGAGGTTCGAAGCCATGACAGCGATAATATCGCAGCTTCAGAGGTGCCCCACGACTACAGCCAGGCACTGCCTGCAGCTGTTAGGCCACATGGCCTCGTGCACCTATGTGGTGAGGTTGGCCCGCCTCAGGCTCAGGCCCCTCCAAGGTTGGCTGTCCAGGGTTTACATGCCCAGCAGGCATGCTTTGAGCAAGGTGGTAACGGTGCCCCCTTGGGTGTTGGGGTCACTGACTTGGTGGCTGGACCCCAGGACTGTGTTGGAAGGGATTCCCTTCAGGGCCTCCACCCCCTCGGTCACCCTGATCACGGACGCATCGGACCGGGGGTGGGGAGCCCATATCACCGGTGGTCTGACCACGCAGGGTCGCTGGTCCCGGGGGGAATTGGCCCTCCATATCAATGTGAAAGAATTGAGGGCGGTCAGACTGGCATGCGAGGTGTTTCGCCACTCTTTATTGGGGAGAATGGTGCAGGTGTTAACAGACAATACCACTGCAATGTATTACATCAACAAGCAAGGGGGGGCGCGCTCCTCGGTGTTGTGTCAGGAGGCGCTCCGACTCTGGGACTTGGCGGTGAGATGCAATTTCTGTTTAACCGCCTCTCACCTGCCTGGGGTCAGGAACGACGAGGCGGACCGCCTCAGCAGGTCATTCCTACCACAATACGAATGGTCTCTCCACCCAGAGGTGGTGGACAGGATTTTCCGCGTGTGGGGTGTTCCCCATCTGGACCTCTTCGCGTCAGCGCAGAACGCGAAGTGCCCGAGGTTCTGCTCGCTCCGGGGTCGCGAGCCGGGCTCTTTTTCGGACGCATTCCTCCTCGAATGGACGGGGGCCCTCCTGTATGCGTTTCCCCCCTTCCCGCTCTTGCCCAGGGCCCTCTTGAAAATCAAGAGGGACAGAGCGGATGTGATTCTGATCGCCCCGGCGTGGCCGAGGCAGTACTGGTTTTGCCTGCTCCTGGACCTGTCTGTCGCTCCCCCGATCGAGCTCCCGAGGAGACCGGACCTGCTCTCCCAGGACCACGGCCGGCTACTGCATCCCAACCTGGACTCCCTGCACCTGATGGCCTGGAGGCTCTCTGGCTGATGGAGGAGGAGAGAACCTGCTCGGAGCAGGTCCAACGCGTGCTGTTGGGAAGCAGGAGGCCCTCCACGCAGCTCGCCTACAGGGCCAAGTGGAGGAGGTTCACCTGCTGGTCGGAGTCGCGGGGCGAAAACCCCGGTACGTCCCCCGTGCAGGCGGTCCTGGACTACCTGCTGCAGCTTAGGCTACAGGGGTTAGCGTTGGCCTCCCTCAGGGTACACCTGGCGGCCATATCGGCGTTTCACCAGCCGGTGGGGGGACGTTCCCTGTTCTCCCACCCCATGTCGGTGAGGTTCCTCAGGGGTGTAGAGAGGCTTTACCCGCAGGTCCGTGACCCGGTGCCTCCCTGGGATTTGAACCTGGTCTTAGATAGGCTAACGGGTCCCCCCTTTGAGCCCTTAGCCACCTGTCCAATGATGATCCTTTCCTGGAAGGTGGCTTTTCTCGTGGCCATTACCTCGGCCAGGAGGGTCTCTGAGCTAAGGGCCTTAACCTCGGAGCCCCCCTATACCGTGTTCTATAAGGACAAGGTTCAGCTTAGGCCTCACCCGGCGTTCCTGCCTAAGGTAGTCTCCCGGTTCCATTGTAACCAAGATATTTTCCTCCCCGTGTTTTTTCCTAAACCGCACGGGTCCGAGGACGAGAGGAGACTGCACACCCTTGATGTGAGGAGGGCATTGGTGTTCTACCTGGACAGGACGAGGCCGCTCCGAAAGACCACGCAGCTCTTCGTCGCGGTGGCAGAGAGGATGAGAGGCTCCCCGGTCACCTCCCAGTGCATCGCCAGGTGGATCACCGCCTGCATCCGGCTCTGCTACGAGCGTGCAGGCGTCCAGCTCCCAGGAGTGGTGACGGCCCACTCGACGAGGGCCCAGGCCGCGTCGGCGGCCTTCCTGGAAAGGGTTCCCCTGGATGACATCTGCAGGGCTGCCACCTGGTCTTCGGTGCACACCTTTGCTGCGCACTACGCTGTCGTCCAGCAGTCAAGGGACGACGCGCGAGTCGGCAGGGCCGTGCTGAGGGCAGCTCGTCGCTGACTCCTACCCACCTCCAAGGTATGGCTCGGGAATCACCTAAGTGGAATGCATCTGAGCAACCACTCGAAGGAGAAAACGTAGTTACTTACCAGTAACTGTTGTTCTTCGAGATGTGTTGCTCAGATCCATTCCACACCCACCCTCCGTCCCCGCTGTCGGAGTCGGCAGAAAGAAGGGACTGAGGAGGGGAGGGGCCGGTCCCGCTATATGTACCGCCACATAAGGGCGGGACTCCAGGGGGCGCTGAGACCGGCCCCTGCAGGGGCTGCTAGGAAAAGTTCTCCGGAGGGCTGTGCACGAGGGCGCGCACACACCTAAGTGGAATGGATCTGAGCAACACATCTCGAAGAACAACAGTTACTGGTAAGTAACTACGTTTTCTTCTGGCCACGCACTCTGTTCTTTTGCATTCCCTTTCAACCGTTTGGTGCAGATCTTCTCAGAAAGCAAATTTCTAATTTGCATGTGCAAATGTGCAGAGAAGCCTAATGTTAAATCAACGTGTTGATATTCATGCCAGAGATGTGTGCACATTATTCATTGTGGATACAGGAAGAACATCGTATATTTTCTCCGATCAATTGCAACTAACCAGCACAGTTCAGCTATCAAATATGCAAAGTGAAGGTTTCATAATCAAGTCATTAAAAAAAAACAATCAGCCCTCCCCTTGAATAGAGATACATTTATGAAAATCACTATCTGTCTGTCGATATTGGATGAGCAGGAAAAGAAACTAAAAGCAATCTGATGAATAATTCACTGTGACTTATTTGCCTGGCCCTAGCTTGTAGGTCTCTGATTCTCAACATTTGGTTCTATGTTAAAATATGCAAGCACTGCTTTTCCAAAAATAATATAAATGTAAAGCTGGAAACTCTAAATTATTGTTCTGACATTTAAAAACTGATATTGTATTAAGATGATCAAAGGGAGGGAGTGAAAAGATGAAGGAGTCAGTGGTATTGTTTTTGTTTTATGTACTGCAGTGGCTCCTGGAGGAAGCCCATTGTAATCCTGATTCAGAAAGCACATAACTGTGTACTTAAGACCCATTGCACATGCGTAAAATTAAGCACATACTCAAATGCTTTGCTAAATGAAAGTGCTTTCAATAATTGGCTTGTGAGGTCCTGTTCAAACACAGAGTAAGAGACAGTGCCTGTCCCAGAAACCTTAGAATCTAAGTACCTCTTTATCTTGGATAATCATCTCTTTTCTGTGAACAATGAATATTAATAGATAAAGGTATGAGAAGTATACTTGTTAAATTTCAGAGGCTCTATTGTCACAAGCATTAAGATGGA
The DNA here is from genome assembly GCA_007922155.1 of Mesoclemmys tuberculata. Taxonomy (NCBI): domain Eukaryota; kingdom Metazoa; phylum Chordata; order Testudines; family Chelidae; genus Mesoclemmys; species Mesoclemmys tuberculata. The sequence goes on from ML675626.1 coordinate 7,849,313, forward strand.
GAGCTTCATTAACATTTGAGGATTAGTGGATACTTATTTTAATTAAGAACTAAGTATTATAAACAACATGCCATTTTATGGTTAATAAGTGCAACAGTGGGGTTAGGTAAGATGTTAATATTTATTTATATATTAGATATGCAGTTTGTTTGTTTTAATGTTTTCATTGTATAAAACACTAAAAATAAAATCTTCAAACTTTCATAATAAAGAATTATATACAGCATAAGATTGAACCTTTAGGAACTAAATTTAGCTTCATTGCCAAATTCTGCCTTTGGCTGTGCACACAAACTTTTATTGATTTAACAAGACATTATCTGTGCATATTCAAGGATCTAATTTAACCCTTACGGTTCTAAAGGGAAACGTAGTGACAGTGCATTTAATTTTCTTAAGTTCACCTCTGAATGTAATAATTATGGTCCTCTCCTACAAAGAGTTATGCACATGCTTGATTTACTGCACTGTAAGGAGTTAGATTGACTTAAAAATATTCACCTGTAAAAAGTGCAACACATTATTTTAATTTCAGGCCCTTTAACTGAATAGCTAGTGAGCAATAGACAAAACTTCAAATGAAAAAGGAATTATATAACTATTATTTCTTTCAAGAATGGATCATAACAATGTCCTATTAACTGAAATATAGCAGAAAATAATGTTATTTATATAAAGAAACTAAATGAACATTAAAGCAGAAACATGCTTCCCACCCACATCAATGGGTAGGGAAACCTGATGGGGGAACAGTCCCAGTAGCAAGGGAGAGAGACACTTCCCATGGGACAATAGGTAGCTCCTCCCCCTTGGTGTCTTTGGTACCCATTGGCCTGCTGGGAGAGAAGGACGCTGATTGGCCAACATTCCCTAACTCCCAGGATTTAGCCCAGCACAGGGGCCATGTGGAACTTCTTTTATCTTTGTTCCATCAGCCCACCTTGCTCACCCAAACTAGGAATGCTGTCGGTCTAGCCAATTGCCTTTTAAGGGAATCAGGAAGAAGTTTTTTCTCCGGTTTACCAATTGGCAGAGGACCAAGGATTTTTTTGGCTTCTTTGTGGCACCGTTAAGCCACAGTGAGTTAAGTAGGAACGCACTGAAGGACGCCGTCCACGCCCTCTACGTGGAGACCCTGAAGAGGAAACCCGACCAGGGGAAGGTCTTCGAGCTAACCTGCAAGTGGGACTCCAGCAACCACTTTCTGGCCGAGGGCAGCTACACCCGCTTCGCGGACTGGCGCTTCATCCACAGGGCCCGGCTCAACTGCCTGCCGCTCAACGGGGCCATCCACCACGGGAACCCGGACAAGCGCTGCAGGAGGTGCGGGTACGTCCTCGAGACCCTGCCCCACGTCCTCTGCAGCTGCAAGCCCCACTCCAGGGCCTGGCAGCTCCGGCACAACGCGGTCCAGGACCGGCTAGCGAAGGCCATCCCGGCCCGGCTGGGCACGGTCGCCGTCAACTCCGCCATCCCCGGCACCGACAGCCAGCTGAGGCCCGACCTCGTCATCACCGACGAGGAGCGCAAGAAGATCACCATGGTGGACGTCACGGTCCCCTTCGAGAACCGGACCCCGGCCTTCCATGCGGCACGGGCGCGGAAGGAGGAGAAATACGCCCCCCTGGCGGACACCCTGAGAGCCAAGGGCTATGAGGTCCAGGTCCACGCCCTGATCGTGGGGGCCGTGGGCGCCTGGGACCCTCGCAACGAGGCCGTGCTGCGGGCCTGCGGCGTCGGCTGGCGCTACGCCCGCCTCATGGTGTCGGACTCCATCCGGTGGTCCCGGGACATCTACGTGGAACACATCACCGGCCACAGGCAGTTCCGTGAGGAGTGAGCGCTGCAACGTAGAACTCTGTGAACACTTAAACACCATCCCACCGCCCCACGGACCCCATGGGGGATGCCTCGCTGCCACGAACTTATGTACTCATCCCCTCCCGCACCCCCTGTGACCTTTGTGACACGTAATCCTTCCCCCATCACCATGATATCTCCTGCACTCTAACCCCCGCTCCCCACCTCATCTGGGACCCCTCGGGCTATGATCTGGTTCTGCTCCCCGACCCCCAATGACCCTATACCCACCGATAGCCCGTACCCCTGCCCGGATGCCTCTTGCTCTTATACTGTAAACCCTGTACTGAACATTAACTTCTAATAAAACCTTTAAATCTAACTGAGGTACCGGAGTGGTGGTGGTTGTTTGCAACTCGCCATCAGTTTCCAGTGTGGTTAAGAGAATAAAATGAATAGTTACCAGAGGTAAAAGACCTGGGATTTTGGTGATGGGCTTTCAGCTCATGTGCTAGTGAGACCTAGTGGCCTTTTGCAGGCACACGTCAGACCTTGTGGCCCTTGTGGGCTGAGGTCCCCAACTTGCTGCACCCTTTGTCACCCCTGTGGAGCGAGGTGCTAGGACTCAGAGAGAGCTGGGTCCTTGGGTAGGCTGAGGAGAACTTACCCCATGTTATGGGCTATATGATAAAAAGCCATGTAAGCCTGGCACCAGTTATGGGTGATGTGGTAAGGAGCCCTTTAATCTTGGCACTGGAACCAATTAAATGACTGGTATAGGAGAGCATGGGTGATGAGTGGGTAGTGCCCCTCCCCTTTGTTTAATAGAAGTTACGACCTGCCACTTAATTCCATGCATGTGTATGTCCTCATTGTGCCTCTGTGTCCACATCAAATAGTTGTTTACATTGTCAGTTCTATTTACTTTTATCAGCCTGCATTATTCTGTGCGTGGTGGTTTTGTATGATAAATACTAAGCACACACAATCTGTCAGAGCTGATTAATACTTGAAATTCTCTAAAAGTGTATGTTTCTTGATATATATGTATGAACTAGCTGTGTGGTTCTCTCACAAGACTGCCGTCAGCTTCAACTTCCTCACAGTTCTCTTGCTGTGTGTTTCTTCTATATGTCATACGGTTGGCTGTCATCTTTGCTAAAGGATTTACAGTACTGAAAATAATTTGTAATGCAGATCTGCTTGGTGAAGGATGGGAAGCAATTACATCTGAATGCACAGGGAGACATCTTATAATGCATATAGTAGAAATACTATACTGGATAATGCATGCCACAACTAAACTAAAACATTTTGATAATGTTACTGAATTTTATTTTACTTTTTGCAAGTCATGCAAGATTGGAAAGCATTTGTTTTACTTTTAATATTATTTTTGAAAAATAACCAGTTTTAAAAGTTCTTTAAAATACACTTTGATTTCTGTTTTTTGAGAACTGTGGCTAGTTGTATTGAAATATAATAATACTCTAAAAGCCTTAACACATATTCTGTCAACATTATTTTCTTATCCTTGGGTTCAGAGCAGTTGCTAAAAACATGTCGTGAAAACAATGGAAGCTTCTGTTTTTCCCAGTGTACTTCATAAGTACGAGACCAATCCCCTAGTAAGTAAATCTCCCTTTCTCTGGTGATTTCAATAGAGCTAGTCCGACTTACATCAGCTGTTTATAATCATCATCAAGACTCGTTGGTGCCCCAAAAGGTGAGTTGAGTTTGGCTTACACATGAGGCCAGATATTTGGCTGGTATAAATTGGCATAGTTCAGCTGATGTCAGTAGAGCAATGTTGATTTACAGGTGCTGAGCATCTGTTCCACAGTTTTAACACAACTCACCACCATGGACGTGTACACATCCAAAACACAAGCATGTTTTGCAGGATCTGTCTGTCTATCTTCCATGAAGTGGACACGTACAGTCATTTAAAAAGGAACTTAATTAATCATTCAAACCTTCTGTGTATTCTGCCTTATCTATTGAATTATATGTTAGAGGACATATGTTCAAACTAGGAGATTTTCCAGATTAATTTTAAGAGACCCAGGATCCTTAAACTATTTGCAATAATGAGATTCTTCATTTTGTCTCATTATCAACAGCAGTAATAAATATGTGCTTTTGAGAGTATACTGAAGTGTGGATGAAACAGACTGTGAAAAGGAATTTTCCCTGGAGATGGTCATAGCTGATCTTATAGTTTCACACCGAGTGGTTTTTGAGTTAAACTTTTTAGTTTCCCATTGTCATTGACCTCAAATGGGAGCAGGATCAGGGCCATAATAAAGTGTCCTCCCTGATGTACATAGGCTTTGCTCACTATTTTTGTTTTTTGCTCTCAAGTGAACAGATTGGGCATGCCTCAGTAGCGTTGCCCTGTGCTGAGGCAAAAGAGCATACGAATGGTCATATTGGGTCAGATCAATGGTTTATCTAGCCCAATATCCTGTCTTCCAACAGTGGCTGGTGCCAGATGCTTCAGAGTTTAAAAAAAAAAAGAACAGGGCAATTGATTGAATGCTCGATCCCCTGTCTTTCCAGTCCAATCTTCTGGTAGACAGAGGTTTAAGGATACCCAGAGTATGGGGTTGCATTCTTGGCCATCTTTGCTAATAGTCATAGATGGTTCTAGCCAAACCTCTGATATTTGAGTGAGTGACATTGCAACCTGGCTCATATTTGGTCTGGCTGCCCTCATCATGACAGAGGCATGGCTGGGCCAAACTTGAGTGGCACTTAAGACCCCATCTGCCAGGTTACAATCTCCAGAGCAGGAAGCCAGCCACAAGAGCAGGAGCCGTTGCTGCAGGATGAGTGTGAGGCAGCTTTGCTCTCCCACCAGGACCTCTTTCATTTCCATTATAATATCTTTGAAAGGGTAGGGGTTGTCTCAGTTTGAAATTTTGCCCCAGGCCTCCAAAAACCTCTGTGTGGTTCTGGTCACACCATCCTTAAAAACAAACAGAAAGCAAAAACAACACAGTTGCCCCAATCCTTTAAAATGCTTTTCACATTGCATATGCCTTCTGCATATCAAGGTAACAGTGGGGTAATTAAAGTGCACTTAAGCAAAAAGTACACTTAAGTGTACTTAAACAAAAACAAAAAATTCTCCCTTCATTTTTAAGTTTCTAGATCTCTGAGGCAAGTCTTGAAATATTCCTTCAGACATTTTATTCACCTTGTTTCTATCCATTGTCTTTTCTCCACTGACACAGTTACAACTGGGCAATAAGATTTTGGTTGTTATTTAGTAATCCCTTTCCTCCTTCCCCTAGACCCTTCCATAAGCTGAATGTCTGAGCACTTCCTGCAACTTCCCACCTTGATACTGAGTCATTCATTTTCTTAGCTCATCTGTATAACTGGTACCATAGATGAGATTTTTGGTTGGATATGTAAGAATGTGTGTATTGTAATATCGCTTGGCTGTATTTATACCTCCTGTAATTATTTTAGTTCTTATCTTTTCAACAGTCTTAGTTATAGGCCAATTAGTTTAATAAAGAGCATGTGTGAAAAGAGTGACCATTTTTAGTAGTGCCACTATTTTTATTTTTTTATGTTGACAAGTAGGACCAAGTCTGTACTCTTAATTCAACAAATTCAAGTCTGAAGAGATCAATAGATCATATAGTCTGACCTCCTCTACCATTGAATCATAGAACCATATATCACAGGCTATTAAATTTCACTTAGTTACTTCTGCACTGAGCCTAATAATTTGTATTTGGTTAAAGCATATATTTCAGAATAGCATCCATTCTTGATTTGAAGACATAACGAGATGGAGACTCCACCACTTTCATTGGTAGTTTGTTGCAAAGGTTAATCACCCTCACTGTTAAAAGTTTGTGCCTTATTATAAATTTGAATTTGTCTGGCTTCAGCTTCCAGACATTAGTTCTTGTTCCGCCATTCCTCACGATATTAAAGAGCCCTTTCATATCTGCTATTTTCTCCCCATGCAGGTACTTTATACTTTGTAATAAGACACCTTTTTTTTTTGATAAGCTAAACAAGTTGAGTTCTTTCACTATTTTAGTGTAACTATGTCTTTTTCTGTAGCACTTGAATAAGTTTTATGGTTCTATTCTGCACCCTCTCCAATTTTTCAACATCCTTTTCAAAATGTGGTCACCAGAATGCAGTATCGATTTCACCAATGTATATAATATTGTAGTATTGGTTTCACCAATTCTGTATACAGAGGTAAAATCACCTTACTACTACCTGGTTTATACATCCACATTTGCCATAGCATGGCATTGGGAGCTCATGCTGAGTTGCTTGTCCACTATCACCCCTAAATTCTTTTCAGAGTATGTTTTCCAGGATACAGCTGTCCATTCTCTAAGTATGACCTTCTTTCCATGTTCCTAGACCTGTAGCTTTGTTTTTGACAGTGCTAAAACGTATTTTGTTTGATTGGGCCCAGGTTGCCATGTGATCTCAATCACTATTTATGGCTACTTTGCCCTGATTCTTATTTACTACACCAACCTTGGTGGCAAATTTTATTAGCAATGACTGTATATTTACATGCAGATCACTGTTGGAAAAGTTGATATTACATAGTATATTATCACAATGTCAGCATGCATAATATCTGCAGCAAAGAGTGCACCAGCAGCATGATGCCTTTCTTGGTGAGTGATAAGTGTTCTGATAGTGAATTATATACTTAGGATGAGATCTCATGTGGTCTCAGCCAAGAAATCATAGTGAGTTGAATTTGACTGCAAACCATTGCCAGTGTGAGCAGTCTTAATGGCTAACCATAAAACTTAAAAGATTGCATATATACATCATATGCATGAACTGATCATCAGTAGCAATTCCTTTCCAAAATAGGATACAGTGTTTTCATTTCCTTGAGGAATCCTGCACTTTCCATAGCCCAGGTTTCTAACTTTTAAACAATACGATAGGTAGAAGTACATTGTTCTCACTTAGCAATTTTAACTGTTTTAAAATATATATGTCTGCTTGTCTTGGGAGGTAGAAGTAACTTAATTTCAATGCTAGAAATGGTGAAAAATTGCATAGCTGCAATACATAACTTAAAAGGGTTCAGAATAACATGCTAGTTAGATGTATACAGTGTTCCATGTGCCTTGATCACCGCATGCCTACTGCATTTGTTAATACACTTTCGTGTGCATTAGAAACAATCTATGATGAGTGCCCAGTGCTCCCTTTGGATTAAAGAAGGATTGATTTAATTATTTCTAAACCATCCATAACAGATAGGAATCTAATTTTTATTGAACATTAACTATCTCATAATATGCATGCCATTATCACAAAATCATTGTACCAGAAACGCAAGTAGATTCTCTCAGGTGAGAATCCAGAGAAAAAGCTATGGCCATTAACTTTCTCTTTTGTTATTTTACTTTTTGATTATCTTTGAAATAAGGGCAGAACTAAGTTCCAGACTACTGGACAATAGCAATGAATTGGGAATATGAGACTCTGGTGAAATATTGAACACATAAGAGGAACAAGTGTACAGAATGAAAAGGAGACGATAAAGTTGGTACATCATGATGTGGTGGAATAGAATCCAGGCCCAATAATACTAGACAGTAGCTGTAATGTTTAGGTGTAAATTATATAGGCCTCCAAGAAGAATTGACAAAAAGAAACTTTTCCCATGAGAACCATCTTCATTATCACTATCTTTATATATCTGTTTTCCCAAACGTGGTATGTTTCCCAATGCATCATCCCTCAAAAAACCAGACCAAACTGAATTTCATTTTGCTGATGTAGATGTTATGGGATGGATGTGGGTGCCTTTCAAATTACTGCATAATTTTGAAACTGAGTGTAGTTTTCTCTTTGGTGTATGTACTTACACATTATTTTGCTGCACAGCATAGTGCCCTGGAAAATAGATCCTTTTTCAGCTGAAAAGAACCATAACTTCCACCATTTTCTTTAACATTTCCTAATAAAATGTATATAGCTTACATATAAAAAAATACAGTAAAAGAATGTTGAGGCTGCAAAGTCAAGGACTCAAAATATGGAAATGCCACAGTAGTAGTTTCATGGGCAACATTGATTCAGTCCCCTTATGCGTATGCATAATATGAATACGCATAATAATAATATGATACGCAACATAATATACAATCTTTAATTACATAATCAGTACTATCATAAGTATTCTATATTCCATTTAATCAGCATTATTCAAAGTGTGAGCCCATATCTTTTTTATCACCCACATTCAAACCCAATTTTGAATTCAGAATTCTTAATTTCCTTATGCGTTTTGAGTATGGTGCTTATCTAAGTGCCTCACACAAATGTATTAATGGAGATTTTCAGAAGTTCATAACTTGGCTAAATTAGGACATATTTTCATGGGGACAGCAAAAGGCTCATTGTAGCCACCATATAAAAAGTAAGTCTCTGATCCAGAGCATGGAGGTACTACAATTTTTCAACTAAACGATTGCAACGATTTTGTCAACTGAGCAAAACAGTGTTTTGTTTTGCTCAGACTTCATTCTGACAAATGACTGGACATTTTTGCTGACATTTTTCTTATGTATACCTCACCCTGCCTCCCCAAAGAACACAAAACAATACAAAAACCAGACTGGTGCACACATGGAAAATTTCTGCCCAGATGGTTAAAATTAGCAGACTTATAGGCAACTGAAAAGCAGGGTGTTCGTTGTTGGGTGACCTGAAGAAGAGCTCTGTGTAAACTTAAAAGCTTGTCTCTCTCACCAACAGAAGTTGATCCAGTAAAAGAAATTACCTCAGGCTGGGTCTACACTGATGGTGGCAAATTTGGTGCCGTCAGTTCGATGTCTCTGGATTGACTGAATGGTCTGTGTAGATCCGCTCAGCAGATCCAGCAATCAGTGTAGGAAAACCACCCCGGTAAGTGCCATAGCGCTGCATGAAAGGCAACATTGTTCCCTTCAGCGCAGCACAGTGTGGACAGCGCACGGAGCAGACGCAACAAAGTCGACGGGAGATACACAAGTGATTTACGTCACTTGCATATCTCCCGTCGACTTCCGCCGAATACGGAAGCTAAGTGTAGACCGGGCCTTACTCATCTTGTCAACCTTACCCATAGGTGTTTCTACCAGTAATATTAGACAGGGTGTGATATATAATATATAGGTAGATCTCTCTGTTTCTTTTTATTTCAGATATATAAAATGATGGATTTTTAAGGCATTCTTGGTACTGAGTCTAGAAAAAATAGAAAAAATGATCAGAAGTCAATCAAAAATTCTTCGTCCACTCTGTCTCTTTTTTTGTGTCTCATATAAAGCAAAAGCAGCTGTTTTGGTATGGAGTGAAGTTGAGACAGAATTCAAATGTACACAAAGAGATATTTACCTACACAAATATTGTGTAATAAGGCAATGGCATCCCTTTCTCTTGTTTCTGAACTTAACTATAATAGTGTTTGTTTTTGCGAGTTCTAGACTTCTAGACTAGATTACTGCAATGCGGTTTTTATGGAGTTATGTCCCCTGTAAGTTTCAGTTGACGTAGTATGCCGTTGTCTCCCTGCATGTTCTTCAACAGTTCACAGTTCACTTATAGGTACAGTTCAAAGTGTTAACGTTAATATGTATGTTCCTCTATGGCTTTGGTTCTGTCTATTTGGGAGACTGTTTCTGACTATTAATCTTTCTAGCAACCGAGATCAGCTAAGGAACTCAGTATTATACTTCCTGATTCTTATACTCTCCAGCATTGTAGCAGATCATTTTCAAGTAGTGGCTATAGGATTGTGCAGTTTGTTCCCCTCCTTTGTCCAGAATTCCTTTGCTCTAGCTCAGTAGCCACAGTGTAGATTATGGTGGGGAGGGAGGCTATGTTTTTTAAAGTCACATGGTATATTAAATATTGTCCTTATTCCTGAGATGGATGATAGATGCATTTTATATGATAGTAATTTTATAAAATTTGAAATGAAATATGCGTTTAGACACACACAAATAAAAATACACTTTATCCGATAAGGTTATTCTAGAATGGGTGTTTCTGAGGCCTGGTAGGTAGGGGAGTGTTGTTCCAATTTTCTCTGAAGTGTTTGCTAATGACTGCTGAAAGAAGCAAGATGCTAGACTGGATAGATCGCTATTCTGATACAGTATTGCAAATCCTACTTGTTCGTTTTTTGGTAAACATAAAAGGTATGTGCTGTACCCCGTAGTACTTTACGTAAAACTTACAATAAACCATATATCAAATAAAATAAGGTCTATATTTCCTTTCTTTTAAATTTTTAATTTTGGCTTCAGAAAAAAATCCAATAGCAAATCATTTCCTGGATTCCATATTATATTTGTTTATATTACTTCAATGCAATATATGGAAGTCCTTCTTTATGTTCCCTACTTCCCAGACATTTTTCCATAAGCAAATGATATTTTTCTTTGTCACTCTGGGTACAAGATTAGGCTATGCATCTTTCTTCTAGACTCATCAGTTCATATTATAAATGGTGCCAGAAATGTGTGTGGGTTGGGGGAAGGGTATCCTTGCCCAATGCAAATTCAGTTGTTTGCTCACTGGTTTTTGCAATGTGCTTTGGATAATGAGATCCACAATATTCACCTCACACAAAGAGATGAAGCTTGAAATGCCCACTGCACCAATAAGCTTGAAGGGGGGGAAGGAATACAACTAATAGTAATTTAAAAGTCATGGTTGTATTTATTGTTGTTCATTTTCCTCACCCTTTAATTTATATTAATGTTAATCTGGATAAAGATTTAGAATTTATAATCTTAATGGTACTAAACACCACTAATTTAATTGGTAGAGATTTGGGAGAAAACCCAAACAAACACCAACTGTTACTCTAGTGCCAGTTTTTAATGATCTTATGACAAGATCCTTTTGGAAGAAAAGTTAGTTTAAATGCATGGTTAAAATATAAAATAAAGTTATGACCACCTTCCGGAACCATCTGCCGCAAGTGTACCATATATTGTCAATATATGAATCGAGAAATGTACAGTGCAAACAGTATCCTTCCATTTGCAAGTGTTGTTCTTAATTGCATGAGCTCTCCAGGAACTTTCTTGTTGCACTCTACATCTCAACTCCCCACTTGTCTTCTTGTCTCTTAAGATGGCCCACCATTCCACATTGTAACAATCTGCTTATTAATGCCCTTCATTCACCTAGGAAATTTTACTTTTGTAATAAATATATAAACTAGTGAAACATGAATGGTTCTATTCTACACAAATAGTAAATGAAAGACACGAGAGGGAAAAGGGATGGACATAATACATTTATAGTAAAATGATTCAAAAGGTATAAATGTGTGTGTAAAACAGAAGTAGGTGGCCTTCAAAGGTACAGCAATGTGGAAAGAGTTTATAGTCAGTGAAAATCTGCTCATTCACTTTCTGAACCTCTTCTTTGTTTAGTTTTCTTTTTATTCTCTACACTGCTACTTCATATTTTTATAAGAGATCTGAACAATCATACAAGACTGGATGCATGGAATCTACTGACATCAGTTCTAGTTTCTCCTTGAATGTATTTGTTTTCTGAAACTTGAATTCATACTCGCCTTATCACTCTCAAATGATATTTCCTTCCATCCATACATTAATGGCTCAATTATGGATTTTTGCTTGACTTCAGTGGGACTGCTTGCATGCTTTACAGTTAAGCATGTGCTTAAACCTTTGCTGGATCACGACCAGAACGCTCAGCATGCTGAAGGATCAAGTCCCATGATTAAAAGAAAAGAGGCAATAGTTTAACATCTTATTCTGCTACCTTTTCTCCTCTGTTTTTTCTTTTTACTCAGGCTCAGTCTCTTTCATCTGCCTATGATTTTATGTCTCCTTCATCATTGTGATGGAATATTGGCCAAAAGCATGAGTTGAAGTTACACTGTAAACTTTTGAAAGTTAAATCAGTCTAAAGGATGCCTTATTAAAGCCACTCTGTGTGCTCTTTGGAATATAATGTTGTAAGAAATGTCAGGGGAGCATAAGCTGCCCATTGTGCACTAATGCAAATCCTTTGTTGTTAATCTTTGTGCAATAAGGAAATATAAAATTAGAATTACTCGATCTGAGAAATTTTACACATTAATATACTAGCAAAATACTTGACATTGGATGTCATAGATTCCAATGGTACTTGACTTTTTAGTCTACAGTCAGATAATAGGCAATTCTTTTCTTTTCAAGTAAAGGATCTGAATTATATTAAATTTAATTTAATACTGTACAGATATTTCCTGTCCTAGTTTCTCAAAACAAGGATTGCTCAATTATTTTACATTTTAGAACTCTAACTCTTCGTTTCTTCATTCAGCCATTTAAGTTCTATTTTTTTTAGAAGAGCTAAAACAAGGGACAAATACGTTAATATGATTATCTTATTATGTGAAAATGCACATAACTGACGGCTTGGAATGGGAATCATTATCATTGCCAGCCAGATTTTGACTTCTCAATGCAAAAGCATTTTTCACATTTTTGTTTACCTGAAACCTTAAAATAAAATTATATAAGAGAGAGAGAGAGTGAGAGACTCCAACCAATTAGCCTACAGCTATGTGAAACAGAGTGGATTTCTCAGTCAGTTAAAATCACTTACAATGTGATATTTGTCAGCAATGACAAATGATATGCGACTCTCCTTTTAATGGCTTCCAGAAATATGTGTTTCACATAATTTGAAACAAGCTTCCTTATCAGTATGTCTTGCAATTAATTTAATCTTGTTTCTGTTATTTCCACAGTATTTCTCAATCCAGTGAACCTCATTACATTTTGCAAGGGCATTAAATTAGAGTCTGGATAGAAGAAGTAAGATGATTATCAGTTAATTTAATTATGTTTTTACATTTGCCCATTTAATGATATGTCTGCCATTGTCGTATGGCTTTTTTGCAGTAGCACTATGTAGAAATTAGTTCCAATTCCATGTAAAGTTTACATTATCTGATAACTCCTGACAACTAGTTGAGGCACGTGTTCAGTAATTTATGAGTCTAATCAAAAGTGATTTACTATTAGTCAAATGGCTATAGTAATGGAATAGCTTTACTCTATTCAATAGATCATTATAATGTTTCCTGCCTTTGCAGACACTGTAGTATTTTTACAGAGATTGGCACCATTAATTTAATTAAGAAATGAAATTTTACATTATTATTGTAATGGAACAAGTGAGCAAACTATAGCACTATTGTATTTTACACAGTTAAACACAGTTTATTTGATTTTCAGTTTTTGCAATTCGTAATGGAAAAAGGAAAAAAAAAAAGGAAAAAAGGAAACCGTGAAATAAGTAAACACAAAATTAACCAATTTCCTCCCCAACACTCTACAGATGATCTATTTATTAAAGTAATGGCTATTTATTAATATTGATGTTATATTAAAGGCACTGTTACAACCTTCAGCAATGTATATTCAGTTCCATTACATTACTTTTATAGACAGCTGTAGAGTAGATGTCAACACTTGGAGATACTGAATTCTAATTCTAATTTTAAATGGAAAGGCAAAGGGATTTAGATACATAGTGCAAAACATCTGAAGCTTACACATAGCCTATTTCCCTGAAGATTGAGTACTGTAACATATGTATTTAAATTAGGAAGAAATCTTTACAAATACAGTAGCATAAAGACCACAAATACTCTTTAAATGAGGAAGCAAAATATAAAAAGAGGCCAAAGACTATTAGGTTCTGACAAATTGAATCTCCAAATTTCGACTGATATAATTTGGAAACTTCCAGCACAGTTTTAACTACTTTTAAATTACATTTATTAATTCTGTAGACTGTTTATCATTATAACAGTCCAACTGGGCAATAGATAAGCAATCAAACTTACACCAATCAGATTTTGTAACCATGTTTGCATCCTTTAGAAATTATTTGACCTAAATTAAAGGCTACTAGGGTGTCTAAAGAGGATCAATGTTCTTGAAGTCAGAAGTAAAGTGAGCCACTTCATGATCATACATCGAAACCTTCAGTGATGTACATTGTTTCTTTATTGTACTGAAACTTGAAGAGGCTGTTAACCATTTTATAATAAAATGTAGACATGCATCACCTTGGGAGGTGGAGACTGAGTTCTACTCTCAGCTCTTCCATTGAGTGTTGTTAATATTTCTGCATACTTCACATCCCATAGTATGAGCCAAATCAGCCTCTTGGATGAATAACTATTATTCATGCATGTCCCAGATAAAATAACTGAGTACTTGTACAATGTCACTTAAGACAAAGATGAGAATAAAATTCAGTTCTCTAATATAACAGAGCCAAGTTTCATCTGCTTTGCACAATTTTTTGGAAAGAACTTACTAAATTAGATGCTTTTGTGACTCACACCTACCAGTGTGGTTCTATGTCTCCTTTACCAGCTGCACCACAAAAATGGCTAGCTATCCTGAGTACTTCCATTTCTGTGTACCAAACGTGAGACATTTCAGAAGAGCCTGACATTCAGAAAATGTTGAGCACCTACTCTCTGAAAATTCAGTCCCTTTAAGATGTCACAGATTAATTACCTAAACACGGAGTGATCCAAAACTAGTAGTCACTTTTGAAAATCTTTGTTATAGAGGCTTATGGCTCTACTTGTGCTTCAATGTTTAAAAAAATAAAATAAAAAATGGTTCTTTGGCTCAGATGATAGAGAAGACGTGCTTTTTACATCCAGAGTTGCTGGGTTCAGTGCCTGCAGACAACCTAAAAAGGGGGTTGGTAATTTGCATTTGGTAATCCACTTTTAAATCATTTTGTAACGATCTGCTTTCATAGCCAGGAATAGAACTCAAGAATGTACTGTCAGTGAAAAGTTCCAGAGGAGTAGCCGTGTTGGTCTGTATATATATACCCCCATCTGATTTCTATTGATTGCATCTGACAAAGTGGGTTACAGCCCATGAAAGCTTGTGCTTACAGAAATTAAATTTGTTAGTCTTTAAAGTGCTACAGGACTCCCATTGTTTTTACTGTCAGTGAGTATATCCCCCTATTCAAGTTTCTGCACAAAGAGATAATAGCCTGATTTTCCCCCACTAGATACTCCCATAGTTAAAATATAAGAACTCTGTGCTGTAGATCTGAAGGTTGAGGGGTCAGATCCTTCCACTGACCCCTGTAGGAATTAAAGAAAATCTCAATATATGTATAAAAGTTAGTGTAAGAGTCCTGAAGTAATTGTTAGAATGATTTTATATTGCAAAACAATGTATTTGGAAGAGGATTTGGATGTTGATTTAATATTTATTTTTATAGTTACTTTTTTTATGTTTGTATTTGGGTTAATGGAAACTGCCTCTTTAAAAACAGAGTGCGGCAGACTGAGTGTGTTTTTTGGGATTGAGAATAGTTTGTGGGGGATTTCACCCGTTTATCCAGAGTGAGAGACCCTGTCCGTACAGGCTCCAAAAATGTCAGGACTTGATTTAATAAACCTGTTTTTCCAGACACTAGTCTCATTCTGAAAAGTGTAACATTAATACTTTGAGGTGACTGGAGCTATTGCTAATGAGCTATGGAGGCTTTCATCTCTAGGTCACTAGCTCAGCAAGAGTTAAAAGTTGTTCCTATCTAATAGAAATTTAGTAGCCCTTATATGAAATGAGTTGGGGGAATCTCAGGTCCCACATCACAAATACACCTCTGTGTTTTGCTCTAGATTGTAAACTTTTCAGAGTAGTGACTTCCTCTTACTGTGCATACAGCACCTAGCACAATGGTGCCTCAATCTCTGTTGGAAACAATAGCAACAGGTATTGCAGCAGGGGCCAAAACACCCTTTTTTGCTGTGAATTTGCAGAAGTAGGAAACATAATTGCTACAAGCTCATTGGAATTAAAAAAATCAGAAGATAAACCAAAACAAATGGTTGGTTTATTTATTTATTTAAATATCAGTATTTTAAGGGCAATCTCTTGATTTTTTTTAAGTCTCAGTGATGATTTTTTAACTTTTGGCATTGGCAAAACTACCTTTTTTTTTTTAATCTGTTGTAACTGATGTAGCAATTTCCTGAAATATCTTTGGGAGATTTTGCTGTATTAATTTTTGTAACATTGTGGGCCAGTGATTGTATGCAGTTCCATGGAGGAGGGTGACCATAACTCTCCAGGAACTAAGCACATTGTGGGATGCCTAGGCAAATTAACTCACCAGAGAGGTACTATGACCTGGAGAGGCTCACCATACACTGTTTCAAACTGGATTCTACAGAGACCAACAAACAAAGCAAGGACTTTTGGATAAATAGCCTCAGTTTTAATTGACTCAGGGCCTTCTTCTGATCCAGCAAATGGATGGGACCTACTGCCCAAGGGGGTCCCCAATCCTCCCACGGAAGCTTAGAAGGACTTTGGTCTACTGAAGCACCATAAGACTGATAGGTGAACACTGGTAAGCTTTTAGCTTGTGTGTAGGTTCTTTTTTAAATACATTTTCTCTGTAATGCTTTCTGTTTAAGAATAAATGCGCTTGCTTAGAAAGAGCTGTGTGGTAACTTGTGACTGCTAGCAATTACAAATGTCCATAGCCTTTGGAGAGAAAGCAAAGTGCACACACTGGCCTGTTGAGGGAATCTGGCTTGCTGGGAATATCAGTGTAGGCAGGGAACTGTGCTGTCTGGAAAAAATCCTGGTCAGGAAAGAGGCATATCTTCACCAAGAGAAGTGGCACTGAAAGAACCAGGAGCCTAGAGTCGGTGCATGAAGCGACCATAGGTGCAGATTCCCTCAATTGTGACGGCTGTAAATGTAGAACTGATGCTCAACTGCACTATGAGATGAGTATCCTGCATAATAATGTCGTGATTCCATTTTCCATGGTCTGTTGTGGGGGCTCCTGTGTAAGGAAACCCCTTAATTTGGGAGAATTCCTCTCGAATAGGGAGGGGGGAACTGTGATGCGTATGGATCCTGTACACTGTCAAAATCTGCATCAAGGGACTACAGGACAGGCATTAATCTGGTCCTTTGACTGTCCAAACATAGAGATAAAGCAAGCATTAATTACATAGTTTTGACTGAGATAAATGGTGTCTGACTACATGACGCTGCAACTAATGCTAAGGGGGAATAAACAGATTATGTTATAACTAAAGAAGACAACTGAGGGAATTAAGTGAGCCTAATTAATAGACCAATGAAAAAATTGGTCAGCTATTTGACACATTGTATGGAAAAATAGACTCCTTAAATTATGGTACATCTACTTATAGTTTAATCTTTAGCAGATTGCTACATTATCTGAGCATTGGACTTCCCATTTAACTTCCATTTAAAATGTTGTTTTATTTTAAACTGACTTTACTTTGTAAATAACCAAGTGTGACTTATTTAATGGCATTTACTACATATATGGTAATGTCCAGTTTACCACTTTTTTCAATTCATTTTTTCATTTTTCCCCCCATACTGATGATTTCAGACAGACAGAAATGGAAAGATTAAATCCCTTAATGTCATCTGTTTGAAAAATCCTGAGGGTTTTTTTTTCTGACAGGAAGAACGCTTTCAAATCCCTCTATGGTCTAAGCTACTATGCTTGACATCTCATTATTTTACTCAGCTGTTTCAGGTTCACCTTCACCCAGCTAATTAAGTAACTCATTGAATGTATTATTCAGTATTTGATTCCCCTATCTGAGTCCATGAGAGATGGAAGCTAAAAAAAAAAATCCTCTTGATGGGATTAGTGAGAGGATCGTTGCTGACATAGTGGACTAAAATGAGAACGAGCTAATGAAGTTGGCGACATATGAATCACTTTCTGTCGTTTTAGAAAGTGTTTGGCTTCTGGAGAAAGTCTGTGGATTACGGTTTCTATAAATGGATCATTTCTTAACTAACCAAACAGTGACTTGTTAATTGCTTGAAGACATGAATAGTGTGAGATATGTTTCTTAGCTTTATTTATGTTTTGTTTCCTTGTTCTGCTGCCATCCTATAAGGTTTTGTATCATCATATTTCACATGTAGATATGGGTTTTAGCTATTTAGATAACTTGGATTTGTCATAATTTTGGCTATGTTACCAACATGTATCATTTTCTAGTGCTTTTGGCAAATTTAAAGTGATTTGTTTATTTTCTCAGGATTCTAAAGACAATTAGGAGTGCTTTGTGAATAAGCAAACCCTATTTTCAGCTACACTGTTTCCAACCACATCTCAAAGATTCTCCTTGTTTTAATCACATTATTTACTTTCAATTTAAAACGAAAAGCGCATCACTATCATTTCTTAAGAATGGATATTTTAAAATATTTTAAACTTCTATAGATTAAAGCACTATATTCACATTTCTTTGAATTGCTCATTAACCATTCCCTAATATTATTGAAAGCTCTGGGGGATTGAGGATGGGGATTGGTTTGTCTTTTGTAAATTTGAATTAGTATACATGAAAGAAGTCTAGTTGGTGACATTGGAGGATGGAAGCCCTCAATGTTTTGCCATGCTGTTACATATTTCTTGGTAGTCCTGAGTATTTAGTTTTATTTTTCTATTCTACAAATAGTGTTAATGTGTATTTGTGCATAAAATAGTAAGTGTAAAGTGCATGCACATTTGGGGCACCGTTGAGGCGGAGACATAAACCCAGATTTGTAAAGGTGTTTAAGTCTGGCTGAGCTCAGCATTGCAATGCCTAACTGAGTTAGAAGCCTAAATCTCATTTTGAAAGGTATTTAGGCACTTAGGAGCCATAATCCTGTCAATGGGATTTTGGCTTCTAATGCCTAAATCCCTTTTGACAATGATGTTTAGGTTCCTAAACCAATTAGGCATTTTAATGCTCAGCAATACCTTCATACGTTCACAAATCTGAGCTATAGTGAACAGAATGTGTGGCACAATTAGTTTAGCCAATGGGTTTCCAGTGCTGGGTATTTAATACAGCAGCATTTATGGGGGTTTTAGAGCTTGTGTACATTTTACAGTTAATTCAGATTAAGGTAAGGCATTAATTTAAACAACAGCAGCTATTTCTGAACAACCCCATTTGTGGACAGTCATATTCCACAACAAGAGAACCTTACTGCTGTTCAGATTAATCCATTTTCAAAGCTACTCTTGAATCATTAATCCAGAATAACTCCATGTACAGAGAAGATCTCAGCATGATTTACCAAGTGCGTTTTGTTTCATTAGGGTTTTGCTGTTGCTGTCTGTTGAGAAAAGAAAAAGGAAAAGTAATTCTAATGGGACGACTTTATATATAATTCTGGGCTGTATCTTTTATACATACATTTATACTGATGTGATAAGTCATGTAAATATTTTATTATGCTACTGCAGGACTGAGCACTTGACTGTTAATAAGACATGAACTGAAGACATCTAGATCCTAAATTTAGATGCCTAACAACTTGAATTCAACAAAAACCTTAATTATATCTTTGGAAGAGGAATGACAGTAAGGCCTGGTTTACACATAGCTTTTGTACTAGTGTAATTATGTTGGTTAGAGGTGTGATTTATTTTTCCCCTAAATATCTCCCCCATTTTTTTCACAGAAATGTGTTATTTTCCATGCCCACTAGCACTAATTATAATTAATAGTCCATCATAACAGGATTAGTGTTTGAGACAACGTATTTGTCGAAATCTTCACTGATACCAATTCTGTATCAGTTTCTCCAACCTTTTTCATAAGTGGAAGGCTGCAGTTAGATCAGCATCCTGTTTAATAGTTCATGGCTGTACATGGAAAGAGAGACATCAGCGAGATACATGACACTGATGTGTGTGTACACATTTACTGTGCCACAGTGCAGTACCAGAGCACCTACTGTATGTATCAGAATAAGATACGACAGAAAATATAACTGGTGAAGATAGTAAATATTCCATTTTTTCATGCTGCTTCCATTGTATTTCTAGTGGTTTTTTGTGATTTCTACATTATCATCATCTAGGAATGCATGATGTTGTCACTTCCATGTTGATTGCCTGTTCTCCACTAGGTGTGTGAAGTTCTGAATTTAAATATTCTTGGCTATTAAGGCACAAACTGTATTTTGTATTAATGAAGCATTAATGTCTGTTAGCTTAAAGCACCATTAATTTTAGGAAGCTGCCATTTGGGGAAGAAAATAGCTGTTTTACATTTTCCATAACAAAAATATAGGACAGCTATTGGATTAATAGTAAAACACTAATATACAGAAGGAAAGAAGTTATGGGGGAGATTTGAGTCAATAGCTTTGGCAAACAGAAAAGAGCTTACTCTAATTATTCATACAATATGGCTTACAATAGTCAGATATTGCCACCTTCGGACATCCAGTGTCTAGATCATCTTTTGATATTTAATTTTCAATGTATATTTGTTGTCTGAGATAAAAGCAGAAGGGATTTTAGTCATTTGATAAACGGAATCACTCCTAAATGGCACATCATTATTGCTGATGTATTATAATACAGTGGTATATGTGTATACCAGTAGTTGTAAAGATGAGCCAAATGCTGAAGAGTTCAGAGGCACAGTAGTAGGTACAGTGTCTGCTAATATGCTGGTCCCAGCTGACAGTGCTTGTGCCACAATTTGTTTGCATTCTGCTCCTTGAAAGGCAGATCTTGAAGTGGTATGTTACTAAGAAAGATGTAGTTATTGACTGAACACCCTGACATGTTGGTGATTTCAATGCATAGAGTGTAATTTTAATTACAGGATCATTTTTAGTTATATACCAACAGGTTAACTCCCCTATCAAATGAATTCCATATGTGCACAAACTGTGCAATACACAATTATGCCTTTTGTCTGAAGGAGGCCCCAGAAGCAGGATGTGGTTATTGGAGCAAGTTAGATGAATAATCTTCCCTTCCCTGGTGCAGGTGAGGGTTTAAGAATCTCTTCTGGAAATCCAGGGAGGGAGCAGCTGCACAGAGCTCTGATGAAGATGTGTGTTAGAAACAAACAACTGAAGCCCAAGGGGGCACAGTTGTTCTTTCTACCTAGATCTGCCCAGCAATCAAGGTAAGACCCATAGAAAAGTCTTTTTGCTGGCATGTTTGCCTTGGGCAGTCATGAGTAGTCCTGTACTCATGAGAGTACTCTGACAAAGCTCTGAGAAGAGGCTGGATGGTTCCTAGGTACAATTAAGGAGTGCATGAGTTTCTTAGTTTTAGAAGGCAGCTCCTCTACTCTCTGCTTCAAGGCTGTTGTAAAGAGAGAGTTTCTGCTATACTTCTCTTCCCCCCCGCCCAGGTGCTACAAGGAGGGTGTGGGAAGCTTTCTACTACCATTTTTCAGGGCCCAATTCCAAACAGCCCCAGTGCCTATCTCTGCTACTGAACACAGCTTTCCCTTACAATGCTTACCTCTGAGATTGTTTAAACTTCAAAGGTTCCCTGTAGAGTTTCAGGAGAGGGGTGATTTAATCAGTTTACTGGCTTTACTATCAGCTTATTGAAGTTGCAGCCCTCTGCCAATTTTTTTATTGAATCTACATCTACTGTCTTCCTTCTAGTGTGTCTGTAGCTTACTTAACGAGCATCTGAAATTGATGGAGCCAATAGTAATGTTAAGATATTTAAATACAACTGCTGTAAAAGTAACTGTATTTCTGATATAAATCATGAACACATCTCAATTTTTATTTTGGTAAATAAATACATTTTAGAGTTTTGTTTATTCGAGCCACACAGTGAAAACTCTAATTCAGATTGCTCCTCAACACCTTCCCCTTCTCACATATTGTATTTTAGACTATCTAAAATCGCTCATGCAAAAAATAAAGCCACATTCTCATTTCCACTTTGGTACATATTTCCCATTACAGCGTATAGAGGGGGAAATACAGGAATCTCAACTTTCTGGGAAAGAATCCCTCCAGGACCAGGTACCAGCACAGAGGGATGGTCCTGTGTGGCCCCTTGGAAAGCCCCAGCATAGGGCATGCACCAGAAATGGGGCCATGCACTACGCTAACTTAAATTGGAGGCTATTTAGGCCTTTCCAGAGAAGCCTAGAATCTAGAGGGTGCCAAGGTGACATAGCATCACTTTTGCCCCCTACCTGTTGGGCAGTGCTTTATGTGCTAAACAATAAATTCCCTCCCAACTGTTAATTAGTAAATCTGTCTTTCATACCCAATTTTGTAATTGTTCAAAACAAATGTATGCTAAACACAAACTTGAACCCCAGTTCTTGCCAAGCATACTTTGTGGATTGATTTGCTTGTTTATTTTTCATAAATTAATCCTTTTCTTGGGCCATGTAGGTATGAGCTCTGGATTCATCCCTTCTGCAGGGAGGGGAAGCAGCCAAGAGATAACTTTGCACGTTTGATGTTGCCAACTCTCATTATTTTATCATGAATCTTTTGCTATTTGGTTTTGTCTCCTGGAGACAAATGATCACATTAGAATCTCAGCTTTCATTCACCCCCTTCCCCCCCAAAAAAAAGAAGTTATAGCCTTCATGGGTGGGAAAACAATGTGATCAAGGCCTTCCTATTACAAAGATGTGACCTTTGTGCAGTCTAGAGACCCAACGACCAGAATGCAAAGTAAAATAATCCCAAATATATGATTAAAAAAAACTTATCTTTAAGCCAGTCTCATGATTTTTGGGGATCTGCCTCATGCTTTAGGGATGTTTTGGGGTTGATTGTATACTGCATTCTTTTGGCAGGGTGTGTTTGGTTTGGTTTACTGTCTTCTAGAATGGGGCTGCATGTTTTCTGTTGTGGATGAGGAGGGCAGAAGGAGGACACTCAGGCTGAGCAGAGACTGTGAAAAAGTTAGACTTGGCAGCCTGGATATAGGGAGGATTGGCATGGGAAGGAAATTTGTTATGAGAAGGGGAACTGGAAAGAAATTGTATAATACTTTTGACAAGTCGAGTTTTGTATCTGTTTGTCTAATCTTCAGAATGCAAACTCATTGTCCATTATTCAGTCTTTGTACAGTGCTTACCACGAGTGGGCCCCAACCTGGATTGGTCTTTAGGTGCCCCCAGGATACAAATAATACTACTGATAATTATTTAGTTCCCCAACACCATCCAGTGGCATTGTGTTCTTTGAGCCACAGCGGTGGCCAGCTGGCAGTGCTGAGATATAGTTTGTACAGCACCTAGCACAATGCTGTCCTGGTCTCTGACTAGGGCTCCTAGGTGCTACGGTACTACAAATGATGATGATGATAACAACAATAACATGCACACCTGCCTGGAAGCCCTTTAGTTATACTCTTAAATTACTTGGAAGTCTAGGTGTGAACAGCCTTAATTACTTTCTAGCCAGGATGTCATCTTCTGTATTGGCATAACATCAACATCAACAACATTTCTCAGATTCAGCGTTTGGGATGTCTCTTTTTCAGCCATTCTGTTTTATAACATCTTCTATTACAGCATCCCTGTCTAAATATGTATCCGATTTGCTTACTTCCCTCTTCACACAATCTATAGCAATTAAAAGCACCTTTGAAACCCCATAGGTGTCATGTTAATATTTGCCAAACTTATTTAATTATTTTTCCACACAACTTGCTTAGACTGACGTCTGTGTGCATGTAAACTGATTTCTTCTCCTAGAAGGTTGCTTGTTCTATTTCTCTTGCAAGTTAGATAAATGGCAACTCATATTTTATACTAATATCAAGAGTTATATTTTTCTTAATTGCAATAATTTTTATGACTGTAAAATACCATATTTTGAATGCTATCCATTATATCATACTTGATTTCTGTGGCCTTTGACCTAAATTTTGGTGCTGTACACTGTGCATTAGAAACACCTTTCCTTGCTTCATACCAGCAAGTCAATTGTCGGTCTAAGGCTATAACTATAAAAATATCACAATTAACTAGGGACTTGCAGAATTCTCATGATCACTTAAAATTCTAGTACAGGACTTAAACATATGGCACATAAGATCAAGGAGTATAAAGTAGGAAAACATACTCATTTTACTCCTATAACCCATGACTTCCTCTGATCCCCTCCTACTCGAAACATTTAAATATAAGTGAAATTCACAGCCTTTAGTTGAGTCATGATATTCATCGTTCATCCTACTGATCAGTTAGTGTTGATTGTGCTGAACTTTAAAATATAATTAAATATTTCCAGGGCCCTTCGAATGCCGATGGTGTCTAGGACTGGATGGAGTTTCCTTGGATTTCTGCTTCATACATAATTTAAATTTAACTCTGAAGTTGACAATACTGTTTGCTCAACTTTGAAGTACCCTGGAAATTAACCTGCACCCTGGAAAAGATGATAGCCATGGAAATTAGTCCAGTGTATAAAACTTGAAAAATAACAGCATTCTTACTCCCCAACATGGCTTTGTTGTTATTTTTTTTGCAGCTATAGAAAGGCAGGGAGCTCACTGACAGCATAGAAGAGAGAGCACAGGAAATTTCATACCAAAAGGTTAAAGTTTGGGAAAGTTATAAGCAACTGAACATTACCATATCTTATAGGATATGTCTGGCAATTTTTATGGTTGGTGCTAGAAGCCCCACCTGTATTAATAAGGAATAAAATAGTAAATATAAAATAGTAATTAGTGAAAATAAAAAATGCCACAGAATGGATAAACATACTCTAAGGAGCAATCTGGTACTGACAGACAGATGAATTAGTTGACATAATCTTTTTTTTTATTTAAAATAATTTAATGTACATGTTTTTCCTTAAACGTTTGTTTTAAATATGTTTGTGAATCAGTTTTGGAAATAACATAAACCAACCTAATTAAGAGTGGTACCAACTAGAAGCCAAGAAACAGTAAGTATTAGATCTGCACCACTGGATCATTAAAATCTTCGGTCAACATTGCAGTTTGCAACAGACACTGACTTGAGTTGAAAATGTCCGTTGAATAGGAATGTTAAAGGAAGGAAGGGAAACAGTTATTCAAGGTAGAGCGAGAAGAAGTCCTTTTTGCAAATACACTGATGATAATGATTGATAGGAGTTTCAGTCCACCTGGGTATAGCACATTAATAAATGTTTAACCATCCAAACTTGGAAAAAAATAACAGGTTCGTTAAGCATCATTCCTTTACTGTAGGTTTTCGACAGCCATTCTGAGATGGCAGAAGCAAAGTTATTGGGTAAATACTATGCCAAAACAGGATTATTCAAGGCTCGTAGACAAAGGTTTCCTTTTCTGGAATGAAGAGTTGGCTACTTAATCTTGTGGAAAGAGCTACTATCCATTTTCTGCCACAAAGTAATGCACAAAATCCAGGGTGTAGTGACAGAAAATATTGCTTCCCAGGGAACAGTATAGTTGAGGATATGAATGAGGTATCAATACAGAGTTAAAATATCAATTACCAAAACAAAACAAAAGAACAGCTCTGAGATCAGTGAGAGGCTGCCTAGTGTTTTGATCAACTGTTGAATACCATCCTACATTAACACATATCATGTACAAAGAAACCCAAATGCTTTGTTGCTGTTATTCAGCTATCAAAATTTGTGTGCAAAAGTGCTGTACATGACTTGCATTTTGAGATCTTTTGAGCTTCTCACTGCACTCTCTTCAAGCTATATTAAGTGAAAGTCACTTAATCTGTATGAAGTCAAAATAATTGGACTCCATATAAATGAAGTGCTGGGGACTTGGGTAGGGCAAATCAATGAACCTTCCCACCCTGTATCCCATCTTTTTCATGGCCACTACTCCAGGCAATACATTTTAACAGCAGCTGCAGCTCTCTGTGTTGTCCATTCAACATATTAGTGATGCTGTGTCTGTGTAAACAAAGATCCCTTTGCCACTTCTTAGCTTGTCCTGACCAACTCCCATTGCTGCCTACCAAATGCAGAGACTTCTTCTGTGGCATAGAAGCCACAATGCTGAGCTGATTTATAGAGAGCCTTGCACTGGCCTTCCCAATTAAGTATGTATTTTACCACCAAAAGTATATCGGTGCGATTGGAGAGGCAGAAGCCATTATGGTGTTAGCTTTGCATCATGATTTTACAATGTGAACAAACGGGTTTCTCTAGCCCCTTTTGGTGAGCAAAATATTGATAGAAAAGCCGGAGTACTGCTCTAAAGATTACATAGTTTGATTAACTATAAATGAACATGATGACTGTGTCACTCATGCCATATCACTAACAATCCTTAGGGTCAGTGAGTGGATTTCTAAAAATGTGGGTTTTATACTGAGATGTGGAACTGAGGACAATGTATATAGTTAAGGTTGTCTAATGCTTTCCATTATAAGATCCCAATTTCAATTGCTTATAACTTCACCATTTTTTAACCATTCGGGCTGATGTTTTTTGTCCTTAGGCTGAATATTTTTTGAAAGCTTGAGCGAAAACAGTTGTTTTTGAAAACAAGGTTAGTGGAAAATAGGTTATTATGTTATCGTGAAATCACACAATGACGATAACTTGGAATTATAATATCTCCAGGAGGGCATAAGGTCTCTTGGAGTTTCTGGTATGCAGTCTCCTCATTTTGCTGCCTCACCCCTTCACCAGATGTGAATATAGCTTACCCATAATCCTTCCCACCTCAAGGCTAAAACAGTTGAATAGAGGTCACAAAGCCATGACACCACTTTCGTTGTGGCACTGTGTGCTCCCAATCTTCCACGTTCAGGAGGAACATGCCACGTTCCACTTTGCCTGACCTTTGCATAGGGTAACACAAGTCTGTATATTTTCTCCCACATATACATCCATGCAAGAACCAGGCAGACTGATGTGGTTAAAATGTCTTAGTTTACAGTCACAAAACTGTAGTTTAAACAATAAGAGGTCTTAATAAAAATTGCCTAAATACAGTGATTGATGTGTGCAAAATGTTAAGTGTGTGAAAGTCAAATACTAAGGCTACTTAAAAAATTCCAATTTAGAAAATTTTTGTTTGAAAAAAGGTACAACTGTTTCATCAAATGTTTCCCATTTGTTTCCCGACAAATACCTTTTAATTTGTACAAAAAAAAGGCCAGTCATTAATATGATGCTGCAAGCATTTCCAATTTTGCCTTAGATCATTAGATAATTTTATCTCACTATTTCTGATATTCCTTATATATCTGCTTATATAGTGTAAGGAATATAAAGATAATGCTACTGCCCAAATTAAAGCAAATCAGAAGTTTTAACGGGTAACCACCATATACAAGGAATATTGTATATACTAAACTGAAAATGAGACTGCTGAATCTAGCACTTGATTTATATAGTTGAACTATATTTCAGGACCCCAGCTACAGTGGCATAGGTTGATCCAGGGCCTGGGTTGGAGGGGATATAAGAATATGGTCTGAGTATAGTCTGAGGGTCAAGATCAAAAGCAGCAATCCGAACCAGTGTCACGTCATAGGGTCAGGCTGGACAAGCCACACTAGGTTGGAGCCAAGTGAATCAGTCAAAGCAGAGTTAGTGAAATTAAGGTAGGGCAAGATGTCAGGACTGGAGCAAGGAGCCAGGAACTGAGGCAGGGTGAGACATCAGGCACAGGGCAGGGGGCTAGGAACTGGGACCAGGGGTGAGGCCTGAAGCTAGGAACCAGAAACAAGGCCAAGTATCAGGCCTGTGTGTCAGTCTGTTTGCGGCAATAAGCCAGCGTTCTGCCTACTTGTACGGACTGCCTCCAGGTGTTCTTCCTAGGCCTTGAACAGTGTGCCTAAGCCAGTGAGGGAACGTGGTAGGCTTCACCAGTCAGCACATCTGTGGGCAGGACATCCACTGGTGTTTGCAGCTGTTGAACTCAGAGGCTGCTGTTTTCCACTTCACCAGAACAGTTGTGTGGTGGTGGTATCAGTTGCCCAGGAGCTAGCAGCCTGGGTTTCCAGACCTGCAGATCTCCACACCATAATTAGTTGCAAATTTTTTTCCCCAAATTATATTCCCTGATTCTATTAATTGTCATAATAACCAGCAGTTGAAAAGTTTCTGTTATTAATGCATCTAACTTCTTATATATTGAGGTAACAAACAATATACTAATCTTTTTTCAACATTGGAACAAGATACTAGGAAGTACTAAACTAAAGAATGTTGTGTGTTAATACGTACCGGTATTCATCATTTTAAAGCACTTTGGAAACCTAGGGATCTGATACAGTATAAATTGAAAATATAATCCTCATAGTCTCATAGACTGTAAGGTCTGAAGGGACCATTATGATCATCTAGTCTGACCTCCTGCACAAAACAGGCCACAAAACTTTACCACCCAGTCCTGTAATAGACCCTTAACCTATGACTGAGTTATTGAAGTCCTCAAATAATGATTTAAAGACTTAAAGGTACAGAGACTCCACCAGCAAGTGACCTGTGCCCCCATGCTACAGAGGAAGGAGAAAAACCCCCATGGCCTATGCCCTGGGAGAAAATTCCTTCCCGACCCCAAATACAGCTATCAGCTAAACCCTGAGCATATGGGCAAGCCTCACCAGCCAGAAACCCAGAAAGAATTCTCTGTAGTAACTCAGAACACAACCCATCTAATATCTCATCACAGCCATTGGGCATATTTACCACCAGTATTCAAAGATCAGCTAATTGCCAAATTAGGCTGTCCCATCATACCATCCCCTCCATAAACTTATCAAGCTCAGACTTGAAGCCAGCTAGTTTTTTTCTCCCACTGTTCCCCTTGGAAGGCTATTCCAGAACTTCACTACTCTGATGGTTAGAACTCTTCGTCTAATTTAAAGTCTTAACCTTCTCATGGCCAGTTTATATCCATTAGTTCTTGTGTCCACATTGGCACATTAACTGTGAGATCATTGAACATATTCTAGATATGCCTCTCCCTAATGAAAAATACATAGTTAAAAATACTAACAAACATACTGTTTAAGCCTGAACAGGAAATAGAAAAATTTGTGACTATTAAGTCAGAGAAATCTGTAATTTAAGTTTCAAACACAGCCTATTAAATGAACATGAAAGCTGCAGCAAACAATTTGACTGGAATGTGCTAGAGATTAATTCATTATGTGTTTTATATCTGTTCTTTGTAACAATTGATAACTTTTGGTATGTCACTGCAAAACAGCAATTGCTTGGATTCTTTTATTTCCTGGTTGAATGTAATGAGAGCACACTTGAAGAAATTATTTGGAATTTTGTGTTCTTTTAATTTACACTTCACATTTCAGTGAAAAATGTAGGTTTGTCCATAGCTTTAAAAACCCAAAGGAATAGAAGATGCATGAGTATGCAGCTGGGTAGACAGCTTGTTTGGAATTCTGCACCCTAATGTAAATAAAAGCAGAAGATGGCTACTTGGCAGTGGAGGAGCTCTTTTTCTGTGCCCTGGTAGTTACAGAATTTTTTTTCCATCTCCTTGTTGACAGAGGATGTATCCATCAGATAATCATTGGTTATTTAAGTAAAGGGGGGAAATGTGTGTCTACATATTTATTTTAAGACAGTGACTCTTCTAATTTGTTTGTAATAATGCTAATTACATTTCACAGTTAATTGGAAGTGTCCCTGTTAAATTCCTGCTGTGATAAAGCAAAAAATTCTTACTTGTAAAAAACCATTGGTATTCTTGCCTAAGCAACATATTGCATGTACACCAATAAGCTTACCCATAGATTTTTTTGATTGCATAATTTTTTCTCTTGGTTAAGAAATAGCGTATTGTGTATTTCAATAATTGTTTGCTCGCTGTCATTCATTTGCTCTGTTATAGTTACTATGAATGATAAATGGATAGATATGGTTCATCCCTGTGAGGGTATTATGTATATACACATATTGGTTAAATTATAGTGATAGTGCGAGAGGCTGGTGAAATCACAATTTCATCATCTATGTTTCCCCCCTAAACTCAGGTTCAGTAGTTCAGCATTCTGAAACATACAACTTTCAGGCTCATATGTTCTGAAATTGGTCTCTGCCAAAGATGACTATTTTGGCAAGTTAGAACAAAGTTAGCCTTTTTAAAGTAATAGGATAGTAGACAAAATACATACTTTTCCCTCTTATAAATTAATTCTAGCAAAGTTTTTGAGGGCTTTATAGCTGTACTGGTTGGGGATTAAAATGGACCCATTATAACTATAGCTAAAAAGAAATAATAGCTCTCATTGAGGAGCAGTGCCATTTGTGTTCATCAAAAAATTGTTCTGATTTCACCCTTTGAAAACTGTGTGCTGAGCCTATTTTAGTTAAGTTTCCAAAGCGTGCCACTAAAATATGATTCACTATGCACGTTTGGCTAACTTACCTGCATAGCAAAAGCTTTGTAGGGTGCACAGGGGCGAAGGCAAAGGCATGTCTTGTAAAGTGGGAAGAGTGGAAAAATTCCTCCATATTTTGGAGATTGTACAGGAAGGATCCTTGCTGAGATGCAGTGGCTCTTAACCTTTCCAGACTACTCTACTCCATTCAGGAGTATGATTTGTCTTGTCTATGCCCAAGTTTTACTTCATGTAAAAACTACTTGTTTACAAAATCGGACATAAAAATACCAAAGTGTCACAGCACACGCTTTCTGAAAAATTGCTTACTTTCTCATTTTTACCATATAGTTATAAAATAAATCATTTGGAATATAAATATTGTACTTACATTTTAGTGTATACAAACAAGTCAATGTCTGTATGAAAATTTAGTTTGTACTGACTTCACTGGTGCTTTTTATGTAGCCTGTGATAAAACCAGGGAAATATCTAGATGAGTTGATGTACCCCTTGGAACATCTCGGCATATCCCCAGGGGTACAGGTATCCCTGGTTGCGAACCACTGCTTTGATGTACCTTAAGTGGTTCACTGCTGAGGAATCTGTAAACTGTTTTTCACGGAACTGAGAAATGTGCTTTGTCCTTAGTCCTGGTATCATACACCATTAATTTCTTCAAAATTAAGCTTTCATTAAAAAATATTAATGCTTCTAGATTTTATAACAGTAGTCTTTTAAATGTGAATCAAAAATACAGTGGTGCTGTGGTGTGTTTCTAGGTCTGCAGAGATCTCCTATGTCTCTGTTCTTTCTCCTATCTTACAAGCAACAGCAGAATGAAACTAACACAGCAAGCACCCTGAGAATGTTTACTGCTGCTATGCAGCGTGCTTTGTGGAGAATTTTGTCTATTTCAGGTTGCTGCTGCTTTGGAAAGATATGAACAGCAGTGAAGGCAGGCAATGGGGCCTTCACATTTATCTGGCACCTAATAACCAGAGGTTAATATGAAAGATGAAACAGTCTACTTAGGGCCCAGAGATAACACTTTGGTAAGAATCCCAGTATTTATCATCTGTTTTTAAAGGTCTGTACCTTGTTTCACAGTGTGTTGCATTGTATACGTTGTGATTCTCTAGTTTTCTGCTTTATTTTTAAATGTATATCTAGCTGAAAAAACTCAAGTTGGTAAAAATAAGACACATTATTATGCCACAATCTAGTCACTAATATTCTTTGCATATATAAGTATGCATCATTTAACACACACAAAGCCAGGAAATGCACTGTAAAAGCTGAACATTCACCTTAATTCTGTATTCTAGTGTATGCTTGCTCTGTTGTTGGTTGAAACTACCATTGCTGCCTTTTTTGCAGCAAGGTGCTAGCTGATGCCAATGCTCTCTCGACACTTCAACAATCTTGGTGAGGCTAAAAACAATTTCTTTCTTTCTTTCTTTCTTTCTTTCTTTCTTTCTTTCTTTCTTTCTTGTGGGGTGTGGTGAGAGGGAGAGGTAGCCAAGAAACCTTTGGAGTAACAATTCTGTCAGTATCTGTCTTCTGAGGCATCTATTATCCTGGTATCTAAGTGCTGCTACTAAGCATAGATGCATGGAATTTGAAGTCCTCAAATTTCATTGAACACAATCATTCAGATTATGGAAGATATACTGTGCTGGTGACATTAGGGATTGATCTACTTATAGAAGTTGGAGAAGATATGTCCATGCCATTTGTTTTGGATCTTTCTGTGGCCCATAGCAGGGGTTGACAGATGCGGTTTGATTGCCTTAACGTCTTAGTGGAAGGTGTGAAAGACTATTTTCAAGTCATTATCCATCTGCCTTTTAAGGCTTTAATTTGTCACCCCTCCTATTTGACTCATATATGAGGCCACTGGGAGGGTTTGGGAAAGAAGACCTGGGTTGCAATGTCTTCATCATACTAGTAGCATACAGCATAAGTGTCTCTTTTGTGTGACCTGGCTGCTATTATGGAATGACCTGGCCCAGTGGTAACTCAGATTGGGATGTAGAAGAGATATAACTGATAGTGTCTCAACCCAAGAAGAAAAAAAATGTTGGTAAATGGAGAAAACCATCAGAATTGCTGGCTGAAGAGGGAGCAGAGCCTCTCTTTGTTACACAAGTTTGCAATTTGAGGCTCTTGTTGTGCCTTGTACTACTTTTGGATGCTGCAGCAACAGCTGTTGCAACACCACATTTTTCTATCTGCACCTACTGAGCAGAGTCTTTCAGATAGAGACCTTGATGCAGTTTTCCATGGCTTTGTTATCTCAATCCTATTAGTGTAATAGTGTGCTCCATGTTGGAGTATGTTCTGAAGCTGGAATTAGTGCAACATGTGTCAGCATGCTTATTAAACAGTACTTCATGCAGGATATATTATGCCAGTGTGCCATGATCTTGTGATAGTTTCAAATGAAGTTAGTTTCTCCTGTGTAACGTCCCAGATGGTTTGGGACCTGGCTACTTGAAAGACTGCCTCTCACTTCTTAATACCACAACTGTGATTGGAAAAGGGTCTCGAACTAACAGCCTTCTGGCTTAAAGAGAGGGGATATTTTCTATTGGAGGCCCTGGATTCTGGAAACCACTTTGGTGTGGCTCCACCAGAGCCTAAAGGTGTGTAAAGTATTCTGCAAGGCTCACTTGTTTCTTGGGTACTAAGCAGATGTGGAGTTATTGTTAAATACTATTATGAGCAAATATTGTCTGGTTAGGATTTCTATGTATTTTATTTTGTTGTTGGGCACTTCATTTATTGTAAAAGCACATGTAACTAGTGGTGAGCACTTAAAAAAGCCTACATAAAATAAATATTCATTTCAGTATGGCTTGTAGCTGTTCATATTATCAAATAGCCATGTGTACTGCAATTGTTGAGGTTGCAGCAAGTGTTGGTTTTGGTGGGCAAGTTTTGATTTTTTGTTGGCTAACAATGGGTGGTAGATATACAGTGATGTTTTTATTATTAATGTAAATGTGCTTAGTGATTGTTAATAGAATTTTGTATGTGTGTTTACAGCTGTACTTACATAATAGCCAAGATAATGAATTTCCTTCCTTGGCCTTACCAAGTGGTGTAACAAAATGTAATTAAGCAGTGCCATAGGAGATTACTTGGAAATTGCATACTCAGTATGCACCAAAGACTTACATTAATCAGTTAGAACTTAGTGACTTAAAATATTATTCTCATATATACATGGCGGCTCATCTTCATTATGGATTTATCCACATGCAATATTTGACATTTAAGGGACAGCCATTTGACTTATCCATTTGTTAAAGAAAAGTTTTAAGGTAGGACTTTCAAAGCTCTCATCATTAACCTAACTGTGCTCCCAACCAAGTCAAAGGGAGTTTTATCACTAATTTAAATGGGAGCAGAATTAGGCCAACATTGAGGAGTTCTGACAATCCCACTCTTAATATTTTTTAAAAGGGAAATGTATGTTTCCATCCACCTCACTTTCCTCACTCAGTTAAAGGTAAATAAAGTTTTGGTTGAACGGTAATCATCTTTGGTCTCAGGCCAAGCATGGAAGATTGCAGCCCAACAGGAGACATTTAAGAAGGTTATAAATGAATGAAAAAGAGGGGCTATAGAGAAGATGAGTTGCAAACTTCAGCTGTAGTTTTTGTTACCACTCAAGGTATGTTTACAAGCATCATCACAAAACGGTTATGCATGTGAAAGTGAGTGCTTGAGGGCTGTTCAGTACTGTGACTAAGTTACAGTTACAGAAACACAGTAACTGACTTGACATTGCCACATATAAAATTAAGTATTGAAGAGCCTTCAAAAGTCACTTCTTGCCTTCCTTACGTTTTATAGTGGTATCTTATTGGATTTCAACAAAACTCCTATACAGACACTGATTAGAAATCTCTGAAAAAACTTATCACCTTTTTTTCTACCAAAAGTGATGTTTGTTTCCTTTTTTTATTATCTGTGTTTTTGTCTCTGCTTCTTCAGGTATTTAGAGTTTTTTAAGAGAGGGTGAATTACATATGGAAAATGGGGTATCATTATAAAGGGACAGCCGTAAACAGAAAGGAAGTGCGTAAGAAATTTGCATGAAGGTGACAAAAGCTAGCCACCCAAGTACAAGCCCATCCAATCCCCTGATCTGAACTCTGCTGCCGCCTGTAACGGCAATGTCCACATTGCTATTTTTAGCACACAGAACAGAGCAGAGCTAGCATGTGTCTGTTTACCCAAGTTGGAAGTCATGCTTCCAGCTACAACATAGATATATGCTATATGCCTTCTTCCTCACTTCACTTTCACAGGCTATCTTGATACACACATAACTTGCGACAGATGAAGTGAAAGGAAATGTGACATTGGTAGCAGAAGTTTTTAGCAGAAGATGAAAAATTGCAGCATACCATTTTTTAATCTTGTGCTATAGCTGTGCTAGAAGTATAGAAGGTGTGTCTACTCAGTGACAGAATCCAGATGTTCCATCATGTAGAATTTTTTAGTTGTTTTTGGATAGATCTGCTTAGACCCAGGCCAAGCTGTCTACCTCCATGGTAGTAGAATTTGAAAAGGGAGAAAATCTCTGTATCTTATCTGCTTGATATTCAGCCACTGTCACTCAGATTGATTCTGGAGGTACTCAAGGGAATTCAGTCTATGACCTAAGCATTGATGATGCCCAGCTTTCTGATAGATCTCAAAAAGTAATTGTAAATGCCTAATCATCATTCTGTGGGAATGTTTCTAGCGGGGTCCCAAGGGAATCTGTTATTGGCTAAATGCCATTCAATATATTTATCTATGATATGCAAGAAAAGTTAAGATAATTGCTGGTGAAATTTGCTGATGACAAAATTGGTGGAGTTGTAAATAATAACAGGGACAGGTCAGTTATACCAATCGATTGGGATTACTTGGCAAGGAGGGCTCATTTGAACAATATGTGCTTTCGTACAAGAAATGTAAGGTCATATATTTAGGAACACAGAATGTGGGTCACACTTCTGGGAGACAGAATCCAGTAACACAATGATACTGAAAGAGAGTTAGGTGTAATGGTAAAGAATCAATTGAACATGAGCGCTGAATGTGATGTTGTAGCTAAGAGGGCAGACATAATCCCTGGATGCATAAGCAGAGAAATATCAAGTAAGAGTAGGAAGGTAGTATTCCCTCTGTATACAGCATTAGTGAGACTACTGCTGATATGCTATGTAGAGTTCCTGTATCCACAGTTCAAAAATGATGCTAAAATTTGTAAAGAATTCAGAAAAGAGCTACAAAAATGATACAAGTTCTAGAAAACAAACTTTATGGTGAGAGAATTATGAAGTTCAATCTATTTAGTTTATCCAAGGGGCAGCTTGATCACAGTTTACTTATATGGGCAGAAGATTTCTCATAGCTCTTAAATCTAGTAGAAAAAGGCAAGTCGAAATACAGTGGTTGGAAGGTGAAACCAGACAAATTCAGGCTAGGAATGTGGCATGAATTTTTTATAGTAAAGGAAATTAACCTTTGGAACATCTTGTGTGAGGGATGTGGTATGTTGTCTATCCCTTGAAGTCTTTAAATCAAGCTCATACAAGAGTATGGCAATGTGTGCTATGCAGGAGATCAGACTAGATGATCATAAAGGTCCCTTCTGTCTTTAAAATCTATGAATCTATGTCTTCATCACGCAGCAGATGTGGATGAGCAGCTTACCTAGTACCTGAATGAAACTGGGGCTTGGATGAAGGTTAACTGACTCATGTTCAACCCAGAAAGGACGAGGTTGGGGAAGGAAACCCAGGGAATTGGAATATCCACAACATTGACTGATGAAGTTCACCATCATGTGTTATTCAGGTTTGTAACAGAGGGTTTTTATTAAATATGCCCCTGCTTTCAGATGGTCAGATAGCAGCTGTTTCTAAAACAGTGTAATGTCGTCTGTGCTTGGCATAAAGGGCGTGGTGGCTTCTTTCAGATGGGGGTTTACAATCCATTATCCATGTTCTTGTCACCTTGAGGTTAGACTGTTATAATGGGGGTACACAGTAAAACCTTTTGGAAGCAGCAGCTACCACAGAATGCATCTCTCCACTGAAGTAGTACTTCATACAGAAAGTAGTCCTGCTTGGTTGAGAGATTACTTCTCTCTCCATGCCAGATTACCACACTCTTGATCATCAGACGCCTTTGAACTATGAAGCTCCCTTGAGATAAAGAGAGAGGACAGAGGGTAGTGGGCCGTCCTTGAGGCCCTCGTAGTTGGAATGTTATTTATTACAATGGTCCAAAATAGCCCAGGTTTTTGTTACCTTGTTGGTGCAGCTGTTTATTTGGGCTTTAGATGAATGAATGGCTTTTTGGGGACTTAATTTTTATTTTTATTGTTTTTGAGTTGTGCTAGAGGGGATTTTTGTTGGAATTGTGCTTAGTGCTTTGTTGAGATGGTGGGTTCCTGTGTTAATTAGATAACTGTTTTAAATCATGACATAGGCACTTAAAGTGCAAGGGAGATCCATTTTTATATTAGAGATCAAAATAAATAAATAGAACTACTGGGACTCTCAATGAGTTTGTGGGTGGCAATTAAGTTATTGGTTTTGGCCTAATTTGTCTAAAATGGTTTGGGCTTTTGATATGAGAGATCATCTCTTTCCTCATCTTATACTTCAAAAATTATGATCTTCAGAGGTATTTTAGAAAGTCAATCAAATAAAACTTCATCTTGTTCTCATATTACATAACTACATACTTTTATCTATTATTGAGCTATCAGTGTACATTTCAATAATATGAAACTATTGCTATTTTTTTCATTTTTTAATACAAATCTTAATGTGATTACTTTTAAAATCTGCATTATTTACATCAAAATGAAAGGCCAATTTATTTGATCAAGAGAAATACTCAGGTAATTGGGCTTTTGCTGAAAAGATGCTGAAAAGTTTTATACGTATAAAAGACAAAAAAAAATCGGTATTCAGTGTTATAACCATGTTGGTCCCAGGATATTAGAGAGACAAGGTGCGTGAAGCCCAACTTCTTTTATTGGCCTAACTTCAAGCTCAAAAGCTTGTCTTTATCACCAACAGAAGTTGGTCCAATGAAAAATCTGGTCTTCTATTGGAAAGTTT
This sequence comes from Mesoclemmys tuberculata, assembly GCA_007922155.1. NCBI lineage: Eukaryota > Metazoa > Chordata > Testudines > Chelidae > Mesoclemmys > Mesoclemmys tuberculata. Next base: position 7,886,435 of record ML675626.1, read on the forward strand.
AACTAGATTTTGCAAAGTTATTTGCTTCCACCTGCTGACCATTCTAGATATTGCAGTAATGAACTGTGGAAAGTTGAATAAATATGAAACAAAACATTTACATTTACTTAAGTGTTGCCTTTTTCTTGGATACAGCTCATGATGGTACTGTGAATTAGATTATGTTTCCTTCTTGTATTTTATTTCTTTCATATAAATAACAATTAAGTTGGAGTCATAGAGTTTAAGACCAGAAGGGACCACCAGACCAAACATGAATACAAACAACTTTTGCAGTGTTCACTGAACCTTACAGTTTGTTTATGTTTGTTTGATTAAGTCCTTACATACTGTAGTGACGGGTACTATAGAAAATCCTAACACAGACTATTATTACAAAAATGCAAATATTAAGTCAATTCATATTTGTATTAGGGATCAACACACCCTGCAATTGTATCCATGTACTTATCCTGTTGTTCTGTTGGGCTAATTAATGACGTTTCAAGTATACAACTGCAGCCTTGGCTATTTGTTAAAATATCTATATACAAGTATCATTTCTCTGTATGCACTAAAAAAGAAATTATAAACTGAAATGCACAAGAAAGAGAGAAGGTGTTATGTTTTGGGGGTTTTGGAGTGTTTATTTTGTTTGTTAGGGAAAAAGATTGTATTTTTGCTGAAATAAGCCAAACAAAAAACATTCTCAGTATTTTCTAATGAATGTCACCATTTTTGCCACTAAATTACAATGCAAATAAATTTTAACATAGTTACTAGAAATCTGAAGCTAGTTGATTCATGAAACATGTTATTGTTTAATAAAACTTCCCAATGTTATTGAAATGTATTGAAAAATTAGAGAATATGAGGAACAGCCCCATTATATGACTGGAATTTATGGCAACAATTTGCTGAGTCCAGTACATTGACCTTTAAGCCAACTAAGTAGCCTGATGATTTGACATACTGCTTTCCAAAGAAATTGAGAAAGATGACTGTCTTATCATTCTCTTCTTCCAGTATCTGGTTTGTAGCAGTGGGTTTGTTTCATGTCATGTTTTGACAGAGGAAGAAATGGATAATAGGCAGCATACCAAATATCTTGCCTTGTAGATGAAGGCAATGCTTAATCACTGAACAATGCTGGTATTAGGAGAATTTGAAGGGTTTTAACACATCATCAGCACTAAGCAATTTAACATTTGCCATTGTGGGTCAGATTCACTTTCTTCTGGTTCAGAAAGGCATAAGCTACATGCATATAGTTTACAAAGGAGAGATGCCAGAATCTTATCTCACTAGTCCACTCCTCCTCTCTCACACACCATAAGGACTTGAGGTATGTAGCTAGTCCTGATATGTTAATAAAAAAGTGACAGACATTCCCTAGCTTGAAGACCAAATTTGGAGAACCTGCTGGCTAGCTTGCTCAGGTTTGTCTCAGGGAACTTCTGGCTCAGCAGATGGTTCAAAGCAGCATATGAAACTTCACACACAACCCTGCACTGGTGGAATTTCTCCTTTTGCTTGAACTTGCAAAAGGGATTAAAATGTGCCTTCTGTTGTGTGTAATATAATACACTTATAATAAGCCATTATTGACAATGTGCCTTTTTTTTTTACATGATACATTTGTGTACTCTTTATGTAAATATGGAGCCCAAGGTCAAAGGAAAAATTCCACTTTTCATTTGGTTCCTCTCAATCTATCCTCTCATATGTAAATTGTAGGGTGTGTCTGGGGAGCTTCATCGCCATTGCTAACGGTGTCCCCTCACTCATAACACTGTCCAAGGTATTTTTGTTCCTATAACTTAGCCCTTAGTATAGAAAATCCTCAATAATCTAGTTTTCAGCAAGTACTTGCACAGTTGCTTCTCTATGTTTGGCCTCCCTAGTAATTAAGTGGTTATATCATCACTGAGTTAAGTCAGAGTCTAGTCATAAGGAGGACTTTTTGGTTAAAGGGGATTTTCTGCAGCCCTTTTCTGTTTGATTTTAGGACACAATATAATACCCATGTATTTCAGTAGGTAGCATCCTTGCCTGTCTTACAGATGACACCTTGTTGTGTGTATTCACTGAGCTAGAGGGAGAGTTTGGGGGGAAAGAGGGTTTGTATTCATTTGAAATGATCCTCTGTGTTTCTAGAGATGGTTTGTTTTAGGGTTATTTGGTTCGCTCTTGAGTCAGATCCTGTGGTTCTGGCTGCTTTTTTTCATTTTATATTTGTTTGATTTAGTGACTCCTTAAAATTTATTTCATAGTCAAGAAAGCAATAGTGCTCTCACTTGTGGGGAAGGATTTGGCAGATGACTGGAGGAATGTGCATCTCCTGAGCTAAATGCAAACATCAGGTTTTTTAGTCTGGTAGATTCAAACCCCCATCGTCACGCTGTCATGTTACAAGAGTGAGGTATTCTGCACATCCTTGAAGTACAAGAAGGAGGGAGGATTTCAGGGATGTATTATCAAGAGTGTTTAAAACAAGCTACAAGATGTAATTCTTCCTCTCTGTTCAGCACTGATAAGGCCTCAGTTGGAATATTGTTTCTGCTCTGAGCACTACACTTCAGGAAAGATGTGGACAAAGGTCTAAAAAACGTGGCCCACAAGGAAGGACTGAAAAATTGGGTAAGAAGAAAAGACTTGGAAGGAGAACAGGATAAATTTTCACATATAGAAAATGTTGTCTATAAAGAGTAGGGTGATAAATTGTTCTCCTTAGCTACCAAGTACAGGACAAGAAGTAATGGGCTTAAATTACAGTAAGGGAAATTGAAGTTAGACATTGGGTAAAGCCTCCTAATTGTAAGGGTAGTTAAGCACTGGAACGAATTACCTAGGGTGGTTATGGAATCTCCATCACTGAAGATAAACACCTGTAAGGAATGGCCTAAATAATACTTAGTCCTACTTCAGTGCAGGGGACTGTCCCCTTCAGTCCTACATTTCTGTGATGCTATGTTTTATCAGTTGAAATCATGTAATGAATGGTTCTTTGCATTTTGCAGCCTAAACTTTAACTTTGAATCAGTTTTAAATTCCTCCATCCCCACTTATGATACATTTGGCCTATATGTCAGTCCTACCACCTCCTTGCTAGGCATTATTACTGCTCACCATTGTGTTTCCTCCTCATACCAAAAAAGGGAAGGATTAAAAGGCTTGCTAATGAGATCACTAGGTTTTGTATTTCCACGTTTGGGATTCAAATTTACACCAGATCAGCAGTGGTCAGAAGTTTTTTGGCTGTGTAGTAACTCTTGAGAATTTTTTTTTCTTTTCTTTTTTTTTTCAAGTCCAATTTCTAGTGGAAAGGTCTCCATGTGACTGATAAAAACATTAGTTAATGTTGATAATGTGTGTAAGAGATGAAAGATTGAGTAGCCATAGAGAAGGCACTTCCTTCTCACACTAACCTATATTGTAGTCACTTTGACAGGGACCATGTCTTCCTCTACACTTGTGGAGCTCCATGTGCATTTGACATGCTCATAAAAGACCTAATTTTGCCACCTTAACGAACAGTTTGCTCTATTTTCTTACATAGGTGATACATAGAGAGAAGTATAACTCAATGTATCTAAGGAACTTCTCAATGCAAATAGGAATGGGATCTGCCCCCAAAATTAACTTCCTGTTTCTTTACTTTCAAACATTAGTAATGTACCCGGTGCTGGGCAAAAAAAATAGTAACACACTGTTCTGCTTAAAAGCTGGTACTTCCAGTGCAGAGTTGAGGCACATTGGCTAGACAATGTGAAGAAGTAAGAAAAAAACCCTGACAATATCTACACATATTTTTAATTTTCTAAGTGTGACCATTTATTATTTGGGTCAGTCCATTTTCGTGATTCTTAATGTGCTTCAGGATTTAAGATTAAAAATAAAATTATAGAAAACCATTAGAATAAGTTGTTGAGAGCCTTTTCATCAACCCAAAACATGAGCGGAATAATACTACCTTCATCTGTTCTTCTTTTCCATCACCAGGACCTTTCTTTCTGCTTCTATACTTCACAGTGTTGGGTGGCATTAATATAAAATCAAGACAGTAGCTATGTCTCCCAAGTGAACAGTATTTTAAGCTATAAACCCTCTGAACCATATGAATCATCAAAACTAGCAAAATCAAAAAAGGGGAAGGAAAAACCCATTTAAGATTAGTAGTTCCAAAACCAATTAAAATACAGAATGATTCAGATTAAAATGAGTATGACATCCCCTAGGTTCTACTTTGTATTTTTTACTGTCTTGGGTAATCCTCTTGTAAAGTTAATAATGTGTGTAAGTGTTTACAGCATCACTATTTAAATATTACTAAAACTTTCAGGAGTTGTATGTTGCCCTATGTGCAGCTCTTGATACACTGTATATAATCCTGTTTCTTTGATTCTTGTTGAACAAGACAGTAATTTGGTTTTTATATTGCCCCTTTCACACACAAAGACTTATTAAAAATATTGCAAATAATTGACTAATTACTAGTTATGATTTGACAAGGGAGGCATAATGGAACAAAATGTATTCAGATTGAAGTGTGTGATGGAGGATGGGGTGGAGGGAAGGCTTTCCATACTACTGCTAGAATAGAGCATGTTCTCATCTCCTATATCACTGCTAAATCACTTCCAGAAAAAAGACCCATAGAATTTGAGAGAGTGTTCAAGGGAGAAATTCTATATCAGAAATATAATTTTCTCTTATATTCTGTGGGTTGGCTTACTAATTTTATATAAAGCATCTCATTTTCTGAGAAAACCTAAGATTTTAGAGTCACTCCTATTGGTTTACTGCATTTTAAAAGACTCTTCCATTAGAGAATTCCAAATTCGCTGCCATCAGATCGATCTATTTAGATCAATTGAGCAGCAGTAAAGACCTGATCAATTGATCCGGAAGTCGATTCAATTAAACCACCTCCTCAAAAGGCAGAGTGCTGCATCAATGGGGAATGTATTTTCTGTTGGCACAGCACAGAGGAGACGGTGCACTAAAGGGAAGTTAGGAAGTTAACGGGACTTACGCAAGCTACTATGTGCAGCTTGTGTAGCTCCCATCGACTGCCGCCAAATTTCCTGATAAGTGTGTACTAAGCCATATATACATACACATGTGAAGATCAATTCTGTTATCTTGTTGCTTGTGGAAAATACCACCCAACATTTTTTAATATCTCACCCAGGAGAGAATGCCCCCTCCGAGGTCTTTATTCTCTGCCCAACTCCTTTACAAATGACTCAGTTGGACAACATAGATTCAACAGTAGCTCCCATGACTCTGTTCTTTGGAACAGGTCTGTGTAGGATATAGGAAAGCATATTTATAGCTAGTTAAATTTATACATGCAATGCATTTTTCAACTAGCCAGGTGGGTCTGACTTGCCTAGAAAATTATGACACTTGTCTGAGAAAGTGTTTTGTTACCTTTGGGCAGTTTAAGGTTCAGATAGCATACATGGGCTCAACATGAAAATTCTTTATACTTAGACAGTCATAGCTGCTGTCTGAGCTAAATTACCAATTGAGAACAAGGTAGTTGACTGCTTTAGTTTTGAAAAGGCCAGGTCATAGACCATCAGAAGACAGATACAATTGCAACACCAATAACAATTTGTTTCTGCAAAAGTGACATTTTTTCTAATTTGAACCCAACAGTATTTAGAAAATGAGCAATTTCTTCAGACTCCTTACATGTTGATCTGAGTGGGATGACATTCCAAAAGTATCATCTAAAACAACAGAAAAACAAACCAGTGCAGGTTTAAGTAAATTAATTGTGACCAAGGGTGCTCAGTTTTGTCTAACTCTCATGCCTCATCCACTGGGTTAGCATTGCCTCCTTATCTCTGCTAGCAGTAACTTTGTAGCCTGTTTTCTGCTACTGCTGATTCCTGCAGCTGAGATGCCTCCAATTATCCCCAATTGGGCTGGCATGTGTTTAATTGCACCCTTTTCCAGCAAAGGGCTATGCTGACTGAGTCACAGAAGATAGTCTTATATAAAACCAGGGAGAAGAGAGATGTCTACTGCTGTGTGCCGATTAAGTAGTATTATAGTTTTCTATACTGACTCTTTTAACTAATGGATGTTTATGGATTCTGCTGTTAAAATGAGTGTTTTTAATGGGAAAGGTTAATGGCAAAATAACAAACCACTATAGCATATGGGACAGTGTACAGGAATAAAGGATTGTGAGGTCTTTACAAAGCAGCATTTGGCATCCTGCTGGTTTACAATAGCTATAGCTTGGTTCCAAGGGAGCTGTTTTATTCTGCACTTAGTTAATTTAGGTCAGTATGTGAGTTAGAGGCATGTTGGTCCTTGGTAATATGAAATTATATGAATCTACTTTGATGAATTAATAAATATGTTAAGGAGCATTGTATGGTCTCCAAAAGGTGACCTAGGACATAAATAACAAGTGAAAAGCATTGGCTAATGAAATCTGAACTAGTATCATTTTAGAAAAAATGTTGTTATAATAATCCTTCCCACTTGCAAAAAAAAGAGAAGAATAAACACAAGGAGATTTCTGTTAAAGGCAAATTTATACACTGCCAGAGACAGGTGGTGCTCTCCTAATTATAAACTGGGAAAAGAAAGGGAGCAATGTACATCTAGGTTCAAATGTTGAAATGAGTCGAAGTTGAAAGAAAATGCATGAGTATATAACACTTCCTGGAACAGAACATGATCTCTGCAAGACAAATCTTCAGGCCGGGAAGCATCAGGAATATTAAAGATATGGATTGAGGTGTGCTAACAGAATTAAACTGAAAACTTCACTCTTTGGATTTAAAAAAAATTCTTTTCCGGGGAACGTTTGTTTTTTAAACAAATGTGTTTTAACAGAATATATTTTACTGAAAAATATCTTTAAAAAACTTTTTTTTTTTTTTTTTGGTTCAAGAACCAAAATAATCTTGCTGGAAACTTTGGAAAAAAAATAACCCCTCAAATAAAATAATACCCCCTCCCATGAAAAATCATTGGTTTGTTTACCATCTGTGGGGATATGACTTACAGAGCAGGGTTTTGAGGTGCATGGGAAAATCTGCATTGTGCCTGTCCAAATAAAATCAAATTTAAGTTGACCATCGGTTGCTTTATTTCATAGAGTTCTCTCCGTGGGCTTGTTGTAAGGGAAAGTTTGTGGAAAATGCCATCTGGCAGCAGCCTGGAACCTGTCGTATGGGATTTCATAGCAGAGTAACTTTAGCAGTAGCCTATGCAATCAGAGGATAGTCTTATATTTTCTCATATTGAAAGTACTGTTTGAAGGAAGTGAACAACCAACTTAAAACACCTACAAATCAGGTTTAAAAAAATGCTGTTGGATTTTATACTCACTTGAATGTTGTTGAATTAACCAATTTTTGAAGATATTTTTAACCTTTTTTTCGATAAATTACATGTGCAGAAAATATAGGGAATGATACTATTCCCCCTACATTTATTTGTACAGGAAATAGTTCCGTAAATTACTTATTCAAATGTTCCAAGTTATCATAACAACTTTCCTTCGATGGAAAAGGCCCTGAAGCATTGTTAAGGGTTATAATTAAATTTCAGAAACGTCTAACCACCCGGTTTTTAGACTCCTAACTGACATCATGATGACCTGCTAGATGGAAGAAGCAGAAAAAAGCCAAGTCTGGGCCTGCAGCAGTTCCCTTACCTGAGCCTTCGCTGCTCCAGACAACTCTTTTCAAAACAAGCCATTAATGTTGCAGTAATTAAATGAGTGCTGGAGCCCCACACACTCAGCTAGAGTAGAAGTGAGTTTGGAAAGCAAACAAAACTTCATCACTTTTAATTCTCCCCTTATTCTAGTTTGACTGCACATTTGTGTTATAGCTTGTTTGCAAATTATAAAGATTACATGAAGAATAATGAAGTTAAGAATGCAGGTTGCATGTTTAGTGAATTATCTGTGCATATTTTTTGAGATAAAGATTTATGCTGTAATAGAGTAACCTGAGCAGAAGGCTGATATTCAGAATTAGCCAATAGTAAAAATGCAGAACTGCATAGCTAAACTGAAAATGGAAGTGAGATTCCAAATAGGTGTACTATCCACGCAGAAACAGTGCTAACTACTAAAATCATATGCCAGAGTGAAGGGTCTTAAATGGCAATCAAAGTCTTAATTTGCATGCATAAAGAAATAGGAAGTCAATTAACTTGGGATCTAATTTTCATATGTGTGGAGCATCTACCCCTCCAACTGAAATCAATGGAAGGCTGCAAATCAATAGGTGTGAATATACTGCAGTAGAGTATCACAAGGCTCTATTGTACAGTGAGTTCCAAAAACTGAATATCTTCAAGATACAAAGAAGCCGACTAAAATAGAAACAAGAGATCTAAATATTGCAACACTAGATATTCAGTAATAGCAAAAATATGGTCAATTTTAAGGCCAGATTCCTCACTGTTAGCAGCAGACAGATTTATTGCCTTGACTGTTGTTGGTTCCACGCATGCTACAGGTTAATTGGTCCTTAATATTAAATTTTAAAGTTAGCATTAAAAAAAAGAAAACTGTATTTCCTCAAAACATAAGCAAAAAAGGCAAACACTCTACAAACTGAAAGAGGTTAGAATTTCAGTTTCTTCATCAGTCTCATTGTATTGGAGCAGATTTGTGTTCTATGATCTTTGAATCCTATCTTTTAGCTTATGGGACATTTCCTTCTAATAAAGGTTTATTAAGTTTACTTAAGCCCCTTAAAGTTAACAGCGTAACATTAACTTTAAAGATACTGTACGTACAAAAATACCCCTGTGCAATAAAAGTTTGAGAAACAGCTTTCAGGAATTTGGTACCCTTTCTTCACTCTGAGTTTTTCAATAATCATGGTATATGTGCTCTTTAAAGTGGTTCTTTTTCTGACCACCATTTTTTGTTTTTTTCCTCCCCTTCCTCATCTATCTATCTGTCTGTCTTTTCAGGATACTAAAGCAGAGTGCAGTTCCTGTGTAGAAACAGAGGACAGAAAAGTAAGTGACTAATTTTCATGTCATTTGTGTTAAAAGGCTATCAAATCATCTTCCATAATATTGTATAATTTTTAAGTTAAACCAAACTTTCTAAATTTTAGTTTTCTATTTGAGATGCATTTGTGTGAAGAAATGTTGGAAAATTCTATTTAGGCATTGAGGATTATGTGGACACTATTTTGCCTACTGAAGTTAGAAATTCATTTAACTGTTTGTTCAGAAGGGAATTGCAACTTTCCATTTTCTTAAAGCGTATAATATAAACAGTGTAAAAGCCATTTCTATTGCACGTTTGCTTTCCATTGTGCTCGGTGTCAAATGTTTATTAACAATACCATCACATAAAGCTCTTTGCAGTAATCTTTAGTATATTGCAATAAAGTATGATATTCTTAAAATATCCAAGTGATAATTACTTTTCAATACCTCTGTCAAAGCCTGACCTGGCGACTCTTTCTCTGCTAAATTGATGATGTGGAATAAAGTTGACTCTTAAAATCTCTTTTCCAGTTGTAATTGTCCAAGGAAGTACAAAACATATGCATATTTATTTTTTAAGTTCTCTCCTTCGTCTAAATCACTAGCCCTTAAAAGGGTTAGGAGTGGCAACTGTAATGTAACTTTAAAACTGAGTAATGTCCGGAGGGATTTTGCTTTGTTCAAACTTAGTACTGGTATTAATGTGTGCCTTCTAACAGCTACTTGAGAACTTCATTAACTGAGGTCCTTTTCTGAAGAAATACTAAGCTGACCACTGGTCTTTTCCAACCTGGAAAGAGAAATATAGATATGTCTTGTTACTAACAGAACCCTTTCAAAACTGCATGTTGAAATAGCAACTCTTTATTCTTTATTTAGTGTTACTTCAATTATGCCATAAAATGAAGGAATGCACCTTCCAAACAAACATTCTTTCTGAACATTGGTGTTGGAGATGATATATTTTTGTATAAAGTACTAATTTTTCAACAGCTCCTCTATTCCTTAACCCTTTATGTGAGTACCAGGTTTTTAAGAATAGTCTGATTTTTGTCTCAGTTACCTGTTTGCTGTTCAAAAATTTAATTGATTATATTTAATTTAATTATAATTTAATTATATTGATTATATTTAATTTAATTGATATATTTTCCCCAAGTTTTATACAGTACTGTTAGGCAACTTTCTTTTTGTATATGGTGTAATATAATACTAGAAGTTGTGCAGCGGTGTGATAGGTCAGAACAACACTCATTTGCCTTACTGAGATATACGAGAAGGATATGGCAATCTCAGTAATGGAGTGGAAAAAAACTATTTTCAGCTAAACAAAGGCATATATTTAGGATTTTATTTAAGATGCTCAATACAGATGGAATTAGTGTTAGATGTTTGAAGAGAATTATCAATGTACTCTGGTGATATAATTCCTGTAATACCCAGCGATAGGATGTTTTTTCTATTTAAAGATGGGAATATTAAATATTTAACTCAGGTAAGTGTTGAACATGATAAAACTAATCTTATGTTGATCCCAAAAATCTCCTCATGGTTAGAGGTTAAGTAAATACAGTATTGTTTAATTGACTGTTCAGATTGCTTCTGAATGGTTTTCCATAGCAGAGCTCAGAAATGCTTTTGATTACATTCAGTGATGCTGCATGTGACCAAGGATAGCAGAGTTCATATAGATGAAGGAAGACTGTCTCTGCTATGCTGTTCAGACATAGAAAGAAAAAGAAAAAAAGTGTCTTCCGTACATGAAATTTAAATAATTTTACTAGTTGCTGTTAACATCTGGTTACATTTAAGGTTCTGAGGCTGTTTTAAATTAAAATTCATACTAACAAATTCTGGTGCTTCTAGTTTTGATGGAATATTTTCTACATTACTATTTTTATGCCTGCCTAATACTTCATCTACATGCTGTTTGTATGTTTTTGTTGTGATAAAATAGCTTACATACAATAGCCAATTTTCCCCTCCTTCCTATTTGACCTTTCTTTTTTGAGATTTACCCTTGCTTAGCTCCTGCATCTTAGCCAGGTAGATGGTTGAGCATGTTTTTGTACTGTATTCATGACCCCATTTCATGGACTTACTAGTTAGCTTTCCTGTATTGGCTTGAAGACCATAAATGGTCTGTGCACCTAGTTTCCAGTAAGGGTGATTAAATACTGTTCCAGATATTTTAGTGCAGAATTTCAACATCATCGTCCATTTCTACAAAGAAATAAAACAAAAACTAAACATTTGTTTTGGTAAAGTCTTTTAAAAGGTTTTAGATTATGTTTGTTTTGAAGATTTCTACATCAAAGAATTTTTATTAAAGTACATTTTTATTAAAGTACATTTTTCATTCTGTAACAATGTACCTATAGGATTTGTGTGTTCGTATGTAAAATATAACTTTTTCAACTTACTTAATACATTTCACATACTGTTCCCAATGATTTAGAAAAACCTACTTGTATTTTGTAATCTTTTGTTTAGGAGGAGGAGGGGGAAATCTTTTGTAGGACAGCTATAAATACGGACAAAAGTACCCAATTCAGAGCAGAATTTGATCCTGTCATGGTGTTTCTGATACTGTCTTTTTTGGGAAATAATTTTCACTTACGATATGAAAGCAAAGGTTAAAACTAATCTCTTGATGACTGACGTTGGATTGCTAAATCGATAGTATGGTACCTATAATGTGGAAGCCTAATTTTTAGAGGTGCTGAGTATGTGTAACTTCATATAAAGTTTGTGCAAGCAGCAAATACTCAGCACCTCTGAAAATCAAGCCACTTCTGTTTAGGGAGGGCCTCAGTTCAGCAAAGTACTTAAGTAGGTGCTTTAGTGAAGCAACTAGGTGGGGGCTTTGATTTAAGTACATTTCAGGCCTATATGTGGATTTAGGAGCTTAACTGTAGGCATCCAGGTTTGAATACCTTTTGGCTTAAGTTTTAATTCTGGAAATGTAGAAATTCTAAAACATGTTTGGTTCATTTTTATAGTACGAATGTTGAAAAAGTAGACTTCCCATGGCCATAACAAAATTAGACTGCAACTTCTTTAATATATAGTCCGAATCTGCTTTACTACTTCTCTTGTAACTTTCATTTTATATAGTGAAACAGTATCACTCTGTGGCCAGAAAGGTCTACTTAGCTCATCTTTCACGTCCTATATCCTATATCTCATCCTAGATGACTACAATTAAATACCTGGAATTTTTTCTATTGCATTTCTAGAAAACAGTGTAACTCAGTCCTATATTAACCACAAGGATGTTAGACATTAGTTGAATATCTTTCAGTGGGAAAGAAGGTCACAAACAGTTCACCTTGTACTCCAGGGAACAATCAATTTAATTGCTATGCTGAATAACATCTAGATCACTATAATGAAAGGAACCATTGTATTAAATATCGTTTTTCTAATAAGTATATATTAAAAGTGGAATCTTTAATTATGAATATTTTGAGGGTGCCTTAGGTATTCAAAGGAAAGTTTTCATTATTGTTTCCATTTTTTCTTTACATTAAAGGATGGTTTAAATATATAATTTTCCAATTGGTGGTTTAGTCAGAGTTCATAAACGTTTGTATGGGAGTTTCATATTATTTCAAGGGTATAGATTGGTCTGATTTGAACTGATGGTAAATAGGTCTCTGTGAAACAGTCAACAGTAGTGCCACTGAAGTCAATGGAGCTGTGCACATGTAAACAGGTGGGGGAGGGGGAGAGAGAGAGAGAGGATGTTCCCCTCACTCCAACCACTGACGGGATTAAGGTGGCTAGGTGGGCCTGGAGGAAGACAAATGGAGCAATGTGGACTAATTAAAGGATGAAACTCAGCTGGACAGAAACAGGCTGACCTTATGAAAGGTAAAGCCAGGTAGCTGAGGGCAGAATGGGGCTACAGTGTGGAAGTCTGCAGTCACTCTTTCTGAGGTAGGGAGAGAAGGGTGCTTGGTGTGGAGGGAAGGGCATATCTGGTGGAGGGTGGAGAAGGAGCTTGATAGAGGCAATGCAGGAAGGAGTTCAGGGGAACAGTACAAGGTGTGGGACAGTGCAGCTGCTGGTCGGAGGTTGCTTGAGATAGAACCCAAAGAAGAGAGCAAGCCTGGCTTCCCCTACCAGGCACCGTTGGTACAGAGACACTTTGGTACACACACACTCCCATGCCCAGAAAGGTAAAACAACAGTGAGCTGGCTGGAGGTCCAAGCCACGAAGAGGGAGCAGTTGAGTCCTGAGAGAGAGGTGGAGTAGAGTACCTTGTGACAGTGTGATGGATGGAAGAATTAGGCCCACTGGCTTTGGCTGGGGTTTTGAATGTGAAAGGAATGCAGAATCAGACCCAGTGTGAGTGCATTTAAGTTGTCTCTTTATATTTCAGGTTTCTTTGGGCATTTAAAATTATGCATGTATGTTATCTGCAACTGATTTGGTTTATCCTCAACAGTTAGCAGAGTACAGATTTTCCAGCACCCTCTCTAGTTTTCTCTTTGGTTTAGAGGTATTGCATTTCTCCAGCGATTGATCAAATTGTATCATAATATTAATTTACTACTCTAAATTGAGGCTGTTGGTCTGGGGATCACTTCTGTCACTCAAATGAATTCGAACTGTGTAACTTCCTTTGTAATTTTTTCCTTGACCCTTACTTGTGCTCATGTCTGATTATTACTCCATGTTAGGTCAGTGATGGATTGGGCCCCTAAACACTCAGGTTTGGGTTTGGATAAATATCCAGATATTTGTCTGTATTTGTACTCCTTGAGTCTACACAGTGAATCTGGAAATCTCACAAGATAGGCATTATCGTGGTATTTCAGCAAAACCATTTCTGATCATTATGAGAAACTGTAACTATAGTTATGGAAGTATTAATATTTCAGACATCAAAACAAGCAACTTTCCTTCCCCAAAATGAACCGTTTTTGTGCAGTTAAACTGAGGAAGGGTACAGGAGTGTTAGGATGGTTTGTGTTTATTTTATTCAACTTGTTTCTTCTAGTATAATTTTTAGGACATTTTTCCAGGTCTAAGCCTCATGTCTCAATAGGTGTTCTTTTGGGATAGGCAAACAAGCAGAAATTCTATTTTCTGTAGAATAGCGTTTAGCTTAGAATCAAAGATACATTATTATGTTGGAATAACTTTTTCTGGAAACAATGTCTTCCAGTGTACCATAGTGTGTTGACTAGAGTTGATGCATCAAAGTAGTGTAGCCTATGAATAAAACAAAAGTAACGTCTCATCTACATGAGTATGCCTGCCCATCTGTAGATTGCCAGCAAAAGGCACCACTTATATCGTGTTATTGTGAGGTCTTAAATGGGGCTTCATTGGTGTATATATGCCTTGTTATGGCCTTCTGCATAGAGGTTAATGCAATCATCTTTTAATTTTGACGTCTGACGTTTTAAACATCTTGCCATGACTATTCATCACGGGGATGTGTGTTCTTAAACAAACTAGTCTATTAATATTTGAGTTTAAGTTCCTGATTGCCAGTAGGAAAGAAAAAAATAAATCTGACAGGAGAGAGGTATGGGGGAAATGAGAAGATGAGCTGCCCTGTGTCTTATGCTGTAAGGATGAATACCGAGTCTTAAGGCTGAAGATTGGGAGAGCTGGATATTATTATTCATGTTGTGAGATTCATGGAACACTGAATTCCTCACTCCTCTGTCCGTGTGATTGTCACAATACTACCCCCCTGCATCTACTGGAGGGCTCTTCTGTGATATCGTAGCACCCACTATTGCATAGTAGCTGTTGGGCAGGAAAGTAGGATGATTTTTATTAATGTTGTCTCCTGACTTTCTACTTTTGGTTCCTGCACTTTTCATAATGTAAGGATCTCACAGAGTACTTGTAGACAGCGTACATGAGAAGACCATCAGCCAGCCCATCCCCACTACTGTTTTGAGAGTACAGCATTGTGGCAAATATCAAGATAGTCCTTGATAAAGGAAGCATGCAAGATTGCAGCCAACAGTCAGGGTTTTTATCTGTTGACTTCATACAGGTACACCTCTCAGCTAAGACAGTTTATATTAGATATACGATGATACCTGTGCCTACTGTTTGAAAGTGGAAATCCCAATAAAGATATAGATAGATAGAAACATAGTTCTATCTATTTGTGCTTCTCTGTCTGTCTTCTCTGTTCATGGTTCCCAAGTTTTTGGAATCAACTTGAGCTCCTGAGGAGGCACAGCAATAAAAAGGTAGTTTAATCTAATTGTAACACGGCTGTAGAAAGTATTTCATGTTACTCTCTAGTGGCTGGTCCAACTATCACTTCTGCTACCTACCAGTTCATTCCTTTAGCTCAGGTGGTAAAGATCTATACATTTCTGTCCTGGGTGCAAAAGTCTCAGAGAACCCATCCTGGAATCATTAAATAAATGTGTCACAGGCTTAGTCTATAAAAACAACACATTTTTTCAATAGAATTCTTGAAAACATATAGTAGGAGTTCAGAAACTAGTTTACAATGCCTGAAAGAGTATAAAGAAATATTCTGGTTCCCTCTGTGTTGGGCACCAGAGACAATACAGTGCAATTAGGATATGCACCATTATCATAATCAATTTTGCTATTTTATAATGAAATATGCCAATAATGAAGTATGTTGTTACTAATTAATTGGAACTTGTCCCACTTAATAACAAAAAATAAAGCTGGATATTTACAAGCTTGATTTCAATAAAATCTACCTCTTGTGTTTGTGGAAGAGTAGAATTTCACCTTTATTCAGATCTGCTGGCGTTTCAGTCATAAGATCCAAATTTTAGACTACTCATAAGGGTAAAGATAAGCATGTTTAAGTGTTTACAGGATGGGAATTATAGTTAGTTTTCCTAATTTTCTAGCAATGGCTACAAGAATACCTCAGAATGCCCTCAGTCTTTCGCTCTAAGCATACTAATGTGTTCTGTTGCTTTTGATTGGGAGAAATATTAAATTGCTGATAATCTGTTAGAGAATACCTTTGAAATCCATTATGAAAATCAAGCTATGGTACTATTACCACAATTTTTGTGGGATCCACTGTGATACAAAAACTGACAATTTTTCAAAGGGAATGGTTTATGGATATTTTGATTGTTATGCAGAGCAGTTTATAAAAACGTATGAACCACTTGTGAAATTGCCCATTTTAGGATCCAGTTTGAAATAACTATGACCTTTTAATTGATTAATCCCCCCATCTGTTTTAGTATTCCTTTGCAGAATTTTCCAAAATAAGGATGTCGGTGTGATATTTCCAAAGGAGAAATGTTAGACATCTTCTGAGGAAGTGAGGTTAAAATAAATTTTGAAGGTTCAAGAGATTGATATAACCTTTGAGGGATGGTTGCTAGGAATGAGCTCTGGACTTGCAGAAATGCACCAGTCATTAATAATTAGACACCCTCCTTAAGAAGTCTAGGGGGGAAAAAGGTCCATTCACATTAGCTTTGCTTTTCTGTAACATACTCCAACTTTACTTTTAACATAAAGACAAATAATTGGTGTAGATTTCTATTTTGGAACCAGAACTTTCAGTTGCAATGAAATGATTAAGGCTTGGATGATATAACATGAATGTTTTCTGCCAAACCTTGCGATGATCATGGGAATCCTTCCCCTCTTCCCCCAGATACACAGAAATGGAAGAAGCAGGGAACAGACCTTAGCAGACTTTTTGCAGCCCCCCACCATATTGAATTAAGCTGTGGTTCTGTAGGGCATAGAGTCAAGTGGAATGTGAACTAGGACAGTGCGAGAAGTTGGCTATCTCAGCTGTTCAGAAGGGGCAGGTGGAGGGTTATGTGAAAGGGAGCAGAAGTGTACTGTGTCTACTTTTCACAAATTGCTTGTTGCTTGTTTGCCATTTGTCTGTAACAGTAAGTCTGTCTTGTCTAGTTAGACTACAAAGTCTTTGGGGCATGAACCTTCTCCTATTTTTGTGCTTGACACAATGGGGTCCAAAATGTGGTTGGGGCTTTTAAGCACTATTGAAATATGTCTTCTAAAATCATGATTTAAAGATGGTTTTTCAGGTGCATAATTACATCTGTTAGGTTTGCTGGCCTATCCACCTATTTTATTCTTGGCTCAAAGGTAGAGATGTCAGAATATGGGAACAGGAAGATTGACAATCATTTC
Source organism: Mesoclemmys tuberculata (assembly GCA_007922155.1). Taxonomy (NCBI): domain Eukaryota; kingdom Metazoa; phylum Chordata; order Testudines; family Chelidae; genus Mesoclemmys; species Mesoclemmys tuberculata. The sequence goes on from ML675626.1 coordinate 7,903,563, forward strand.
ATTCTCAAATCTCTTCATTTCTATCTTTTGAAGTTGATTGGAGCAGTTTTCAGGTCTGAGATTAGACCTAACCTTCAGGTTTTCAGCATGTCAATGGGAAAATATATTAATTAACTATCAATCCTTAATCTACGTTGTAATGCAGATCTCTCTCTTCTTCCCTGGTCACTTGCATTGAACGTTTTATATATGATTAAACCTGATTCCTCTGCAACAAAAATCTCAGGTTTAGGAATGATTAGTGATGTGTAAGTTTATCTCAGGATTGCTTAATTTGGACCAAGATTTATGTGTATTCAATATATGGTAAATTCCTCATTCTGCAAAATAGAGAGCTACAGGTCTGTGTGTGCCCAGTAACCTAGATCAGTCTTCTTTATGAGAATCCTAAACACTGTCTGCTCTCTCAGCATTGTCTGCTCTCTTACTTTTATCCCAAATCTAACAATATTTTGTACGTTTCTGAAAGCCGCTGCTCCTGGAGTTATGTGTCTATGAAAGAATCTCAGCTATTATGGAAAAGAAAAAGAATCAAACTTCATAGTTGCATAGAGAAGCTTGGAACCTAACCCCTCAAGGCTTAAACATCAGAAGCCAAATAATAAGAACCCAAAATATATATTAACAATCTTGTGATTATTTTAAGCCAATCTGAAGATGTTTTTTGCCCTGACTCAGGTTTTTTGAGCTTTTGGTGTTGGTCATACTGTGCATCTTCTCCTTTGCAAAGGTTATAACACTTTGTACTCCACTGAAACTGTTTTCCACTGGCTAAAGCAGTGTACTGGAGGCAAACAGAAGATCATAAGCATATAATTAAAGGATATAGCAAACAGAAGGATTAAGGGAAAGGGGATGAAGCTCTGGAAACAACATACCAGTTAAATATTGGGAGCCTTATGGAGGTGGGAGTGACATCCCACCTACCACAAGCCCTGGGTGAGACTAAATTCCCTAACTTCTCCTCTGTTTGCGATAGCAAATGTAAATAACTTCACTAATTTGCATATTGCCATGTGTGTTAACCTGTGAAGACATCAAATAATGTTTATTATGAAATGTTTGGTAATATGAAATATCCATATGTCTCAGGACTACATTTCTTTCAGGTCAGAATCATGATCTCTGCAAAGAAAATCAAATTCCCCTCTATTTGATACAACCAAATTTTATCCTAAGACAAAGGCATAGGAGCATACTATCCACCCACTATTTTAATGAGAACATTGAACATATAGAGACAGCTATTTAGCTGACGTAACTTCACTGGTGTTTCACCTGTTTACATAGGCTGAGAACCTGGCCAATAGTGTTGTCTTCTTTCAGAAATTTTCCAAGTGCAGCCACTTACTCTCAATACTGTTGTTAATTTAACAACGCATTTGTATTTTAGCCTCAACTGCTGAAAGGGAAGAGACTATTGTGGGCCCCACATGGAACAGGAACCTCACAGAATACTAAAGGAGTGAGAATAGGGGTATATCTACACTGCAAAATTAAGGTGTGAGTATAGCACCCATAGATGGGTGGACAAGCACACGCTGGCTTGAGGCTGGCACGTTAAACAGCAGTGTGGCTATGGTGACACAGACAGCACCTTGGGCTAGCCAACTGAATATGTAACCTAAGGGTCGGGCGGGATTGTACGCTGGTGAGTAGCCCAAGCCCATGTCACTGCTTCCACCGAATTATTTTTAGCATGTATGTGAGTTTGAGCAAAGCTAAGGTGTCTGTCTTCTTGCAGTGGGCAGCACTCCTCCAGCTGTTGTGTGGACATACCAAAGATGCTTTCTCCTCTTCCTCTCCTACTCTATCATTGGGATCTGAGGCATATAGCAATTGATTGGTACAAAGTAGCCATTCATTCTAAAATTGTGTTTTGGTTTCCATTGTGCCATGAGGTCTTATCATCAAGGTGTGTTGATGCAGATATTGTGGACCTGAAGGGTGACATGAGTTTCAAGTGGGTGCCCCCATAACTATATCCCCAATCCTTTTCTTCGTGGTGTTTTGGAATAGAAAAATTGAAGATCCATGTTAAATCATGTAGAATCTATGTTAAAAAGATTTTCTGTGCCAGATAGTTGCCTTCCAATCCATTTTCAGTCTGACAAATATGTTTTGTTCCCTAGCTTTGGTTTCTACATTTTTGTTTGATTCAGCCCACTTCCTTTTCTTTATAGACTCACCCGTGCTGGCATGTGCAATGATGTTCTCTCCGGTATTCCCTAGAGGCACCATAATGCTGACCATTAACTAGCAGCTAAGTGTTATTAGCTCAGTGGTCCAAGGGCATTCAAGAAATCTCACTACATTTCTGTCCTCCAGCAGGAAAGTAGTTCACAAAGAGAATGCTTTCGAGATGCCTCTTGACACAGAAATTCAACACTTCTGTGCTCAGAGTGCTGAGAGTTTATGAGAGCAATAGGCTTTATCGTGTGCATTAGGCCAATAACGTGATAGGTCACTAAGTTAGAAAATTTCCCCATAGTGACATAATTACCTTCCTGAGGAGTACAGTATGTGTGGTAATGGCTTTCTCTGCCTATTGGTGACAATATTTTGTCCTTTTTTAATGCCTTCTGTCAGAAGAGCTTAAAGCACATTACCAACATTAATTATAAACACCAGTGAGGAAGGCAATTATAATATTTATATTACCCAAGTTACATGTGGGGAAACAGAAGCATGGGAAGGAGACACAGACAAGGTCACAGTGAGACAGAGATACAAATGAGAACAAAACCCAGAATTCCCAACATGTACTCTGATCTCACCACAAGGCACTCACCTCTCAATTGTGCTTTTTGGTCTTTTGCTTGCTTGTTATAAATTTCACTGATGACAGAAGGCTTAAATTAATAACATTTTGACTATTTGTGCTTGGTTATTTGTAAATAAATTTGGATGTTTCAAAGTAATGTTGCATCCTAAAAATGAGTAAAAACTAAATCTGAAGCTACTTTTTTCTCATCCTAGAATATTAATAACTACCTGTCTTATTAATTATATATATATGATATGATCCAGGGCCCAACCCAACTCCCATTAACGTGCAAATGGAAAGATTGCCAGGGGAACTTCTGATTGACTTCAATGAGGGTTACATGACCCCTAGAGTCCAGCCTGGCACAGAATACCACAAGAGAGGCTCTTTTTGCAGAATTTCTGGTTCAGAAAAGAACTTCTTAAAATCTTTTAAAGCCTCTTCAGATGAGATTTTCCACATAGTTTTACTAAATCTTGAGGTTTTGATAAACTCCAGATAAGCTTCTAAGTTTTTGGGTGCTTATGTGAATTGAACCCAAACTCCAAATTGCTTGATGTTCACTCATTGCTGCTAATTACTGTAAAAATAAAAATGGCCCCTGGTTTACTTGCTTGCATGAAAAAGCCACATCTATTGTTGGATAACTCAAACTCACACCACAACTTTGAGCATGCCTTTAAGAAGCAAAGCAATGAACCTGACATTTTTAACATGAGAAAATACTCAGAAGTCCAACAGAATAGAATTGCGTATTGTTTCCTGGTACGTAGGCTGACATAATAAGAGGTCCTAATGGGAAGTTTCATGCCTTTTGAATGCTCATCAAACCAGTCCTATTACCACTCTCTTGTTCTTTCTGACACTCTGACATGTAATTGTGGAATTTCACAATTCAAGTGAGGACATTGCTGCTGTGGATGTGTCCCTATATCTCCACTTAATCCAACTGCATCTTGCAATCTTTAATTTGATAAAGTGGAATTGAAGTGACAGCTGATGACAGAGGTGCCAAAACAATAATGTGACCTCCCACTGAAGTGTGAACATGTTGGACTGCATGATTTTTACACAAGCGGAGTGCTCAAAAGGCACATTGACAATATTTTTCTTATGCTAGAAAACTTGTAGTTAAGACAGGAGAATAAAATGATTTAAACCCTAATATGTGATGGGGCTTCCCTTCCATTTACTGTTTTTTCCCATTGACTTTATGTAAGCACTTGATTGGTATTGTTCAAAAAGTACCTTCAGAACTTTAATGGGGTGCTTTCTCTGAAAATTCTTTGTTTTTTTATAAATCTTTTATAGTCTGTGTGCCTTTTGTAATGATTTAAGTGTTGAAGAAACTCTTTCCTCTTTACGCTTATGGAGCAGCTATTTTCCCTCCCTCTTTTTATGCCCCTGGAGGGAACTGTGGAACAGCAAGGAAGTGACTTTGCTAAAACAAATTTGATGATATTTTTCTCTTTTCCCCCCAAAGTGGAGCAATACATATGAATTGGAACTAGGAATTTTTACAAGGTAAATGAATGTGAACATCACACCTGTCATTGAGTCTTCTGTGTTAAGTATAAGTCACTACTATTAGAACTACTACCTTTGTACAGCGGTTGTGAGTCAGAGTGGCATGGTCATCCTTACTCTCTGCCCTTTGTTTACAGCATATCTTAAATAGAGAATACAAAGTTCTGTTTTACACATGATTTTGGACTGATTCAGTGGTGGCTTGGTTGGACACAATTTTCATACTTGAATTATTTCATTCATGTAAGTGGGAATTCTGAGTCCTCAGTACCTCAAATGAAGGTTTCTTCTTTAGGTATCTAATTATGGATTTTAGGTATCTAGGCGGTCTGAAAATTTTGGTAATGGTATTTATATCTGCTTACTTTCAAATCTGGTTCAAGGCCATAGCTAAATGGGATCGTGTACTTTAGGAGCTGTTATATATGAACTCTCAATAAACTGAATAGTACAGTTTTGGGTTATTTAATATGACTTGCACTCTTACCTTTCAGTTGATATTCTGTTAATTCAGAAACATGGTTTCTGATCATTTAGCTACTGGGTTGCCAATAGCCTTCTGCTCAATTCTGAATTGTTGTTTGAGGATACCTGCATCATGTGAAGTTTTATTTGCTTGCTTGTTTGTTTTCTTTTTGCACTTGCTAGCTGTCATGAATTTAAATGGGTTAGAACTGACAATTGCTGCTTATTTGTTCCTGAAAAGTTCAATGAACACATCACAAGCAGCATTCTGTATTCTTTTGGGTTTAATGATATTAAACATCATCTTTTTCCTTCAGAAGAATAAATAGCTTACTACTAATAGAGTTTTAGGAAAAGTTTCAACAGAGACGATACTGGGCCAGGTTGATAGTGTAATTCCATTAAATATTTTAATTATTTATATTTTACCTCAATGTTTTGCTTTAAGCCCACAAAGTTCTTAAAGGGGGAATTAAAATATTCACATTTTTATGTAGTATAAAATTTCAATCAAGTGGAGTATTATGAAGGATGAATGAGAGTTAAGGTCTGAAGGATCATTTGATGGGAGCTAGCTGTCAAAATATGCTGAAAAATAATTGGTCTATAAACAGATTCAAATTTACACTGACTAAATCTAGTCAAGTAATTTGTCAGCTAATGTAAAACTAAAAATACAGAAGGGAATCAGCTTTTAAAGTTATACAGAAATCTGTGTAGGCCTGTTATAGCAGTGAGGCTCAGTGGTTTAGCTTTTCTCTTTCACGTTGCTAAACATATGCTTTTGAACAGCATTTTTCCAGTAACATATGAACTGTCCCACTCCCCTAATACATATACTGTATGAATGATATAAAATAATTGATCACATCCTTGTCTTTAAGAGTTGTCAGAATTTTGTTACCTGTATTAGTTTAAACATCCATTACCATTAATAACCTGACATTCCATGTGCATACCTCATTGGCAGATGCAATCATACAGGGTGGGATCACATTGAAAGAGTTGTTTTTAAATTGAAGTGTATTTGTGCATTATGTATGTGTTCCCCTCTTCCCCTTTTTGGTGGTGTTTGTAAAGTTATAAGCTGGTAATTTAAAAAAAAATTTTTTTTTGTTGTAGCATCTGGAAAAAATGGTTAACAAAGAGTTGTGTGGTTTCATGAAGAAAGACTGAGATGGGAAAATGCACACACTAATATCGTTTGCAGAGGCTTTTGCCTGCACAGCCAGTCATAATCACTCACGAAGGTTTAAAAAGTAATCACATTGGCTACTTTCCAATTAATCACATCTCATTTTGTGTGATGAAGGGAGTGAAATAGTCCAATGTGCTGCTGGCAGCTAGAACACCAACATTTGTGAAACATCTGTGTTCTTTAGCACTGTCTCTTAGCACTGTCCTTGTGAGACATCCATGTTCTTAGCATGTACAGAACCATGCAAATCTGTGGATATCGGCTCTATATCCACAGACCATGATTGCGGGTTGTGGTTGGATTTGGATCCAAATATTATACCTAGAGCACTGCAGATCTGCGAATATCTACGGACCCATATCAGATGCGGATACACATTTTGTATCAGCGTAGGGCTCTAAACATCAGTGCAATTTCAGGTCTTAGGAATGTACCTAAGCATGTGCCTAACTGTAATTATCTTAGGAGTCACATTGTAGCCACATGCTTACAGGAGGTACATGCTTAAGTAATTTGCTGAACAAGGTTATTTAGTAAGGATATGTCTACTGCACCCCTGGAGTATGATTGCAGCTCATGTAGACCTACTCAAACTAGCTTTAATCTAGATATCTTGTGTTACAGAGCAGCAAAGCTACTTTCGGATGGGCTAGCCAGTCCAGGGTTCTGGGCGGGCATCTAGAGCTTGCACTGAAGTCTAGGGCCACAGCTTCACTGCTCTCATACCTGATCTGGTAAGATTAAAGTTAGTTTGGATGAGCCACAGTCATGAGGTGTGATCACAACATAGGCATACCCTATACCCGTAGTTCTCAACCACTGGAGAAGCTCAGGATCAAATGGCATATTGAAATGGCTACTGGGTAGAGGTAATGGGGACTTTTGTGATATCCATTAGCATGGGTATCCATAGAAAATGTGAGGGAATTTAACTTTCCTACTTGAATCCTCAAATGAGTAATAAAAAGCAAGGTTGTACATCCATATTTTGTGTGGGCCTGTAGATGTTCCCTATTCATTTGTTATAAGAAACCATGACATTTCATGCAAACTGCCTAGAATTTTCCCACAGAACTTTTATTGCACGAATTGGAGTTAATGCCACTTATTTTAAAAGCCTGGCAGAAGCTCAAAACAACTTATATGAGGTATGTTCAGAATATACCTGTTTCAAACCTGTAGGCGTGCTTCTATGATTGTGCATACCAGGATATGTCAAGTCTCATACTGTCATATTATCACAGAAGCTCTGAAAGGTTTTGCCTTTCAGTGTGATACAGTAGTCAGGATCTGATCTATTATTCAGTTTCTGCTCATGAGACACAGCTTTTTTCTAGATAAGTGCTTCGCACTCCATGCTTTTTGACTGGCACTGGCTTTCAATTGAGCATTACCTGCAGCTACTTTTAATTCCAAGTTTAACTCTTCATTAGCTCCTGAATTTGAATTTATTTTTCCTTTAATAATACAGAAGCTGAAAGTTGAAATTAAAACTAGAGCAGTTTTGCATTAAGCATTACTAAAAATGTTTACTGTGCCAACTATTTAATCTTAACGCTGGGTTACTGGAGTTTGTTTTGTTTTACAGACCTGCAGTTTTATGGTTCCCATGTTTTGTGCAGAAATAGTCTTTTTTTTTAATATGAACTCAGTGTCATCCTATAGAATGGAAAATATTTTTGGAATTGACCAAGTTGGATTAGTGGAAATTTAAGACTCTACTGTTAATATTTTTTTTAAAGGTCCCAATATTTATGGTTCGAAATCCATCATTAGGCACCTAAATAATTGGCCAGATTTTTAAAAAAAGCTGAATGACTTGAGCTCCCATTTTAATTGCATATTTACTCTTCAAAATTGGTCTTATATGTTTTGAAGAAATATATATATATATTTTAGCACACTGACTGGACTTGACCACCTTAAAATTACTGTAGGCTGGGTGGACATTTTCACTGGGAAGTCATAGGAAGCTGTACAATGTCTCAGTGGGATTTGTATAACCACCTCAGTGGGGAACAGCTTCCAGTGCTCAGTATTCCAGAAGTACCACAGCAGTCAACAGGTTATTTATTGTTGCATAAAGTGCCTGGGGGTAAGATTTAATAAACGTAGGCATCACTTTTCTGATGTCCGCCTTTTTTTTTGTTTTCTTTTCATTATTTTTAGTAATATCTTCCAGATACTGTGTTCTTGTGAATTTTTGTTCTAAGTTGTTAGGATATTTTTCACTAATATGATACTTACCGGTGCAGGTGGTTTACTATGATTTCACAGCAAAGGCAAAAGCTATATTCCTTCTTGTTTCACTAAATGCTTGTTTCTGCCACCCTTACTCATGCAGAGTACTTGTGGAACTCAGTTAGGAGAATCTAGCCTTCTGTATGCTTATTTGCAAAAATCAACCGCAGTATATTTTTTTCTTGTAGTGGGTATCAGTTACTTATTGCCTCTTACAGTGAATTTTCGATGTTAAGGAGGACATGATTATCTTTATTCCAGGTTTGTAGATGTTAAATTATGAGTAATAGTCAAATCTTGCATTGACTGACTAGTGGAAGAATAGAACATTTGAGCTAATAAAGCACTAGTTACATTGTCCATTAGAGTTCAAAACTTGAAAAAAGAATTTAAAATACTTAATTTTAGCAAAATAAAATTTGGTAAGCCCCTCTGAAAGAGCTTTCAGGGTTATTGGAGGCCTAAAAATATGCTTTCATCTGACCACTTGAGACAGGGGAATGAATTATTCTGAGATTTACTGCTTGATATAAACTCAGATCTTTTTGGGATAGTGCTGGTATTCCATTAAATCATTAACATCAAACTCCCACCAGAGTGAATAACCCCATAGGGAGTACAGGTCAAGGCTGGTGTGAAGATCTCAGATTTCTCAGAGGGCCTTACCAAACCTCTGTTGCCATCTGCTTTCCTTTGATGGCAGTGGAAAATCTACCATCAACTTAAACAGGTTTTGTATTGGACCCTGAATTTCCACCAGGTCTCTCTTGGCTTAGAGACTGGATGATGAGTAATGTCAAGGGAGACACACTCCCTTCCTGGCCAGTCCCGTCCATTAAGGGTTGTTTCCTGGCTCTCCCTAAGGCTGCTTAATGGAGCCCATGTGCAACAAATTGCATGATGGGGGCCTATATTATCTTGTGTAGGAGACTTTACAGCTACTTTTGTCTGCTTCAACACAAGTGTCTGGTACACTTTGTCTCCAGGTTCTTCCGCCATAGCCTATGCCTAGTTATTACAATTTATATCTCCAGTAAATGTAGGTCTATGTGGGATGCAAATTTGAAATGGTTTGTGTGGCATGTTTAATGCTCATCAGTGCTTTCATGTTTATTGTAAAATGGGTATATATATTTAATTCACCATTCAACATAATTTTATTTCTTAAAGAAATTGCTTATTACCTGTGAATTCAGTCCCAAAGATTAAATCACAGACTGTCCACTCAACCATTTAGTTTTTGTCATCCTTAAAACCATTACGTAAAGGCTCTCACTATTGTTTGTTTATAGTTATAACCTCTGAATATACTGTGTAGGACATTTCTCTCTGTCTCTCACACTCACTTTCACTCTCTCTCACACACACACATATCACCATAAAGGCTGTTTTGTTAGACTTTATGTGCAATGTGTTGTCTCAGTTCAGGGTTTGCTGCACATTTGATCCCTTCTGTGGACCCCATCCAGGTCTTCGGCACAAATATCCTTCTTAAAACTAAGTCAAAAGTCTTTCTAACTTTATGGAAAGGGATCCTGATAGGTCTAGTTTCCTAGAGACCTTTAGGGGGTTCCTTCCCCTTCAGGGATTGAGTCTCTTTCAATCCCCCTCAATCTTCTGATATGTCCTTCCCCCCTTTAATGAAGGGTTGATTCAGTCTTGAGGAAGCTGGGCTGGCAAGCTCATGAGGAGGGGGGAGAGCAGAGTGATGATAGCATATCACAGTTAATAGTCCTGGGCCTTAGCTGAGCAGCTCTTATCTGGGCTATGGTCTGTCTTCCTGGGAAGTTTCCTGATGACCGACTATATGCATATAGTAAATATCTCTACAATACACAGACAAACATATCAAGTAGATAGTATTTATAAACTGTAAATCCATCATACGTACACACATTCACACGCACATGTTTGAGAAGATAACAGGTTTGCAATGGTTGCTTGAGCCCCTACCTACAGTTGTACTTCCATTCCTACCCATAAACCCTAAGAATGCTGAAGTTGATTGCGGTGAGGTTTCCAGTCAATGGGTCAATAGGGGAAGCCTCATCCCATTTTTAGCAGGAGCTAGGGTTACAGCCTTTGTTGTCCCTATCCATTAGTCAGCTCCACAGACAGAGCAGGCACAGCAAGACCTGCAGGAATTGGTTGATTTCAGCACTTTGGTAGAAGACAGCGGCCATTGATTCCAATGCCAAATCAGAGGCTCTGGCCATCATGCAGTAGGATTAACAGGGTGCCCATGACTGGATAATAAAGACTGTGAATTGACTCTCAGAAATGCCGTCCCTGCACTTGCTGGTCTCCTTGCCTTCCCACCAATTTGTGCACGTGCACAAAGGTCCCTTATAATCAGCCCATCCCTTTCCTACCCTGTAATCCCATTAATTTATTATTGTAGTTTCCTCTGATTTACTTCTGGCACCAGGTATTTCTCAACTGAGATTTGCCCCCCCAGCAGTGATTATATTCTCTGTCTTTTATACATAAGACTTCGTGTTTTGTAGTCTTGAGAATTGTGTCCTAAACTTTCAAACATGGCTACCTAATGTTAGGTGTGTAAATCCATATTTAGGTACCTAAATAAAACTTGTCTTTCTTTAAGGGTGCAAAGTACACCCTACTTCCAAACAATTTATTGGATGTGAAGATTAATCCACTTACATAAGTGACTAAATATAAATGTAGGTGCTTAATAATATGCACCCATATTGGAAAATTTTGGACAATGTATTTATTTGTTGTTTTTGAAATATTATTGATTCTTGTGTGAAGGGTAAAATAAGGGTTAATGCATTTTTCTTTTATTCTTTTTAGTTTCTATATTTTATTGTCCTTCTGTTTGATAGCTGATACAGAGACTTCATGCTTTATATATAAACTGTGTGCTGTCCAATTTGATTTATGTCATCTCAGCAGTTTTGCACAGTGCAGCTGAAATTTTCTTCTTGTTGATCAAGGTCAGAACCCAGGGATTGTACCATTTATCTCAGCAGCTTGAATACTGAAATAATTCTTGTGAAGACTTGATGTAATATCAAAAGAACTGGTAGTGGTGGGGAAAATCCTAGCTCTTTGTGGTTTTGCACTGGCTGTTACCAACTTTAAAAAAAATTGTTTCTCACAAAGTGCAGTTTATGAGCTATATCCTCACAGAAAACAACATTGGTTTGCAAAGAACAAAACTGGAAATGAATTTTTTCTCGCATCACTGGATTGTACTACAGAAGGAGCAGGTTCCATTCATATCCTATTGGAAAATGATAACTCTAAGTTAGGAATGATGACTCTATGTTAATTTAAAACTAAAATGATTGTTATCATAGCTATTTCTTTGCTTGATGGAACTGTGTGAAATCCACCAGGTTAGGTTTGGACACGTTTCACAAAACTTTCTGGTGTGTTCATTTCACAAAAGGTCACAACCGTGTTTCTATTTTGGTCTTTCCCAAAAGACAGAAATGTACATTTAATGAAACACTTCCTTGATTTTCATAGAATCATAAGACTGCAAGGGACCTCAAGAGGTCATCTAGTCCAGTCCCCAGCACTTAAGGCAGGACCAGTCATTATCTAGATCATCACTGAAAGGTGTTTGTCTATCGTGCTCTTAAAAATTTCCAGTGATGAAGATTCCACAACTTCCCCAGGCAATTATTTATTAACTTACCCTGACAGTTAGGAAGTTTTTCCTTATGTCCAACCTAAACCACTCTTGATACAATTTAAGCAAATTGTTTCCTATCCTATCCTATGCTCAGAAGTTAAGAAGAAAATTTTTTCTTCCTCCTTGTAACAATCTTTTAGGCACTTGAAAACTGTTATGTTCCTCCTCAGTCTTCTCTTCTCCACATAAGCAAACACAGTTATTTCAGTCTTCCTCCATAGGTCATGTTTTCTAGACCTTTGATCATTTTTGTTGCTCTTCTCTGGACTGTATCCAATTTGTCCACATCTTTCCTTTTGAAATGGGGTGCCCAGAACTGGACACTAATACTCCATTTGAGACCTAATCAGAGCACAGTAGAGCAGAAGAATTACCTCTTGTGTCTTGCTTACAAAATTCCTGCTAATATATCCTAGAATGTTTGATTTTTTGGTAACAGCTTTACACTGTTGACTCATATTTAGCTTGTGATCCACTATGACCCCAGATCTCTTTCTGTGGTTCTCCTTCCTAGGAAGTAATTTCAAATTTTGTATGTGTGCAACTGATTGTTCCTTCCTCAGTAAAGTACTTAGCATTTGTCCTTATTCGATTTCATCCTATTTACTTCATGTTATTTCTCCAGTTTGTCCAGATGATTTTGAGTTTTAATCCTATCCTCCAAAGCACTTGCAAACCCTCCCAGCTTGGTATCATCTGCAAACTTTATACATGTACTGTCTGTGGCAGATCACCCGTGCTCCTATGCCATTATTTAAATAATTGATGAAGATACTGAACAGAACCGATTCCTGCGGGACCACACTTGATATGCCCTTCAAAATTGACACTGACCCAGTAATAACTATTCTCTGGGAACGGTTTTCCAACCAATTATGTATCCACCATATAGTACAGCTCCATCTACATATATAGTATAGCTCCATCTACATTGTCTTTCCCTAGTTTGTTTATGAGAAGGTCATGCAAGATGGTATCAAAAGCTTTACTACAGTCAAGATCTACAACATCTACCACTCTGCCCCCCATCCACAAGGCTTGTTACCCTGTCAAAGAAAGCTATCAGTTTGATCTGACACAATTCATTCTTGACAAATCCACACAGACTGTTACTTATCACCTTATTGTCTTCCAGGTGTTCACAAATTTGGTAAGCAAACTGTTCAATTTACACACACACTTGCACACACATACTCTCATCCCTCTTCCATGGACTATAAGTGTTTTTAGTCTTTCATCACCTATACCTTCTGGAAATGGTATCCCAGTAACTTAACTATTCAAGGGATAATTGTCTAGGAAGGTTGCCCCTATCCACTGCCGATCCTTCAGGGGGATGAATGTGGACATAAAAGAGAGCATTACTTAATCCTAAATCTTCCTGGTTTCTTCTGAGGAGCAGATGACCTCCTTTTTGCTCCTCAGTTTTTTCTGCTGAGTGACCAGAAAGTAGTCCCACTCTTTTGGAGTTTCTTTGAGGAACTTCACTAAGTTTGGGATTCCTAATGAAACCAAAAACTATTGGAGCTTCTCCAGATTTCAGGTTTCCTTACTAACTTTTCATAGTTCATGTGGTTCTCTACCATAGTGTGAAACCTGAAGTCTTGTCATATGTCAAGTGCCTCACCCCAATCAAGAGTGAAGGAGAGTTGTAGTTTAAGCAAGAGATATTAATCTGTGCTCTGCCATAAACTTCCTCTGTGAACTTGGCCAAGTCACTTTGGCCAAATTTCAAACTTGGGTACCTAAAGTTAGATACCTAAATGCACCGGAACAAATGGCCTGTCTTTCAAGTATTCTGAGCACTGTGAGCACTGTCACTGCTCAATGTCTCTGAAAATCAAATAATTTATTTAGGCATCCATAGATATATGTTGGTGCTTAACTATATATTTTTATATTTCTGTTCTTCATCTCTCTGTGCCCCAGTTGCATCATCTGCAACATGAGGTCCAACATTACCTCCAAACTTTCCAAGAGTGTTATGAGGCTAAATTAATTGCTGTTTGTAGAGTGCATTGAGGTCTGCAGTTGCAAAGTACTATATAAAAAACCAGACATACATCAGCTACAACTTTTCTAAGCATCTAATGGCTTTGACAAAGCCATATGCAATATCTGGAAACCAAGGAACACTTTTTTGCTTTTAATTTCCTTTAAACATTACAAAGTCACACTACATTTAAAGCTTTCTGTATGTATGTACACACACACACACACACACACACACACAAGTGGATTAGTTTCTATCACATAATATCAGTTACTGTACACTGACAGAATGTTATAAAGCTTATGTAGACTACCCTTAGAATAAAACACAGCCTATGAATATGTTAAAAGTATTGTGTAAAAATCTGTAAAATGAACAAATTTGAAACAGGAGAAAGACTGTCAATAGGAAATTCAGTATCAGAATTCTTGCTTTTCTCTCACATGAGAGAGGATTTCAATTTAATTTTGGTTAGCAGAATGTTAACATTTAAAAATCCACATTTGTAGAACAAAGCACCTTTGGAATATTGGTCTGAGTTTATATCCGCTGATAGTAATCAGGTGGATTCAAAATGTACTTGAGTATGGTTTTCCATCCCCATTTCTGCAGTTTGCTTAAATACCATTTTGACAGGAGAAAATGGTAATTGTCGTGAAGCTTTTGTTTATTTAGTGTAATGATGCAAATAATTTCCACTTTTTCCAATATATGTGTTCGATTTCCCCTTTCTGAATTTTTTTCATGATTTAAAAGTTCTGTATTGTAATTCAAAGTTCTTTTAATGACACTAGATAGTGACAGCACAGCTTCTGGGAACCAGGCATCCTGCCTGCTGGGAAGCCAACTGGATATTCATAATTTAGCCAGTAAGCTGCCGTTATTTGCTTTGTCATCTTAACTTTTATAGGTATGTAAGTAAGCAAAACACGTTCCACTGAGTAGTATGGGGAAAGCAGGATACATTCAACTTTATTATTTATAACCTATTTCACACAACAGTATTCCACATACATTAAAGTACACAGCATGAAATAATACTGTTAGAAAACCAGCTAATAAATAACAAAAAGAGACATAAGTTAATAGGTATAGCCAATGGGGTGGAGGGAGGAGGTACCAGATGGAAACGGAAAGAATAATGGAGTTGCCGGGGGAGGAGAAAGGGGGAGAGGAAGGGGAGGAGAATGAGGAAGGAAGGAGGAGGCTCCTTCCCCATCTCAACTATTTGAAGGGACAGAAATGAGACAAGATTATATATGAGCAAAGGAGATCAGAAAATGATGTGATCCATGTGATAGTCATTAAGAGGTTTTAAAAACCAGGCAGTTTGAACAATGAATGGAGAACGTATCGATGTTTCTTAGTATAGCAGTAATGTGAACACATTGCTGTGGAAGTGCGATTAGGCAGATAGCTGCATTCTGCACATGCTAAAGTCTAGAAAGTTAAGGGATAGGGAGCAATCCGGGCTCAAGTTATTCATGTTTCGTACTTGTAAGAAAAAAGTTAATCTTACAATAATCATTCTTTCTTTGTCTATAATATGTAACAATCATAATTCTAATATTGCACAATTCAGGTAGCTACAGGGCCATACTGAATGCTTATGTGTCTTCTCTGCCACTGGTTTACTTTGGCCTTGTGCAAGTCATTTGCCCCCTCAGTATCTGTTTTTCCATCCATAAAACACTGTTTTTCCTACTTCACAGGTGCAGTGTGATGGTTATTGTTTGCTGCCATTGAAGATAAAAAATACATTGGTACATTGTATTTAATAATTGACACCAGAGTAAAATTTACATGCACACCAGGAATATAACACATATCCACGCATGTGCGAACTGCTAACAAGATCAGTTTTGTTCTCTAATGATATGCAAGGTGATACAGCTGCACCACAAAGTGACATAAATACATGATCGTTTATATAATATACATTATGATTAAAGCTGTTCTTGTTTTAAAGTATGTTTAATGTTAGCTTTGGGATTTTGTTTGAAATGTTCCATGCAGCTAAGGCGGTCCTGAAAAATCTTTGCACATAAAGTTCTCACCAGTCAGGATGACGCAAAATTCTCACATCCTTTTATTCAGAGTTGTCTTCTGCATCTCTGAAAAGGTCAGAGAGAACTATGGGGCTGATGACTGTTAGAAATGGTATTTCATTATAGTTCAGCAGGTTTGCATTCTGGAGGGATGAATTATCGGAAATTAAAACATATCTATTTGGTCTCTGTTACTACTACTACTAAAGATAATATAGATCATGAGATGAATGCCAGAAATAGTGGAATATCAAGGGGTTTGAAGTGGTTTATAGTCCACTTGAAGAATAGAAGCCTTATCCATGCCTAATATTACCCAGTACTATCAGTCTTTAACTTTCATGAATGCAGAATTTGAGAGAGAGAGACGGGATAAACAAAAGGAAGTGATCGTGAAATATGTTTTTGCCATTACCTCTGTTAGACATGTTGAAACAAACTTACCCTATTGTTTAAACTATTAAAACTTAGCTGTTGAACATATGTTTGGGGTTTTCTTTTTCTTTATCGTCAACATCCTCACAATCTGAAAAAAAATAAATAAATACTGACAGCAAGACAGCCATATTTTCATGAACAAGAATTCAGGTAGCTGGTGAAATTAAAATATATCAGTATCAAATTGTACAATCTATTTAACTGATTAATACATATATTTGTAGTTCTGTGTTCTATGGATGTACGTCTTACAATAATTATATAAAATGTATTTTGTATGTAACCCCATAATTTTTTTTTAAAAAGTCCACAAATTGTTAATCATTATAAAGACTATCTGCATTGAAAAAAGCACAAAAGGCAAGTTTCAAAGCCCCTGAATAAATTGAGTACTAAATCAAAAATATCAAGGTATTGAAATTAAGTAAAAATTAAAGAATATGCCTAGAAGCAGAGTAATGACCCATCTGTTCGTTACAGCCTTACATTTCCGTCAAAGACAAAATCTCATTAAAAGTATATCTTTGATTAGGGAACAAGTTTCAACTGTATGAAACTTTGTTCCAAGTCATGTGAACTAGGAATTTTTTTTCTTGTAAAAAGGGTGAGTGCATTATCTGTCTTCGAGAACAATAGTAAAGGTTATATGAATACAGTTTGGGGAAAAAGATAATTGCAAAGATATTAAAGGAATTTCTTTTGTTAGGAGTGATCACTTCCATGCTGATTTAAAGATGTTCAGACCTTATCTACTGTAGTTTTCTGTAACAGTAGCAAATCATTAACTGTAGAGACTTTTGAATAGTATAAGAGAGTAAGATTTTTTCAGCAGTCACATGTAGGATTTTTCTTTAATGAGTCTGGTGGAAACAGAACTTCCTTTGCAAGTGTAACTTTCTATCCAGAGGAATGTTATATTTGATAAACTCATTGTATCCTTTCAATTGAAAGATTTTAGGATAGATACTTGGATGAATCACATGGCTTCGATGAGTTGCAAGTTCACTGTAGAAATGCTGAGGTTCCTAAACATTAAATTCATCTTTGGACTGGACTGGACTAGAGATACATTGAGATCATTTAGTGCTCAAACCCCGTGAGGTTTGAGATTTCAGTAACTGATGTTGATATATGTCTTGCCCTTTTTCTTCCTTCAATTAATGCACATACAGGTCCTGTGGCCCCACAGTGGGCACTTACCACAACCAAATCTCAACCCAGGACACTCGTGGTCCATAACAAGAAGCAGTAACAGGCAATCCCCTCCGCCAGGTCTTTTCCAGTCCCTCCTTTCTAGGCCCCCCAAAGTGGTGTAAAAGGACCTAGTAAGAATACTAGAGTGGGAGCTCCAGAAATAAGAGACTGGGAGAGACCTGTTGGTCATTTATTTTGGGGATGAGGGAGGTTGCCTGTTACAGCTGCTTGCTATGGAACACGGGTCCTGTGTTGAGATATGATTATGGTGAAGTGCACACATAGCAAGTCAACTTGCTGAGCAGGGAGGAAAGCCCTGCTAATTGGCATGAACATCTGCATCTGGTTACTCCCAACATACAACCTGTCAAGTACACTGAGAAAAATCAGTGTTCAGATTTTCTACCTGTCCAGCAATACGTTTATGCAAGCAGATAATTTCTTATAATGGGAAAAGAAATCACATGGTTACTTTCACTGTATTAGTGCTATGATCTCTCTCTATTCTTCATCAGAACCAAAGCCCAACAGTACACTATACCTATTATATTTGTGTAACTGTGACCTGAAATTTCTGTCTGTACAGGTTAATACTCATGGTACTCTACATCTATAACATTTCTTTTGACCAGAAACTTTTATCTAAAATGGTACTCTATGGCCTCAGCAACCTAAGCTCCCATTGATATATATTTTATAGCCAGATACTAGATCTTTCATTTGAGTATACTTATCCCAGCTTGTTTTAGAAATATCATTTGTCTAGATCTGCCTCCAATGAAAGGCTCGGTAGCTCACCATTTCTGTTTTTCCACATCTGTAGGTACAGAGGCCTTTGAAGTCTTATCTGTAACACTGTCCCTATTTTTGTACATTTCCTTTTACCTTATTGAATCACTCTTCTTTTACTCCTTCCTACCCTTCCCCAGTGTTACTGTTGCATCTCCCTTCTATTGGATACATAACGTGTATTTCTGATGTCTCTACCATATTATATTGTTTGATCTGAGTGCTCCTTAATACTTAGCCACTCACTCCCAGCTCACAGACCTCCCTAATGGTCTCTGCCAGTAGTCCAATTGGATTTTGATTCCATGATCCTTTTTGTAAAAGATCTCTCCTTCCCCCAAATGTTTCCCAGTTCCCAACAAGTAAACACATTCACACATTGCAATCTTAATTTTCCCCAGTGACGTTGATCTTTTTGTCTGGAACAGGGGACATTTCAGACAAAACTACTGAAGAGACCTTGGAATTAAGCTTTCTTTTTTCAATTAAATTTAGCTTCCAGGTGTACTCACCCACAGTTTCCTGAATCATTGGTACCTGAAGACCAACTAAAACCACATATATTTGTATCTACACCTGTGTGCCCACAGTTCATCCCAAGTTCAGTCCAAAATATACATACATATTTTGAGACCAACATCTGGTACACCCATTAAGTTAATTAAGGTCAAGTGGGTATTGATTCTTGTATTTAAATCAGCTCTTTTGGAGCCATTATTATTCCACTGAGAATATATCATGTAGTATATGCTGAGAAGGGTCCATCTCAAGCACAGCATTGGTATGGAACAGCCCCTAGTTGAGCCCAATGTGGTTGCTTCAGCTCACTTGATAAAATGGCCGCCTATAGGCCAGAAAGTTGTAATCTCAGCTGCAATTACATTTGGCATGTGCGAAAACTAAATGCAGCTACTAGATGGGAGCAAAATATTTTTAATTTAGATTCTTAATATTAGGCTCCTGAATAAGAGTGGCCTGGTTTTAAGAAGATTTGAATGCTCACAATTCCTGTTGAAGTCCATAGGAATGAGGAATACTGATGACTTCTCAAAATAGTCACTTTTAATCTGCCTGATTTAAAAAACTTGTCTTAAGTCCATTCTGCAT
Source organism: Mesoclemmys tuberculata (assembly GCA_007922155.1). Lineage (NCBI taxonomy): Eukaryota > Metazoa > Chordata > Testudines > Chelidae > Mesoclemmys > Mesoclemmys tuberculata. Next base: position 7,922,997 of record ML675626.1, read on the forward strand.
CTAGCCATTAGGTGGTAAAGAACCTTGTTATTACCTGCTGATCTGGCAAAGTCTAGCACATCCATGACTATGTAGAGAATCTTAAATCTGTGTAATCAAACAAGATAAGTTTATGCCATGAACAAAAAAAATCTTTCATGTTTTTATTATAAATTCTCATTGTTCCTATTCAGCTGTTGCCTTTCTACATGTAACATTTTTAAAGCATATATTTCTCTTTTCCTGGAATAGCAGCCTGATGAAATTCATTTTTATGTAAAAGAAAATGTTGTTATAAGTGACAAAAATACACACACGTTTATAACGTAAAATTATAAGCCTTCTGTTTCTTAAAACTAGTCAATAATTTGTTTTAAACTAAAATATTGTATGTCAGGTTTTATTCTTCTGATATAAATTGAAGATACATATTAAGAGATTAATGATAGAAATTCTGGTTGGTCCTTAACTAGCCAGAATGAAACTCCATTATTTCTCTGTGTACATGTTTTCACGGGTCCAGATTGCTAAAGGGCCACCCCTGAGAGTCAGAGAGTCTCATTTCCAAAACTTAGAGGGGAAATACTGACCTTCATTTTAAAAAATCAAGTACCCTAGTTCCCAGCATGGTTGAATGCAGAACAAACTCATAAGTAGATTGTTTAATTTCTCTTCTACTATTTTCTATCCTTTTTTATAGTATTAAAAAGGCGGTAGGTGTTTTTTTCCAATAACAAATAGTAAAATCAAATCACTTGTTTATGTTTAACTTTCAAAATGTCATAGTCACATATTTTACTACCTTTTCAAATGTTTAAAAGATACACCTTCATGAGGACTAGAGTTTTCTAATGGTATACAAATCAGAATATCCATTGCCATACAGATCATCTGTTCTGAGCTTTCCTGTTCATACTCTGTTTTTAAGGTATAATATTCTAATAGTGTGTCCATTTTTTTCCAGCATTTATTGTACATTTGTATATGTAAACACAATGACTATTTGCAGTGTTTTCCACTGATTTTCAGATTTAATAGAATGCATTTAATGCTACAACTTGGTCAACTCTTAATTTAAAATCATCTCTATTCTAACATATAATGGTGGTTTAGTTTATATAACCAGAAGATGGCAGTGTAGGATAAAAAATATGAACTCAACTTAGTTTACTAACACTTAATTAGCAAAAGGAGTAAAAAGCTCATTTTTCTGTAGTATTGTATTTTATTATTATTTGTAAATTATTTTAGCACTTGTTGATCACAGCCATCAGGCCATGGAAAAGATCATGTACTGTCATATTGCCAGCAACAGATCAGCTGCACAATTAATTTAGTTTTTCCTTCTTTAGAGCTTAATCTGTATCATTTTCTATCTAAACTCAGTGCACTTAAGTACATGTTAATACAAGTAAAACACTTTTTGTAACCAAGTACTGGATAAACATTAGATAATCTTTGCAATACCTCTGGGGAGGTATCATGACCTTAATTGTACGGAGAAGGAAACTGAAATGAAGACTTGTAATGACTTACTAAAGGCCGAACAGCAACTCAATGACAGAACTGAGATTAGAACACAGGACATCTGGACATCCAGTGTTTATTTCTCTCAATCATTCTTATCTCTTCTGCTGTGCTGCCTTCCTTTTGCTGTACCTTCTTGGAGTTTTGCAGATGAGGAAATTGAGAGTCAGAGACATTCAGACCTACATTTTAAAATGTGTCCAGTGCTTCAGTGCCTCAATACAAATGCCTACTTTGTGATACCTATTGTCCGCTTTTCAAAGATGCTGAGCATTTGCAGCTCCACATGAAGTCAATTGGATATGTGAGCGCTCAATTTATCAGACCCTACATGTCTCAAGTCAGAACCGCCTCTTCCAAAAACATACAAATCTTCTGAAACATTTTCCAGGGGCACAGAGGAAGCCTGTGACAGTCAGAACTAGAACACAGGTCACAACTTTCGTTGCATCCTCAAACCTTACCCTTAGATCAAGAAAGACATATCTTTCAGTTTCTTCTATAGCCACTCCTAAAGTCACTCCATTCCTTCTTCAAGTGTTCGCATGGACTTACCTCCCCATGACTCAGAAATGTGTACAGTTTCAGTTAGCCTTGAGAGACAGCAGTTCTGAACTTGTTCTTAGCGTCTGGCACTCCAACGTGTTTCCTCACTGATGAATGACTCTGTTCAGATTTTTTATTTCTTTTAATACTGCCTAACTGTTCAAATCTACTTTACCTGCTTTGAATATTAATGACAGTTGAAAACTGATGGCGTTATGTAACCAGACATTTTGAAGTAATGGAAAACATACCAGTAGATGTGCCTGCACTCATGCATGTATAATACGCTCCACCACATCCCACATACAACTATGAACAATTGATGCAGACTGTTATTTTGAAATGCTTTGTCAAAGGCTTCCATAGAATTTTTTTTTGGACTCTTCATTCTTAGAAACAGCCGTTTGGAAGCTTGACAATGCCTTTTTCTGTTGTTTTGATCATTTTGCCAGACTGAAAATGGACTAGCCTTGATTTGTTTTTCTAATTACTTTAAGGGCAACATGACTTCTTTTCCTTACGGCACTTTGCTATTGTGTATGAAATCATCATTAATGGAATATATGATTATGGCATTGATAATTTGCTGGTTCAGTTACATGAGAGAAGACAGAAAAAGTATAGAAAATTGTGCTTGTACATCCCAAACAGAGGGAGGTGTTGCCTATTCATCTAAACATCTTCTTCCAAGAGGATCTTGCCATGCAGTAGAAGTTTTAAGATACTGTGTCATTTGTAGTTTAAATTAGTTGGCACTGATCCTTTGAGAGGTACTGTAATTGCTTGGTTCTTTATGAAATTTTTTATAATTCAAAAGACTCTACTACTTCATCTTTAAAGTCAGATTATGAAAGTAATCTTGAAAAAAAATTCAGCTCATTTATGTCATTTCCATTAGGAAGTAGTTGCATAACACTATTGGTGCAATATGGTTCTTTAGCTGTCTCACCTTAGTATATTTGGTCAACAAGTTTACCTTATTTCAGATTAGTTAATATGTTTCTGCATGTGTATAGTATTAACTTATATCTTCTCTCCTACTTGGCTCTTTCTCCATCACCTTCAAAAGGTAAATTTAAATAAATAACAGAAAAACATGCTGCTATGCCCTTCTCTTCTTGAAATAAATGACTTATTTCAACTGTAGAAAATTGACTGTGGTATTGGTCAAATGAGCAGTCACTCAAGTGTTTCCTATTATGTATATGAAAATCCTAATAGTGAAACATCTTTTAAATGACTGATGACTTCAAAAAGTAGCTGTGCTTTACTTCAAATGAAATTGCTGAATTGGAAAAACTGAAGCATTTGTGTTAAATCTTACTATTCAGAGGTAATTTCAAAGTTATTTTTCCTTGCACAAAATGACAGCATATGCACGCCAAATTAAACTGAATTAACGAAATGTGTTTAAGTGGTAGTAAACATTTTATGTAATTTTATTTGAACTGATCCTTTGCTGAGGGCTTACAGTGTCACTTCTGGTTCAACCACTCAATCGTGTGTGTGCGTGTGTGTGAGAGAGAGAGATCTGGAGGTGCTATCGTGGCACAGAGCTAAGGCTGCAATGAGACTGTGTAAAGTCAGTCTCACTCAGTATCTTAAAGTTAAGGTTGCTCAAGTGTGTGTCTTCACTACAGTGCAAACACTAAAAAGCAAATAGGAAATAACAAATTAAGTCAATACTCTCATCAAAAATAATACTATTCGACAAGGATTAACCACCACCATGATGGCACATATAAATCCACACACAAACACCCTTTCTGACACACGTTTTTATATTGCAACAATACTATCACCCCCTTCTACTTGCATACAAAATTTTGCAATAGTACTCCCCACTGCAAGGAGAGGGACTCTCTCTCAAAATAGCCTGCAAACCGTAAGAGAAAATAACTGACTATTATGGTTATAGGGCTAGCTGCACTAGTTACCTTCTGCTTTCTCAAGTATGTTCTCTTGGGTGTCTGGTCTCATGCCTTTATCTCTTCCATACTGGAATTACAGATTTCCCACTCTTGTACTGGACATGCACTAGAGTACCTTCCGTAACAGTTGTGATTACCCAAACAGGTCCAAATGGATTTGTCACCCAGGGTTCTTCCCTTCCACAGTCTGGGACCAGTGGTGAATACGGTAATCAGACAGCCTTCTAAAACCCAAGAACTGTTTAATCTTATGAGTCGGGATAAAGCACTTAGAGGAAAGGATGTTAAAACAACAAACAATCTGTGTGTACCTCTGTCTTACCTAAATGCCTACCCTCTGGTGACAATAGGCCAGACAGGCCTAACTTCTTCAGATGCCCCACTGAGTCCTGGGTATCAGCTTGACCAGCTCCTGAATAACTGCCTGACTGATTGAATTAGCCTTCTTAACTGTGTTGATCTGCTGGCTCCCAGCATTAGCCCTGCATGGCAAAACAAGTATGGTAACTTGTCTGGAAGCCAGAGATAGGGTCTTAGGCATAGTCCCTTAACAGCCCTGAAAGGTTTACCAGGATGTGGCTTATCTTCTTTTGCTTCCTGCTTGTTTTTCAAAGTCATGTTGATATAACCCAACAGTGTCATACAACAAGCATCTCAATAGCCAGGTCAACCTACAGTACTCCTAAATTATTACATTATTACAGCTCCACATCTGTCAAAATGATCACTCTATCTCTAGGCATGTGTCTATGCATCCAATAAGAAAGTGGGTGAAGGGAAGTCACAAAATAAAGAGGAGGCAAACTGAAACAAAAGGAAGAGAAAATGGAATTTTCATTTCAGACTGGCACCTGATAATTACAAAAATGTCATTTTGAGCACTTCACTCCATAACATATGTACTGAACTCCCATGTGATTTAAGTGCGAAATAAGATCAGTGTTTGCTGTTTATTCCCCCCTCCCCTTTCATTCTTCTAAAGATGAATCCATTTGATAGAACTATGCATCTTAATTTGGTAGGGGACTAGGGGCAGGATCCTTGTATCTTGATTAGAGAAGGAGTTCGCATGACATGAATACAGATAGTTTTATGAATCATCTTTTGTGTGCGTGTCTGCTCAAGAGCCAAGGCAAGATAATAGTTGACTTCTACCATGTCTATATGAGAGAGTTGATTGATAGAAATTTAGTTTGGAGTGTTGATGATAAGCAAGCTAATCTTCTTTGGATAATCTTTTTGAAAACAAAGCTTGTTTTATTTCTTCTTTGGGGAGTTAGCCATGACTGAAACTAATGTGTAGAAAATGTTCTTTAGTTTGAGTACCCTGTTCAAAGGGATTTCAATGAATTTTATATTGCCTGTTCTTTAAAACACGAGCAAATGCATCAGTTATTTTTTTTAAAATGCTACTGCTAAAACAAATGATTTCATTCAATGGATTCTATGTTTTATCTTGTAATGTAATAATTATATTTTTACATTTAAGTTTACCTGTATTAGTAGTAGTTTTGCTACCTATAATATTTTCCTGCTAAATGTCTGTTTTTCTATCTTAAAGTTTTTTATAATGCTCATCAGTGTGATATATGAACACTTCCCAGGTAAGTTAGGCTAACGTGGCAAGGTGGTTGTATTATATACATGTTTATATGGAAATTTGTACGTGTGCCTTCATTGAATACGGTAAACTGACAGATCATATTTGTATCATGGATATTACGATCAGCAGCCGTTTTTCTTGCTGTAGCCCCGAGAGTGGGACTCTTGGGATAAGCAGAAGAGCCTCAAGTCTGGTGCTGCCTTCCCCTCACCAGGCCAGTAAAGCCTTATTTGTAGTGACCTGCGGAGCATGGAACAAGAACCATCAGGCATGTTGTTCAGCTGCATTTTATATTATCCAGCTGAATGGGATTGGTCCACTGGCAGATGAACACCCAGGTACTTAACGAATTGTACCTGCCCCTTTCTCTTTTAGAAGCAACATCTCTATGACAGGCATTACAGTATAGCAATGTGTGTAAAAATAGATCTACAACTTGGGAATACCTTGTAAAACTGTACTTTGTTCTCTCTTACACGGAAAAAAATATTAGTGATATTACAAAAAACTTATACTAGAACATATTTGTCATGATTTATTTAAATATAGCACATAAAGTCATTATTTGACTCTACCGATATAAATTGGAGAACAAGGAATAAGTCTAATTAAAGATAAATTGCCAGTTTTATGCATTTGACTCTTCCTGGACTTTAAGGTATTTATTTTAAGGTATATATTTTATTATTTTATCCAGCTTCTTCGTTGCAGATAGCTACATTGCCTCCATAAACATTATTCATGACATGAAACTTGAAACACGTAGCAAATAACTGAAGTACTAAGCACATACCCAGGTGATAGGTACTGGACTCACTATGGTAGGCAGTTGATGTTTTTCAATTACTAGTATTTATTTCTGTGTTAGGTCTAGATAGGATCTCTGTATCTGCTGTCTGCTCAGTTCTGGAGAGAAGAATCACCTTGGGTACCATTTACAAAAGTGTCTTCATCTTCAGAAGTGACTTAGCAGCCTAAGTCTCATTGAAAATGAATGGCACTTAGACTTCTAAGCCTAACCTGCTTTTGAAAATGAGACATAGGGTAAAACTTCAAAAGTGCCTATGTAATGTAGAGCCCCAGTCCAATATTCAAATACACAAAAAAGACATTTGCAATATAGTTTCACAGATTCATGGATTATAAAACCTGAAGGGGTGATTGTGATCATCTAGTCTGACTTCCTGTTTAACACAGGCCAAATGACTTCCCTGGATTAAATCCTATTTGAACTAGAGGATATCTTCTAGAAAATTGCCCAAACTTGATTTAAAATGTGCCATGTGGGAAGCACTCAATCAAAATCTTTCTGCAGTGGAAAACCATGTAGTAAAACAGTTAGAGTGAGAATGAGTCTGTGACACTCACTCTGAGAAAAATAGGTATGTGAAACATGTATATGTTATAGTCAGCATTTATTAATGAGAAGGCAGCATGGCCTACTTGATAAGGCACTGAACTGTGACTTGGGAGGCCTACGTTTTCTTCCCGACTCTCCCACTGGCCTGCTGGATGACCTGGGGTAAGTCACATCACTTCTCTTTGTGTCAGTTTCCTCATTTGTATAATGGGGATAACGATACTGAGTTCCTTTGTAAAGTGCTTTGATCTGGTTGCCTGATCTCAAAAAAGATATTTTGGAATTGGAAAAGGTACAGAAAAGGGCAACAAAAATGGTTAGGGGTATGGAACAGCTTCCATATGAGGAGAGATTAATAAAACTGGGACTTGTCAGTTTGGAAAAGAGATGACTAAGGGGGTATATGATGGAGGTCTATACGATCATGACTGGTGTGAAAAACGTAAAGAAAGAAGTTATTTACTCCTCATAAAACAAGAACGAGGGGTCACCAAATGAAATTAATAGGCATCAGGTTTAAACGAACAAAAGGAAGTATTTTTTCACATAATACACAGTCAACCTGTGGAACAACTTGCCAGAGGATGTTGTGAAGGCCAAGACTATAACAGGACTCAAAAAAGAAATAGATAATTTTATGGAGGATAGATCCATCAATAGCTATTTGCAGGATGGACAGGGATGTAAAATCATGCTCTAAAGTGTCCCTAGCCTCTGTTTGCCAAAAGCTGGGAATAGGTGATTGGGGATGGATCACCTGATGATCACTTGTTCTGTTAATTCCCTCTGAACCACCTGGCATTGACCACTATGAGAAAACAGGATACTGAGTAGATGGACCACTGTATGGCTGTTCTTCTATTCCTAAACAATTTATGAATGGCACGTGTATTACACTAGTAATCTGGGAAGCTATAAAATGTACACACATGGAGTTTCCGCTGCTTGTCTATTAAACATATTGTTTGGTCATTTGGGTCAGCATCTATCATTTGTCACTTGGCCTTATTGTTTAAAAGGTTCCCAGTGACAGCACGTTAGGATTCGTATGGGTCAGGATTGTGACCCTTAATGGGGAAAGATGGAATTCTCTTATTTTCAATGTTTAAGGGGCACCCTATATATGTTGGCATTGTAAACACTTGAGAATCCTGGAGGGTATTTCACTATGGCTAATTCCCATTGGTGGTGGTGAAGTTCCACTTCTCCTGTAAGAAGGGAAGTTTTTTTGTTTGTTTTGTTTTTGTTTTTTATACAGGAATTTGATGAAATTCCATGGAATTCGCCTTTCAGGGCAAGTGAAATTGTAAGTCAGCATTACCTTACTCCTATATCTTATTTTTCATGGGATGTTTTCATGGGAGAGGAATTATTTAAGTTTAGTACTAATATAGGCATGAGGACGA
>ML675626.1:7931748-7991844 GCA_007922155.1 Mesoclemmys tuberculata
GAGGTCAGACTAGATGATCATATTGGTCCCTTCTGGTCTATGAGTCTTGTTTCACTGATAGCTCTTCCTAAATATGTACCTCCTTTCTTTATTCAGTGGACAGATCTCCAATAAATTCTTTTATTTTAAATGTTAAAATTACAGTGTAATGCCAGATCTGATACTTCTCTTGCAAAATGAGTGATTTGCCTGCCTTCTGCATTTGCTGATGAAAATAAAAACTCAAGAGGAAATGCTCTTCCTGTGTTTTAAATGAAGAAAAACTATCTCTTGCAGAAATCTGTTCATATAAACATGGTGTTATATATGGAAAATTTATTGAACAATGAAAATTTTTGCACTTCACCTATGTTTGCATTCATAAAGTCAGAACTACAATGGTTTTTGCCTCAGGCCATTGCTATCCTGTTGCAATTTTATTTTATATTCAAATTTGTTTTGAAATGGCTAGTCAGAAAGTCCTGTCTGATTAGAGGTGAACAAGCAAGTAATAATTAATTGTTCTTAATCTTGGGCGGTGCTCAAATGCTACAATAACAAACATTAATAAGAGAACCTTCATAACTAATTTGATTAAATTTGCTTTTCTTTATGTTCACAAGTTGTCTGTCAACAGAACATGATATTCTTCACTGGATTATCTTTTGTTACATCTGTATGAATAATTCTTGATTTGAAGACTGTTGTTGAGCAGTTTGTTGTGAATATTTAAAATCTATATTGTGTTCAGTTTGGATTAAATGAACAGCATCACCATGCATATTTCTGTTCCTTGAGTTTGCTTATAGTCAGGTTTTGGAGATGAATACTTAAAATTACAAAATCCACAAATATTCTTTTCTTTAAATGTGTGGTTTCTATCAAAAACTGTTGCCAGGAAACTCAGTTGCTAGATTTGTGGAAAGCAAATGGCAAAAGGATGTGAACATAGTTGAAATGAAGTGATCTAAAATGCATTTGAACTATTTTTACTTTTATTCTCTCAAGTCTAGCTTTTAAAGGGAGAGTTGAATTCTTTTTTCACTCATTTAAACTTTGCATGGGTTAACAAAAGTGTTTTTTTTTTAAATCACCAAAATAAAACCTATAAACTTGGCAACTAATTTAAACTCCAGATTCCTTTAAAGATGATCATGAGACCATGGCTTGAGCCCCCAAGTCAATGACAGAAGTAACATCTGTCTGCAGATACAGATGGAAAGATGCTGTTGTTGGCAAAGCCATAGCTGGTATGACCCTGATCCTGAAAATACATTAAGCATCATGTGGGGTCTTAGTGAAGTCAGCCCTCGGTTAATAGCTAGTTGTATTTCATGGTACAAAACATAGTTAGCAAAGTATGTTATATGAGTATAGAGTGTTTCAGATCAGATGAAAATGGTAAGACTTGTTTGTGATAGAACAACTTAGATTTTTTTTAGAAATTACCAAATTTCCATTGCCATAGTGAAGGAGGTCATTGTGAGCAGTCTCATTTTTTGGACAATTGATATATATGAAATGCAGTCCATGTTTGCTTGCATTTTTGGAAGCAATTCAGACGATATCGTGACTTCAGTTGGTAGTGGATATCAGATGAGTAAAATCCATCCTCTGATTGTCACTTATTTATTCAGACAAAAGCATCTGTAATTGCTCACTATCTTGAGACATCTGCTATGTTTCTTCTGTTTGTGATGTTAATTTGTAGGCTAGCCTTTCATTCTTGTAAGTTCATTAAATGTCTTTGCAGGATAACTAGAGTTCAGCTTTCAGTGAACAACAAACCAATAATATTGTTCTCAAATATGGGTTCATGTGAGGAGTACAACGGGCAGGGATTCAATCTGCAGTTCTTCTCATCTTGACTGATTTCTTTTAGAAAATAACAATTACTTTGAGTTCATACAGATTAATTGCATGGGTTATTATATCAACTGTCTTCATCAAGATCCCATAATAGCAAGAATGGAACATCTATGTATTTACTTTCTCATTAACCACATGTAGAATTAGTATTGATTCCTGTGTCCATTTTTCAAATGTCAGAGGTTAAATCTAAACTTTCACAATGCAGATGCTCAGCCTTTTAAAAACATACAGTTAATATACTTGTGCTGTGACTTTGCAGGACTTTTAATACATTCATATTTTAAGAACCCCAAGTTGATTATTTAAAAAAAATATATCTAATGAGTTCGAGAGTCTGACTCATGATTTTTGAATATTTGGCATTGACATTGCTGTTTCTCTCACTTGCTAAACAAACAGCTTAGCAGCAAAATAAATGTTTTAAGATTTCTCAACATAGCTTTCTCATTTCATCACACCTATGAGAAAAGAAATGGGCCTTGCAGACAGCTCTGAAAGTCAATATACTAAGGTTATTCCCTTAGTATGATATAGTATTAATGCATTCCAAAGCTGAGAACTTGGTGTCATAGAAAACTCAATGTTAGCTGCCCCCATTCTTTTTTGATGCAGCGGTACTCAGTGAGAGCATAGCTGAACTTAGGAACACAACTCTACGTAGCTGCATCTCCCAGTAAATCAAGTCCAGAGGGAAGAAAATAATCAAACTACCTCCATGGATGCTGGGGCTTCCAAGGAGAATTATTTGTTCCGTTTTGTGTCATACTTTCCATGTTCCCAAAGAGTTTCACAGGGTTCCAGAAGAAGAGTTGAGGACATAACTAATGACGTTTGGTGAGCAGTAAAATGGAAGGGCCACTGTGCTCCAGTAGTAACCAGTTATCTGGCCAAGAGAGAACATGAAAGTAAAATATTCAGTACAACAAAAAGGCACTGGACTAGAAACTGGCAATTTCTGCAATTTTCATGTTTCTGCTGGATTTCCTTGCTTTGAAAATGGCCAGGTTTTATCGTCTCTGGGACTGTTGTAAACCTCTATAATGATTTCATGGTAGGCCTTCAATATTGTCTGCTGTTATATTATGTTGCTAGCTTTGTTGTTTAGTTGCCTCCTTTTCAAGATATTGATAAACTCAGTGTTGCTTACAAGTAATGCAACAGATTTTGCTGTGAAGGGATTTCATGGATGAATGCATAGTGGTTTAGATGTAGATTGCATTGGTTTTGATAATGAGGTCCTTTAACAGCATAACCTACATTTCTTTTGTGACAATTTGCAATTTTCTGTGGTTTGTCTGCTTACTTGGTGGAAGCCATTCATCTGAGTACAATAACATTACAGTGTTTTACTTTGGCATATAAAATTGACCATTCACATATTTTTATTATTTCATTTTAAGATGGGAAATAATATTTCTTTTAATATAAATAATAATTCTAAATTTTTTGTATTTTATTGAAAATTTTGATTTGGAGGTTTTATGAAGGATACAGTTTTTAGAAATATATTTCTGCTTGTGTTAACCCATCTTTATAAAGGTGACTAATCTTTGTGTAGAAGCAGAAAAACAAAACTTAGGACGTACTGAAATTTATCACTTCTTTAGAATGTCACATCATCAGAGTACATTGGGTCCTCCTGATCCTGCAAGTTACTTTTTGAAATTAGTGGTTTTCCATGCTGGTTCCCAGGGTTCACCAATGTGATATTTTTTTTTCCTTTTGGTATTATGGCCTAAGTAATTAAACATCCTGTAATGCTCCTGTGAGGTATATGTGGGCTTGATCCAATATTAATTGAAGTCAGTTGGAGCCTTACCATTGATCCATAGGTTTTGGCTCGAACCCTAAACTGGTGGTGGTATCCCAATTTTTACAGAAAGGATAGGGCATACAGCAGTGGTACAGCTTGGATTAGAGCTCCCTAACACGTTTTCACTCCAATTAATATGCAGCCTCTCTAGAAAATATAATATATGTATTAAATAATGCCTACAGTATGCAATGGGCAAGAATGTTTATGTTCGTTTGTTTTTTAAGACACTATTTAATTAGGGTAATTTACATGCCACATTTCATTTGGGAAAAGTTGTGTGTTTCTTCTTAATTTTTCAAGCTAATATGTAGTCTAGGAAATAATAGGTATCAACGATAACCAAGCACAATCTTCAGCACTGCCATTTGACTTTATAGCTGCAAAAGTCTGAGGGCATGATGTGAACATGAAAAGTCTGTGGTGATCAATGCTTTTCTGTTACTGACAGTTGATGTACTTGTTTAGTGCCTGGAGATGCAGACTTTTACTTTGCCTTTGCCACCTCAATATTGGAATACTCTAGTGTTCTCTAGATGGGGCTATACCTGAAAACGACTCAGAAATTTCATCTGGTACATAATGCAATGGCAAAGAATGCAGTAGTACTTCTTGCAGGAAGCACATCGTGCTTTGGCTCCAAAGTCTGGACTGACTTAGATTTTGTTTCTGCATGAGATGTTAAAACATGGCTTTTGGTCTAAAATGCCATATGTGAATTTTAGCCTGACTGCACTCGACTGCCTTTCCCTATGTGATTTGCATTTGCATTCAGCTGAGATGCTGGAGCTTAAATTCCTCTATTTGAGAGGTGGCAGCAGGGCTGGTTGTCACTCTAAGTGAAGGATCCTTGACTCTGGAGTGTTCTTCCCCCCTCACACTTTCTGTTCAAAATAAATCCAGACCTTCAAGATAATCTGTTTCCACAGGCATTTTCTGAGTGGATGTGGTGATTTTTTTGTCCTGAGTTTGGATATTTTCTTTTAGGGTTCACGCCCGCAAAAGGTCTATTCTCCATTGAAATGTCACCTAAACCTTCAAAATATGGCTTACATAGCACATAGGTAATGTATAACCTTTGTGTTAGCCTTCTACACGGGGGGAAGGGGAGGTGAATTCTATCCTTAGAGATGATTGGTGTGGGAAGGGGTTGTTTTTGTTTTTTTAGTTAGCAATCCAGTTAGTTGTTTCCATGTGTGTTTAACATTTGTAAAGTACCAAGCATTCCAGAAAAACACTTTAATATATTGAAAGAAAGAAAGAAAAAAGATCTATTTTTATCTCTCTCTATATATATATTTAATTTTATTCCACCTCTTCCCCTGAAAGAACCAACCTGATCAAGTGAAATCAGTATTTCACATTAGGTTCACAGTTTCAAAAGGCTTTGATTTAATTGGAAATTATTTTACTGGATTAATTTGGATAAATTGGCTTAACATATCTCTCTGTCAATTTATATGTAGTCTCTGTGCCATGTAGTCTTGATGCAAATGATGTTACCTCGATTTATGCCAGCTGAGGACCTGTTCCTCCCACTTCGTTTTAAGGACTGGATGTTGGATATTTACACTGATGTTTTTAAAGATTATATTGGTGTAAAAGAGATTATTTTATCTTCAAAGAAGCGTATGTTAAAAAATGAACACCATTTTACAATGGTTACCTAAATAAACTACAGAGCCTAAAAATTCCTGTAGTACCTGACTGATTATAATACTGTACTAAATCAAAAGTGACTGCATTTAAAACTTTCATAAAGACAGCTCAGTCTTTTTAAATGATGGTCTGGCAAATGAAAGATCCTTTATTCTTTTCTCCCCTTGTTTTTCCTTGGGGTAATGAAAAATGAAAAATTTTGTGTAAATGTCAAAAACATCATAAAGAATAAATCTCAGGGGTTGGTTAATGAAACCTTTCTGCCTGGTGGCAAGCGGCAGGCCTTCATCGCTACAACAATTGGCACAAGGATGCTTTGAGCTGTAATATCTCAGGAACTGTGTAGTGCATTCCATCACTGATTCCTAATTTACTTAGTCTCCTAGGCACCTGGCTGAGACAGAAATAAAAAGCAATGAAGCTGTTATGGTATCTTTTCCTCCACCCTTTTAGGCTGTCTGTAACTTACAAAGATTTATACTATATTCATTGTCTATATCTCAACACACACAAGAACACAAGATGTGGGTAATTGGATACCTTTTGTTAGCTGCCAGTGCTTAATTATTAGCTGCATTAAACAGACAAATTGAAACTACAGAGGTTTTCTGATTGCATACCTGATTTAAAATATGAAATCTGTGAAATCTGTGACCATATATAATGGTATACAATGTGTGGAACAAAAAACAAGAATGAGGAAACACTGACTTGTGGAAGATACTTCATTAGGGCAATTTGTAATGCATGGCAGTGGGCAGTTCTGTGGGATTAAATGGGAAAAGTTTGCATTGAGGATTATGTACTTGTGATCCAAGAATGCAAATCCCTTGTGAAAAGCTTTAACACATTAGAGGTGTGAGTTTGAACTGGCATGGTTTATGAGGACCTCTTTCCTTCCACAAACATTTCATTACCTTAGAGTGGATGACATTTTTTCCCATGTGGATTTTCAGTAATATTTATATATCACAATATTGCCAAGGCTGTAGTAGAAAGAACATACACACACCCCATTTTCAATGGGGGAAGCAATAGTAACATCTCACAGTGTTACTGACCTGTAAATATCACCAGGACAGGCACATAGGTAGTATGCAGAGATTGATTGATTTTGATCTGATTTTTTTTTATTAGTCTAGGGTTTTTTAACATACATACATATACACACGCTCTCCTCCAAAATCATGTGTATATTGTTTCAAGCTACCTCCTGGATGTTCTTATGTCATCTGCCTTGATCTTGTCTTTGTTATACATTAAAAAGCCGCTGACATGTTTTCTGGCTACAATATGCTTGTCTATTTTTTTCATTAAAATACTTCAATTCAAAGATAAAAAATCTGTATTGTCCATTTACTTGCAATACCTGTTAACTGGGACTAGTTTCACACATTTGTTTTCATGAGACGCCTCTGAGGATAGTAGCCATACAATATCATGCCTGGTGCCTTTAGTACAACACCGGCTACTCCTCCGCCAAAGTAGATGGAAAAACTGACCAGGAACAATTCCGTATTGATAAAGCTTCTTGAGAGAAACAAGATTATAAATCATATAAAATCAGAGAATGTGTTTAAATAGGTCACTTATTTTAACCGCATGGGGCTTCACCCCAGTAGTTTTTCTTTTTCACCCAATTTTAGCCTCTGAAATCTTTATATGAATAGACATGAAATTAATCTGAGTATAGAATTTAGAAACAAATGTGCGTTTGCTTTAAGAAAACTAGTTTAGATATATTTATACAAAAACACAGAAATGTGTTTAGCCACAGAGGTACATTTTTCTCCTCACAATCTGGCAGTTCAGCTGTTTCTGAAATCATCAACTTTCCTCTTCCCAAAATTTAAATCCTGGTTCCTTCTCCCTATACTTGGCCCTGGAGACTTTCATTTCTCTTTAAATCCTCTTTCTGATTCAATAAGAGTGGCAGTTTTTGCAAAAGTGCATTATTGTGTTTCTCAAGACTTTTGAGGCTTTTCAGAAAGCTTTGTTCTTCAAGTGGCTGTCCGTATGTATTCCACTCTTGATGCACATGTACTCCATGCACTGGAGATGAAAATTTTTGGTCAGCAGTTGACTGTTGTCATGCCCCATATTTAGGCCACGTAGGGTGCAGTGGACCCAACTGATCAGGAGATCAGGAGCAGTCAACATAGATTCACCAAGGGCAAGTCATGCCTGACCAACCTGATTGCTTTCTATGAAGAGGTGACTGGTTCTGTGTGTGGAGCTGGGATCAGATAATGGCGTCTGCAGCACCACATACAGACCCCCATGCGGAATGAGGAAGTGGCCTAGGGAGGGTTGACTCAGCAACATGAACTACACGTATATGTCGCCTTATAAGGGAATGGCATAGGTTTAAGCCATATCCTATGTGGATACGACAAGGGTGATGTAAGGCACCAGTGCATGGTCATCAAGTGCTCGGCGATGTGTAAGCCTCTGGTTGGCCAGATGCCAAGGGTCACCTTAAAAGGTTATGCAGCAAATGCTAGCCAACGGGTCACCCTAAAAGGCTATGCAGCAAATGCTAGCCAATGGTCACCAAGACATAGCAAACTGTTGCATGTGGAAAACTATAAAACCAAGCTGCCAAGTAGCAGTAGCCAGAGAGGAAAAGGCATTGCCTAACACCCAGAGTCTCGAGCGTGTTAGATTCAGCGGGCTGACGCATCCTTACTAGCCTGCTTCGCAACGGCCTAATCACCCGACGCGACTCTCTCCCATCTGCAGAATCTAAGCAAGTGGTCATTTAAGTTTGGCCAAGATGATTTGTTATTACCTAAGCTTAGTGAGTATGAATTAACTGTTTATTGTTGTCTGTCTTGTAAACTTTCTAGAGGAACTCCATAACTGGGCACCCTAGTGTCACAAAAGTGACAGCCGTGCGTTGATCCGTTGAGATCATTAACGCAAAAGTCTTGGGTGGCGCATTTTGTCCTTCGCGCACGGAGTTCCTCCTCCTTTACTATCAGTTGTTAAAAATAAAGAATTTATTGATTAAGAGAAATAAAGCCTCGCTGCTGTCTCTTTGACCCCTCCGTATCGTATAATTAGAACCTTATTCGGTACCTATTGGTTCCATCTCAACACTGTGGATGAGGGGAAAGCGGTGGACGTTATATACCTTGACTTTAGCAAAGCTTTTGATACGGTCTCCCACAGTATTCTTATCAGCAAGTTAAAAAAGTATGGGTTGGATGAATGGACTATAAAATGGATAGAGAACTGGCTAAAGCAAAGGGCTCAACGAGTAGTGATGAATGGCTCCGTGTCTAGCTGGCAGCTGGTCACCAGTGGAGTGCCCCAGGGGTTGGTCCTGAGGCTGTTTTTGTTTAACATCTTCATAAATGATCTGGAGGATGGGGTAGATTGCACCCTCAGCAAGTTTGCAGATGACGCTAAGCAAGGGGGAGTGGTAGATACCCTGGAAGGGAGGGATAGGATACAGAAGGAACTAAACAAATTGGAAGATTGAGCCAAAATAAATCCGATGAGGTTCAACAAGGACAAGTGCAGAGTCCTCCACTTAGGACGGAAGAATCCCATGTACAGCTACAGACTGGGGACCGATGAGCTAGGCGGCAGTTCTGCAGAAAAGGATCTGGGGGTTACAGTGGATAAGAAGTTGGATATGAGTCAGCAGTGTGCCCTGGTTGCCAAGAAGGCTAATAGCATATTGGGCTGCATTAGTAAGAGGATTGCCAGCAGATCGCGGGAAGAGATTATTCCTCTCTATTCAGCCTTGGTGAGGCCTCATTTGGAGTATTGTGTCCAGTTTTGGGCCCCCCACTACAAAAAGGACGTGGACAAGTTGGAGAGAGTCCAGCGGAGGGCAACAAAAATGATAAGGGGGCTGGAGCACTAGACTTGTGAGGAGAGGCTGAAAGAACTAGGCCTGTTTAGTCTGCAGAAGAGAAGAATGAGGGGAGATTTGATAGCAGCCTTTAACTACCTGAAAAGGGCTCTGTGGGGGATGGAGCTAGGCTGTTTTCAGTGGTGGCAGATGACAGAACAAGGAGAAACGGTCTCAAGTTGCAGTGGGGGGGGGTCTACGTTGGACATTAGGAAAAAGTTTTTCACTAGGAGGGTGGTGAAGCATTGGAATGGGTTACCTTGGGAGGTGGCGGCATCTCCATCTTTAGAGGTTTTTAAGCTGCGGCTTGACAAAACCTTGGCTGGGATGATTTAATTGGGGTTTGTCCTGCTTTGAGCAGAGGGTTGGACTAGATGACATCCTGAGGTCCCTTTCAGCCCTAGTCTTCCATGATTCTATGCGTGGTTTGGGGCATTTGCTCTCTCCTTTTATAGTAATTTCTCTTGTGGAAGAATCATCTCCAGCTGAGGCCCAGGAGACAGCAGGTCTAGGGGGATGGGAACCTCCAGCTGTTTCCTTGCCAAAAATGTAGATTTCTCACTCTCACTCACTGTTTTTCCTGAGCAAGCATGGCCCTTTCACCAGGTGCTGGTCCATTTGATTCTGTTGATACCTGGCAGGGGTGACAGGTTGTCTTTTGAGGAACTGGTTTGTGCCTACTTTTTAAACTTATAACTTATAACAGTAATGTCATACAGTAGAATCTTATAACTTTACATACAGTGTTGTCACATGTTTTACCAATACAATAATGATTAGCAAATTAAGTTGTTCAAATGATACCTCACAAGGCATACGTTGTTGAAAATTTACTCTTGTCCTGTAAAGGGGGTGAACCCAAGGTGTGAAGTGTAACAGACTGTTAAAAAGGTCTGTTAGTTTTGTTTTATATGTGACCATTTGTTTCTTACTATAGTCTTACTCATCATTTGAATCTTGACTTTTTGATGATAAACATCCTTGTTTTCACTAATATCAAAGTGCTGCATTGAAGAATTAAGCAAAGTGCTAGGTCTGAGTTGAATGTTGCAAGCTATGTTCTGTTCCTTTGGGGACAGCAGACCTGGTATTTCTATGAGTAGTCAGTGATAAAATGGATATCACACTGTATCTCTTCAAAGTGATTCAGTGACTGCGATGCACCTGCTGTTAACCTGTGAGGCAAAGGGCTGACATAGCCCAGAGGAGAACGGCTACCAGGAGGAGTGGCTACAAGGCTGGTAGTGTTGGGAATCTGACACCCAGCTAAACAGAAACAAGACTCCCTCACTCCGGAAGCAGAGGGTAACAAAGTGACTCTGAGTCCTGGAGACAGACGTGACCATAGGATTAATGAATTATTCTGCATCCCTTTTATTTTTTACTGCAACCTATACTCAGTCGAGTAGTCTCCTTGAAAATAACACAACTCGTCGAGTGTATAAGGGTTGAAGGATGACACAAACAACATCTGCAGTTGGGATCTGCAGAATATAGCTGTTAATTTAATTCATTATTTATCTAGTGCTGTAAATGTACACTGCACTGTAGGCATATTTACAGACTGCAGCAAGGGATCTTCATAAGCAGCTTCAGTTACCTGATAGCCTTTCTGCCAGCATTTGACCAAATTGAGAGGTAACGTGTAAGGTAGTGTGAACTGTGAATGGATGCAGAGAATCTGAGAGCTTCTGCCTTGGTGTAACTTATACAGTGAGGGACCAGAAGCCAGGGGAGTATCAGTAAAAGACACTAAGATCTGGTGTACACTGGCTGTGAATTTCAGCATCAGTCGATGGCAGATATGCGAGCTACGGACAGTAACTTGTGTATTTCCCATTGCCTTCCTAATGTCTATTTACCGTGGCGTCTCCACTGCACTGCACCGATGGAAAATGCCCTCCCATTGACGCAGCGCTACGCTTCTTGCTAGGGTGGATTTACAGAGTCAAATTCTGGGTTTGAGTGAGCGAGTCTTCACCGCCTAAAGCTATGTCTACACTAGCACTTTCGTCGGTTATGGGAGAGAAACACGCACTCCTTGCTGACAAAAGTGCTGGTGTTGACAGTGCTATATCAGTGGAAGATGCTGTCCTGTAGACAGAGCTATTGCTGCTCATTGGGAGTGGTTTAATTATGCTGATGGCAGAGCAGCTACATAGGAGACCTTTAGTGGCACAGCTGTGATGCTGTAGTGTAGACAGAGTCTTAGCGTGAGAATGTGTTCATTAAAATAGCACACTCCCTATTTTAGTTACTGCTTTTGGATTTTTGGCTTGTAATTTAACACTCTCTCAGACTCACTTAACCACCATAATTAATTAGTAACATGCAGTACTTTTCTGGCCATAATGTCTCTGAGTTGAGCCCACAGGCTGGCTCCAGTAAACTAATTCAGTCTCATTCAACTCAACTCTGAGTGCAACTGTTCTTGATCTAATGCTATAAAAGCTGGGTGCTAAACCAGTAATCACATCCTTCTTTGTCTCTTTTGAGTGCAATAATTTGGCAGGTTACAAGGAAGTTAACCCCTGCTGATCTAATGACTTCCTTGTTTTGAGGGTCACAACACACAAGGAAAGTGGTTTGAAATAAAAGATAATCAGTTATCCAATTAAACATAGATATATAGAGTATCCCAAGTCTTGACTAGTTGAGTCAACTGGTTATCCTGTTGAAATTGTCTGCAGTTGTGTGAGCTCTTGAGAGATTCCTCTGTATCCTCCTGTATATAATTTGTTTTTATTAACTTTGTTTTTTATTGTTGTATCTATCACTTTTGCCACATGGTATTAGCAACTCCATGTATATCTTTAAGTTATTTGATTTATAATATTAGTGATCATATATGATTTTTGAACTTAAAATCATATAAATCAGTGTGATAAATTATTTGGCCACAGGGAAGGGGAACGGGAGTGGGGGGGGATTGAAAGCAAGCAAGAATGCTTTCATTTGTAGTAATTTATCCTATATATAAATCTAAATTATATAAAGAAAAGTGGATGGATTCAAAGCCAGATTAGGTAGGTTACTGAAAATGTGACCTCACGGACAAAGTTAAGTAAATCAGTTTTATTAACAAGTTGGCATTAACTGTTGTTTCTGCAACAAGGAGAATGGTGAGTGTTTAATTTTGTCTCAGATAAGCTGTTTTGTTAAGCAGGATCATAGAAAGGATTCTGCTATTTAGCTAAAGTGGAGAAGAGTGTTTTATTTTAGACTTGGCCAAGATGTACTTACCCTTGTACTTCTGCTCCTTCAAGAGGCTTCCATTTTTGTGGCATTGAAGTGGGAGTGTTTTGAAGTAGGGAACCACTCAAAGTGAGAGCAAGCATAGAATTGACAGAAAATAGCTTTAGTTGATCTCTCATTAGGCCAGCGAGCTTTTATGAGCTTTTATGAGCTAAAGCTTTCATGATCTGTTGCATTAAGTGACAATTTAGTAAATAAGACAAGCCTGCTTGAGAGTAAAGTTAAAAATCCAGACTATTCTTTGAAATATTTTTGGTCATTACAATAGTTTATAAAGCTGTGAAATGTTAGGTGATGTACAAGATAGCTTGTGGGAGAACAGTCAATTTGGAATCGCAGTTTGTATCTTCACAACTCCTATAGCTAGTAGGTCCTACACGTCAGGACTATGATTAGTAATTAGGCAGTGATGTTTGCTTTGTATAATTAAGAAATGTGTTCTGCTTGTGGAATTTTTTTTAAGTTTTGTGTTTTTAATTGTTCTATAAGCACAAAAGTCAGCCTTAATTCCAATGAGTACACGAATTGTTGTTTAACTGTCCCACAAATGGAAACTGCTAAAGTACCCGGGTGATTCATGATAGGGCATAGGATTGTAAAAATTTGAAGTGTGCTCTCTGTCCCCTGATCCATGCCCTGGAATCTCCTCCTAGGCTCCTATCATGGCCTCTTTGTGGTTTTTGCAGAAATACAGAATAAGGTCAAATAATTTGTGCCTTGTGTTCCCACCACTGGCTGTAGAATTTCTGATGGCTGCCCGAACTTTCTAAATGTAATTTCTTTGCATCCCACCTTATCAGCAAAACTGCAAAACAAGTTTTGGTTCCAAAATGGCTGCTGCTGGTCATGATGTTCCAGGGTGCAGCTTGCTTTTCTTTTATCAGCCTGAGCTTGTGATGCTAGCCGTTAAGATAAATCTTGTTCTGAATTGTAAACTTGATACTGGAGTTGCTGACAGACTGAAAGTGGAACAACAGCAAACCACTTTTGCAGTCACTGTAAGCACTGTGTGAAAGCACCTTCAAACTGAGACATTTCTGACGTATCCTTTCCCAACCTGCTCTAAAACAAAATCCACATAATGTGTGGATCAAAGACTTTCCTCAAATTTTGCTTTATAAACACAGAAAAGAACAAGAACCTAACATAAAGTTTAGTTCCAGCCTGATTTCTAGGCTTGGCTTTTCCTACAGTCATTAAACTCCTCAGCCCACACCATAAACCCTCCCTCTGTACATAGCCACTCCTACCACCCAAATACCTGGGTGGAGAAACAAGCCACCTGAATAAGTATAACCACTTAACCCTTTCCCCTCAGGCTTGACACCTGCTTACCAAAGTCATGTGTTTGGGGGATAACATTGCCGATCTCCTACAGCATCCGGTTTTGATTACAAACTGGATTGTTCACTGTTTTCCTTATGTATGGAAATGTCATTCCTTCAGATAATTCGGGACAGATCATTCTTTTCTATGATTTAAGATACTCTTAATTGCTTTACTGAAGGGAGATAGAACACCTTTTAACCAAACAGCTGAGCGATTTGCTATGACAATTCTGCCACTGTGCATTCACTTAATTTCCAATTAATCAAACATTCAATAAATCATTAGTATAATTGCACCTGCTCAGACAGTCCTACCCCAGCCCATTAGCTATGCTCAGGCAGACTCCTTAACTGGCTGTGTGGATGGATTCATTTGTCTGACCCAGTTGGTTGCACGTCCTTGCTCCTTGTGAGCCTTGAGAAATGATGGGCCAGAAATTTTAATTATTTATAGCACCACAAATTTGCTTGATATTCTTTTCTTGCTTCTCACTTGAATGCTCTTACAGCAACCTAAAACAAATATCACTGTAACAGTGACTGGTTAATTTCTGAAGCTTTTTTAATCATTTTCATTCCCCTACTGTGCCACTTTTCTAATTACACTATCTCCCCAGGTGTGCAATAATTCCCTCATCACCATATATCTCAACCACAGATTATTAAAATAATATAACTTGTGTCATATAAATGTAACAGAATGTATCTTAAAGATGCTTTATTGAAAGCCCGTAAATTGGTTCATCAGACTAATGTTTTAGGACCTGTTTTTTAAGGGGTTGCATGCACAAGTATAAACCTACTGAATTACTGCAGTAGTTAAACACAAATTGATGTAATTTTTTTTGGCAACTAACTAAGCAAAAGACAGAAATCTGAGAAGGAAATTTTCAAGCATTAAAGAACTGACCCTCACAACACCCATGTCAGAGGTAGATGTTATCTGTCTTCTTTGTGCATAGTGGAAATCTGAGACACAGACCATATGTGACTTGCCTCAGGTCCCATGGCAAGTGCATAGTAGGACTGAGGTTACTCAGTACGGAGATCTCCTTACTCATAGTCCCATGCTCTAGGTATTAAATCATACTTAGATGTATGATTTGCTGTTATCCTCCAAGTAAACAAGGCAGTGCATGCAACAGCCAACATATTCAGTAACTGAAATCTTGGCATCTAAGTGTAATGGAAATAGATTTTTTAAAAAGACACTTTAACTTTGGCTCTGTTCCTTTAAGAATTCACTCACTATGTGAGACTTGTTCAGTTTGTATTTTGGTATATGTATTGGAGATGAGTTACAGTATTTTACTCCGTTGATGGGTGAGACCTTCAGAATTAAATGAAGGTTTCATGATTTAACTAATAAGGAAAATGGGTAATCTATCCCTTGGCAATCCATTCCATATTCTGTTTATGCTTTCTTGTTTCCTTTCACCAAATACACTCTTCATAGCATTAAGAGGAAATTCTTTAAGCTAGAGGGGAAAAAACATGAAAGAATCTATTTAAAAAGCATTTTCAGAGAAAGTTACACTAATTGGACATTATTTTAATTACTCAAACATTTGTCAAGTTTTTCTGTAATAATTATTAACAGAATGCAGGGGTTCTGCACCTCTTTCAATCTATATACTACTCCATGAGAGAGAAAGCGATGCCTCTGCTGAGAAAGACCTCTCTATCCCTCTTTATCTAGTGTGTGGTTTCCACTGACCACCACAGGCTGGGAACAGTTTCCTTAGTGTCTGAGAAATGGGGAATGGAAAGTGTTTATTTATGAAAGTTAGTGTGTTGCTCATTATTCTGTCTGTGTTTCTTCAGTCCTGAAAAGATTATAAACAGTAACAATGAGGTTGTATTTGTATTTTGATTATATCAGTGTTTTATAGACAAGTTTATCCCATGAGATTGACCTTTGTTTTTTCATCATCTCAAATTAACTGTGCTTTTGGTCTAGCCTTTCTATTCCAGTTCCATCTGTCTCAAACCTTCCCACATCCCCAAAATCCAGAACAGTTTTTCTAAATCAAGAATTCAAAGGCTGAAGCTTTATTGCAGTTCATTATAAATTGCTTACACAATTAAACATAACAAGCCAGAAAATTATCCATAATAAACAAGGGCTTGGTTTGTAGTTGGCTGGGGAGAAAGTCATAGTCCTTTAGAGGTCTTATACCTGCACCAATTTAAACTGTGGTATAAAACTTCACCTGCCATGTCATTGAAAGCGCCTTTACAGCAGATCCCTCCAAGGTTTAGCACAACATTAGCTCAGTCATGCCTGGCTGCTCAAGTACATAACGCATATTTTTTTTCTGAGGTTTCATTCCTTCTCTGGAGAAACTTCCAAAGAAAAACTGTTTGTTTAGCACACCCACATACAAGACTATACTGGCACGGTCAAGTTTTTCTTTTAATCCTCCCAATTAGACAAATGAGTAGTATTATCTGAAAAGTATGCATTTTATTTTGTAATTTATGGCGCTAAAAGAGAATAAATTGACTGTTATATATCATGAGCAATTTTGTTTGTCAAATAGGTTTTGCAATTTTACAGAGTGCAGTTTTAAACATGCAGAACTTTGTGTGATAACCTGATTAATTAAAAAAGTCCATTAGATTGAAATGTATCATAATGTTTTACTTTGTGAAATGTAACAATTTTTATCAGCAGTGCTGTGTAGATGAATTTATCAGCTGAAAAGTGTCTGCTGGATCTGACAAGTGACAAAACAGTTTGACTCCTGGTTCACATTTTCAAAACTGCATTGTTACTTATTGATGAATGTGACTGACGAGCACATTAATGTACAGTCAGAACTGGAGGTTTTTACTATATGTAATCTCTGCTGCTGATTTGAAATACAGGCAGGAGTTCGAGTATGTCTGAATATAATTAAACATTTAACAGCATTCGGTTATATACTGGGCATGGAAACCTTGCTATGCATACTTATACTTTATAAAATGGTAGTCACATACGTGACTCCCTACAGAAAGGAATTCTTAGTCAATTTATAGACTTTCTGTGTTGTTATACAAACTATATAGACACACAAACATACAGAGGGCATGATGCTCCTATACAGCCCAGCTCTGACTAAGCAATCTGATACCAGGAAGGACTGTCATTGTGGACTTCTCCTTTGCAATGCCCTGACCGTCCCCTGGCATGGTATCTCTACAAGGATTGGCACATCATCCACTTTCTCTACCCCTGCCACCTTTTCACCAGTAGGGATTTTGCCTCTACCAGAGTCATTTTCTGTTGTTGGTGCTGGGCAGGGTAATACGAAAACATTTTATTTTCAAGGGTTATTGATTAAGGCACAAATCATGGATTTCAGTTTAATGTATTGTCTTTATGTGAGGGGCATGTCTATTTCTATATGTATTGTCTGCCCTCTGGTAGCTGGGCCCACAAAATGGATAGAAGTCCTATACTACTGCTGCTAGCTAAAGGAGCTTTCCTTTAGTTCAGGAGGTAGAGGTCTCTGTCTTGAGCTATAGTATCAAGGTTCAGTGTGAGTGTTGCACATATTAATTACTTGTTGCTAGTACCGTGTGGATTTGTTACCATTGCTCATCCACAATAAATGTGCCATTACAGTGGGGGATCATTTGCATGTTCCTACCCTAGCTGTGGACCCAAACAACCTTAAGTTCTGCTTGTAGTGACACTGAGCAATAGTTATATAATTATGATTAAGAAATGTTAATGTTTGTCCTTAATTAGATTAAACAGATGTTTAAAGATGCATTAGATTCTGGGGGAGGGGGACCCTGCATTGTGTCACTACACAGTGGAGCTAAGTTCGTTCAGGTGCTCTAACTGTAGATTTCCATATATATAGTTTATGACCATGAGGCCTGATTATCCCCTTTCATTTTAGGGTATAGTAAAGTTTGCTTCCTATGAATCATGCTAAGGTGAGTCCAATTCCAGAACTCAGTTATCCAGAGATCTGCTGGAAGCCTTGTGCCTCCTGTCTCCCATCTTTCCCTACTGCTAGCTGCCACAGGAACCTCACAAAATCATGTTGCAAATTCTGAAGGCTGCCAACATAAAAGTTAGCATAATGTGAGCAGATTGCCAACTGGTATAAGGTCCAAGAGCAGATGTTACATGTAATTCACCCCTCCATGCCTCTTCTTCTCTCTCAAACGTGGCCCATTGCCTCTCGGTTTGCAGATTCTCATCCCTTTGGAAAGACTCCGGAGTATTAAGGAAAAGGAGATATGATGCCACCTAGGCAGCACTCCCCACTTCCTCATTGGAAACGTGGAAATAGGTAAATGGAGAACTGCCATATACATGACTCTAGAGGGAACGATCAGACCCAGGTTGCCTGTATTTTAAGTGCATTCTTCCTCCACCTCTTCCTCCTCCCCCCCACCCCCCCAAAAAAAATTAACATTGCCGGATCCCCTGGCTTGAATTTCACATCAACTAGTGGACAGGAGAGAGGGACACTTTCTATTCTAGTTTATGCTATTTTTCACTTTTACAATGAAATATTTTTCCATGGATGCCAAAGGTCTTCTGTTCCTTTTAATGATAAAACCTAACAAAGAGTGTTTAAAGGGCAATAGGCATGCTGGAATCTGCCACAGTACCATCGTTTGTACTGTGTGTAACCGAGTCTCCTGGAAGCTTGCAGAATCTTACAATCTGCACTGCACCAGGGGCTGGGTATCTCCTCTGCAATATCTGTGAGAGCTCCTTATTTTAAGTGGATAGTAAGTATAATTTAAAAATAGGATAAATATGACACTTGCCTTCTAAATTAGACAACAGGTTATGTAGTAACACGTATGATTGGGTGATTTGCACAAGCAATCTAAACTGAGGGCCCTAGTCATCAATACACTATGAATTATGTTGACAGAGCTTCATTTTTACATTGTTTTTCTGGGCAGCATGTTGACTACAGTATTCATCAGCAAGAGATCCCACAGCATTCTAACATCTGTGCAAGGCGTGAGCGCCCTCAGACTTGAATGAATATTTTTTAAATGGCACGAGCAGCCTAGTTCTTTCTCCCGGAAGAAAGTAGTGTAATTTTTGGGCACTTTTACACATTATTTGCAAAGGCAGAGGCAGTGTCTCTTAGTACAGAGTGAACAGGAATGGGTTGATTCCCTGGTCGAGGGTGGAAGGTTGCCGCTTACTATATTGATGACCCTGCCTGCTGCAGGTTTTTATAATCACACATAGTCTGTCACCGCTAAGGCTGTTGCAGAGTATACACTTAGCCTCTAGGGTATGCCCTCCAGATCTTCATCTGCTAGGATACAGAAAGTTAACCTTCATCCCAAAGGGCAGAACTCTTTGTTCAGATGGTCACAAAATACTGCTGCTGCAGCCATCACCTAGTCTTGAAGGGGATTACAAACAAAATTGAATGTGGTTCAGAACAAGAGCCTAACTGTATCACTTGGATGCTCTAGAAAAGACAAAGCAACTCAAATACAGGGGCAAAGCAGGATTTTCCTTATGTTGACTATAAATCAATGGCTCTAAATATCAGGTAGGCAGGGGGAAATGGATAGGTTTGATGACAGAAAACAGGTTTTGGCAAAGAATTGGAGAAGTAGTTTGAAGCACATTTTATTCAGGTGAAAAGATTATACCCATAATGCTGACAAGATCAGGTGCAAGCTTGACAATACCAAGCTGTCTGCCATGTAAATGCCAGTGGCTGCAGTTAGACCTGCAGAGGGAACAGCCTAATGTGGGCACCTGACTTTTTAAAAACCGGTCTGTTTTTGATTGTTTGACTCCCTCCCTTCTATTTATGTGTCAGCATGTGTTGTTCATCTCTGCTGCCTTTATTTCCTTTTTAGTCCTTACTCCAATTTATTGCTAAAGAACATGTGTTAACAAATATCATGTCAGTTACATGGACAAAACATGCTTTGTAATTTATATTCAGTGTTTTATCCTGAAAATAGTTCATGACTGTGGCTGATGGGAATTCTTTACATTTTTAAGCAGAATATCTTTTTTTTATTATTTCCCAGAGCACTGGTATTGAAATATCTGTGCAGATATTAGACACACAGACATACCATAGGATTAGTTTTTTCCAAAAATGCATACATATTTTGCTGTGTAAGGGAAAATGTTATATCCTACTCAGGTGAGTAATTCCACTGGTTTCACAAGTAACATTTAATATTCTAGCCATCATAAGGAAAAACCTTGTCTCCTAATGTATATAATGCAGTATTTTGGCAAAGTTGTTTTAAGATTGAATAAGCAAAGCAAACACAATGTGTTTCTAATAGGTTTAATAAAAGACACAACATAAGGGGTATAGCATGTAAAAACTGTGTTAGTCCCAAAATATTACAGAAACAAGATGGGTGAGGTTATATTTCTCAATTGGGCCAACATCTGTTGGTGAAAAAGGCAAGCTTTCGAGCTTACACAGAGCTTTTTCAGGTCTGGACAGAACCTGACGAACAGGTTTGTGTATGCTTGAAAGTTTATCTCTGTCACTGACAGAAATTGGTCTAATAAAAGATATTACTTTACCCACCTTGTCCCTACAAAATAAGGGAGTCGTTTGTACAGAAAAGCCATAAATTGAAATTTAAAATAAGCTAACAAAACCACAACATTTTACATCTTAAGACACAGGTTTTCTTCATTTTGATGGTTAGAATGTTAAATGTCACTTGTGATGAAGATAAATGTGTTGCCTTATTACAACTCATTATGCACGATATCTCTTCCTTTTTTCAGAAGGAAACTGGATTTTTCTGATGGTTTACAAGTCTCTGTAAATCATCTTGCCATATAACAGCTTTAGCCAATGAACATTTTTTTGGAGAGAGAGAATCAGTTATGTTTTTAGCATCTTATAGTCATCATGACAGCTTCTTAATTCTTGTCAGCAACAAAAATCAACCATTCTGCATGTATAGAGAAAGGGAGGCTGTGTCTTACATGGCATAAGTACAATTTGCACAATTATGTGATTGGTAAAACAAAGGGGTTTTTTTATAGTCAAACCAGGAGGGGGCAGTAAATTTCTTTTTTTGTTGTTAAAAATGGGTCCAACATTATCCATATGGAAGTCTCTACACTTCTCTGCTGCACTTGGAAATGGCTATTTTCTGTAAGAAACAAATATCTTTACTACATGCTTTCTTGAATATTTTTAATCACTATTAGTGTTTTTAATTATCTTTTCAAGACAGTTTCTGGGTTGTTTCTTGTTTTGTTTTTAATAAATGGGAGAATGATCAGGACTCTCAAACAGTAATTTATATCCTTCATCTCCGATATAATCAAAATGATCTCAAATGGAAAAGGCATTTTAACTACTTTGTATACTTCTTTCGCATACATAATATACTTCAGTTTTATCAGTCTTATGGACATTACTCTTTGGTTAGAAGTACCAAGGACTGAACTCTAAAGCCAGCATGTATTCCCTCATGTTTCATTCATCACCCTAGACCAGTGGTTCCCAAACTTTTCTCTGCCATGGCACACCTTGATACCTTTTAATTATTTTGAGGCACACCACCATATAGTCTCCAAATGAACTCATGGATATTCATGAGCCGACTCAGAACTCTTCAAGTAGTTTTTCAAGAAATTCTGTGGCACGCCTGCCCAGGCCTGATGGCACACCGGTTGGGAAACAGTGCCCTAGACAGAGCAAGTGAATCGTCCAAGACTACATTTGTACACAGACTGGAACCAGGGTGAAATTAAATGCATGCCTCAGGTGGCGAGTTTACTTTTCTCAACTTTGTGACTTTAACTTGAAGGGGAAAAGAATCTGCAATATGCACCCATGCACTTAATTTCTCAGACTAATTTTATTTGACTTCAGGTTGTCACTGTGGGACGGGTTGGGAGTGGAATAGAAATGATTATTGGCTATGAAGTATAAATGAGAAGGTGAACAAAAATGCAAATCCACTGCTGATAATGCCACTTGTAGGAGTATAGTAAGCTTCCACTGTAGGTGATTATTTTTTGCTGTTGAGCACTATACCGAGAGTTTAGGCATGATTAAGTGGATTTTAAAGTAGTTATCAAGGCACCTCAGCTGTGAAAACCAAAAACTCTTATCAGTTCTCAAGAACATTATTTTAATGAATCACAAAAGGTTAGGGTTGGAAGGGACCTCAGGAGATCATCTAGTTCAACCCTTTGCTCAAAACAGGACCAACCCAATTAAATCGTCCCAGCCACGGCTTTGTCAAGCTGGGCCTTAAAAACCTCTATGGATGCAGATTCCACCACTTCCCTAGGTAACCCATTCCAGTGCTTCACCAACCTCCTAGCGAAAAATTTTTCCTAATATCCAACCTAGACCTCCCCCACTGCAACTTGAGATTATTCCTCCTTGTTCTGTCATCTAGCACCACTGAGAAGAGCCTAGCTCCATCCTCCCCAAGTAGTTGAAGTCTGCCATTCTCCTCTTCTGCAGACTAAATAAGTTCAGTTCCCTCCACCTCTCCTCATAAGTCATGTTCCCCAACCCACTAATCATTTTTGTTGGCCTCCACTGGACTCTATCCAATTTGTCCACATCCTTTCTTTAATAGGAGGCCCAAAACTGGACACAGTACTCCAAATGTGGCCTCCCAAGTGCTGAATAGAGGGGAATAATCATTTCCCTTGATTTGCTAGCAATGCTTCTACTTATGCAGCCCAGTATGCTGTTAGCCTTCTTGGTCACTACCCGTTAAGCCCAATGATCTAGCCAGCTTTCTGTCCACCTTATAGTCCATTCATCTAACCCATACTACTTTAACTTGCTGGCAAGAATACTGTGGGAGATTGTATCAAAAGCTTTGATAAAGTCAAGCAATATCATGTCCACCACTTATGCCCCAGCCGCAGAGCCGGTCATCTCATTGGCAATCAGATTGGTGAGGCGTGACTTGCCCTAGGTGAATCCACGCTGATTGTTCCTGATTACTTTTTAATAATCTTAGTTGGTCCAAAAGTCCAGCCCAGAATAAAAACAAAAAGTAAGGCTGTATTTTTAATGCATCCTTGGCATTCTAAAACATTGATTTTACATTAAGCTTTTAGGATTAAGTTCTCCTTTTTAATAGTTTTGAGGTTTGTTTTTACATCTAGCAGTTCAAACCAAAATCTTCCTTTATGGGTGAGACTACCTGCCCCCTCTCCTCCCTCCCCTCAGTAAAATATAAATTGTCTTAATTATTTTAAAAGTAACATTTAATTTTTGCCAGTTTCACTCTGTGTTGATGTGAAAAAATAATTACCTGATGTGTTGTGGTAAAATATGGTTAAAATTCAGGATTTTATGTAAATATTCAGTTGGTGGAAAAGAGACACAATCCAGGGTGAAATTCTGGCCCCATTGAAGTTAATGGAAGTTTTGCCACTGACTTCAGTGGGATCAGGATTCCACCCCAGTTTTCTACAGTGGAACACTAAATGTAAATTGTGGAATTACAATACTTGTAGAATTGGAGACTAAGCAAATTTAACTGTGCAAATAAACTGTGGAAAAATGATCTTCCTTTCCTTAATATGCAGTTTGAAATAATGGCTTTTTTTCAAAAACAGAAAGACCAGTATTAGACCCAAGCATCATGACAATGAAATACAATGAAACACAAACAAGATACTGAGACCAATTATGAAGTCTCAACACAAGATTTAAAAGTAATGGTAAACTGATACCCTTTTAATCACCATATGAAGTAATTATTGTTTTTGTTTAAACTTGTCAACTAAAAAATAGGGATCACTGCAGATTTAGACTTAAAAAAAAACAAAAACCAAAAACAAACAAACAAGTTTACAATTATTTTTGTCCATTTGGCACTTTGTAGCCTCTTCAGCCAAGAAAGTGTTTCTATTGCGTTTGCAGTTCACTACTTCTCTTCACTGCATAAATTTTCAAATTGCAACTGTGTATTTCAAGGGAGCACTGTAAATTAACTTGTCCTTAAAATAGAGTGAATTTACTCAATTTTTATAAAAACTTTGTCCCTTGAAGCCAACGGCAAATCTCCCTCCATTGTCAGTGAGGCAGGATCAGACGCCAGATTCTGATCTCCATTACTTAAGACTTTATATTTGTGTAGCTTCACTTAAGTCATTGGAGTGTCTCCCCAGTTTACACCTATGTAACTGAGGACACAATCTAGCCCTGATAATCTCACTGATGGGTTTTTCTTTACGTAACAAACAAAACAACTTTTTGTTATGTACAGAGTAATTTAAGCATATGTATATTAAACATTTTTATTTACATTTTCTTGGATAAAAAAACTTGAGACAACATGCTCAAGAATCTTGTTGGTAGTACTCTAATTAATCCAATAATTTTAAAGCATACTTTGTTTCCTCCAATTAGGGAGAGGGAAACCTTTCAGGACAGTTACCAAGGTCAGAAAATATGAACATATTAGATTAGACAGATTAATAAGAATGGATTTTGTGAGCTGAGTTCTATAATGTGTGTTTTGTTGACAATTATTTATATTTGAAGTAAAGTAAGTAGCCATTGTTTATTACTATCTTATTATAGAAATACATTGCCCCTATTATAGTACATTCATCATTTCAGAGATTCGTGCTGTTTTTCTTTCCCTAGATCTATGCTACGTGGAGAAACTCTAGAATTGGCAGATTAGTAAATCCTGAGCACATCTTGTAGTTGTCTGTCTTCCTTCCCCCCTAAATCCACACAGAACCTCTGTGAAAGTGTTCCAGCTGGTGCTGCAGCATACGC
Organism: Mesoclemmys tuberculata; assembly: GCA_007922155.1. Classification (NCBI taxonomy): domain Eukaryota; kingdom Metazoa; phylum Chordata; order Testudines; family Chelidae; genus Mesoclemmys; species Mesoclemmys tuberculata. The sequence goes on from ML675626.1 coordinate 7,956,268, forward strand.
TATGAATAGTGACCAACTTGTGGCTCTGTAGAAAAGTTGCTGAACATACCATGGGAACCGGAAACTGTCCTGCAGCTGTCATATTAAATGCCCCACAGAAATATTATTTGGTTAGTAGGTGGATTAGTCTTTTTAAATGTTTCCCAAGACAACCTTCTTTTTCTTTAAAGCCTTGTAATACCTCCATTTAAAATGTGTTCAGTTGCTGGTTCATGATCTATGGTGCACCACAAACAATAATGGTTAGCTCATCTTGAGTACAAATTGCTCTTGCAAAATGCATAATGTGCTGTTTGTGTTTCAGTAGTGTTATTTATTGTTTTTATTACCACAATTGTTATTATTACAATGTACTATGGTAGAGAAAAAGCATCATAATGTTTGCTTTGTGGAAAAATATCATAACGATATCCTCTTACTGGTGTTTTGTTGAGTTAGAGGATGTTGGTGGAGAAAAATGTGTTTCAAATATTTCTGAAATAAATTCTCCTGTAAAAGTTAAAGTATAAGGGTGCTGGTGGAAAAACGAGTGTTGGTTCGTGTGTGTGTCTGGGTGTGTGTTCTGGGTGGATTTTGAGACTGAATGATCTGAAATAGTAATTTGAGTGTCCATTTAAGTAACTACCAGCTATATTAAAGATAACCATGCATAGAACTAAACCCCCCAAGTCTAACTTATCCAACTTTGGAGCCTAGACTTGCATACCTTAATGCAAGCTGCCTAGTTTTCAGCGATGTTGGCACTCATAGTTAGTTTTGACGTCAGTGGGAGCTGTGCGTGCTCAGCTTCCATAAAACGAATAATGTTTTTAGACCCAACTTTAGGCAACCAGGTTTGAAAATATTAGACAAATGTTTTTGTCCCAGTTATGGACTTCCTCTAATATAATGTGCAGTATGAAGTATTCAGGGAATGTCTGAACTTGGGTTATTCCAAAATTGTGCTTTGGGTTCAGGGGCAATGATTATAGGGGAGTGTGAGCTACCGAATGCCTGTTGTGATCAACTTCATGCTTCCTCCTTTACTTTAACTTTTTGAATCTATAATAAAAGTGCCCAGTTTTTCCAAAGATTTACCATCCTATATCACTTCTCTAAAACAATCTTAGCCCCGTTGGTAACTTTATTTTAAGCATTAGAATTCTATAACTCACCTTCAAGCAGTAACATTTTCCTGAAACCATCAAAATAAAACTTTAAATCACTATTCAGTATTAAGTCATACCTCAACACTGCCTTCCTTTTGTATGGGTTTCTATCCATGGAGTAATTCAATATGCTTTTTACCTTAGTAGTTTGTATTGAACAGATAATGGAGCTGGTACATGCCTTAGAAAGTTCTATATGTCAAATCTCATGTACTATTTTTCTGTCCCCGATGGCTGGCGCGGTACTTGAATATAAAGACGTTAGTCAGAAGTTGGAAAATGTAAAACCCTGAAAGTGGGAAAACAAAATGGGGGGAAAAAACCCCAAAAAATGCTTTTTCCAAAAAAGCTCTTGGCTACTTAGTTCTTTTTTGTCACTTACTGTTAAGAAGAAATAAAGATATTGCCTTCTGAAACAGTGGTTCGCAGCAAATAACCCATTATCTTCAAAACAATATGCAATTATTCAATATAGAAAAATGCAGCTTTTAGATTCTTCTGTCTTTTTAAGCTTCCCAACTCTAGCTAATGTCTGATATTGATTCTGAATAATTTAAATGGCAATAAAATTGGGTTTTCATGACAGTCAATCAGAAACATTTTATATTTTAATGTTCATTTAAAGAAACATAGTGCCTTCTTACCTTCTGAATTTCAGAGCCATTAAAGTAATTGCAGGTCATTAAGCTAAATTTCTTTGAATAATCAGTACAGTTAATCTAATTCATGCACCATTCAAAACGGTGAACAGGAAAGACGGGGGTGCTCAGCATGGATTAAAAAATAGTCGCCAGATGGATTTTGAGCTGTAGTTATCAATATTTCCTTATAAAATATTGCTTTCATATTTAAAGTGTTGGAAGTTAGATCATATTTATTACTTCTATTACAAATGAAAATCTGTAGAACAGCAGAGACTTTAGCGGGTGATTTTCTTTTCCCTTTAAATAAATAATTCATCACATAATTACATAGATCTTCATTATGGCCTAAAATGTGTTTTAAAGGCGCTTGCTTTTTAAAAACGGACTAAAAATCTCAAAAATGCTCTCATTCATTCAGGATCCATTTCTGACATCAGAAACATCTTCATGGTTACTCTTGATGTCCCTAGGAGTTGTGAGCGTATATCTCAGGGAAGAATTCAGTCTAGGGCAAATCTTAACAATAATACTTACATCAATATTATGCTTTTCATCCCAATATGCTTTTACCACTCAATATCGTCATTTCCAGGGTGAACAGCATACATGTTTCTTTTCCGGTGGCTGGCCAAGTCTCTCTTCCGTACATTAGGATGGGTCGAATTATGGTTTTATACACTCTGCCTTTTAACTTTATTGGCATCTGACAGAATTCAGGAAATCCAAATAAATTTTAAAAAGCTGCAATTTTCTGTATTGCAAGTTGTGGAAAGTGTTTGATTTATAAACATTTCAGATGTTGTATGTTAATATATAAAAAGAAACTTTTAAACTTACTGCTTTCTTATGTGGTGATTGAAAAGGTTTGGTGATCCCAGACAAGGTCTTGGTTAAAAGATGAGTTGTTTGAAGTTTGCAAGTCCTAAGTAAATTGCTTCGAGTAACTTCTGAGTGATGGATAAATCCAGACAACAACAAAAATATTTTTGGTAATCAAACTCAAAATAATCAGAATCGTGTTCAAGCCCTAAATGGCTGCTGTTAAGGACAATACCATTGGGCCCTGTACTCTGAGGCACCCTATGTGACCATAGCACCTCTAATTGGACAGTAGGGAGCAAGGGCCATGTGAATGGAAAAGACCAGACTTTGCCCTGTATATGTGAATCCACATACAATACAGAAATCGTATCACCTTCAGCTTAGATGAGAGCAGTCACCATTGAGGTGCATGAGTATAGAACAATAATAATTCTGTTCCTTGAAGCTTTGCTGGTCAGTTTGGGAATTCCAATAGTTCCCACTTCGCTCGCTTGTCTTTCAGAAGTACCCATTCGGTCTTCTCTGTTGCTGAGGACGGTGACTTACAGGCACCAGCTATGGTTTTCAGCCACTTACTGACTAGTGGCACTTCTCTTGCTTTTGCAGCAGTCTCAGCCACCTTAAAGAACAAAATGCTATATATGTTGCGGATTGTGCAGCCACTGGGTCTCCTGGATCAACATTGTCCCTTGCGATTTAGAGAGTTGCTGTAGTATTCTACTCCTGTCTTCATGAACTATGTTGTTTTCCTAAAAGTTATTTATCATGAATGCATTAGATATTGAAACTCAAAAGGAAATCCTTTTATACACCAAAGTGAGAGCCTGGATCCAGTCTAGGTTTGCTGTTCATCAAGTCTGTTTTCATTTTATTACTCATCCATACATTTTTTTCTAGATGATGCTGTTTTTGAAGATTTCAATGAAGATGTCATTGTTTGTTGGCTTCTCATTTAAGCAGGATTTTGTGTGTAATAGGAATGAGAACAAATAATGCTTTTGGAAAATGATTTTATAAGGCTTTCTCCATTTCAGTGTTCTCCACCATCCAATCCCACTTTCAATCAAACTGACCTATACATTATATCTTAGGTTCTTAAAAGTATGCTCAAACTCCTGTGCACATGGAAATTAGGGATTTGACCATGGAAAGTTGTGTATCTCACACAACAAAAACCCTGACTTGCATGTATACATTGATCTTCACATCCATGTCAGTCAGGTGTTCATATTCCTGGAAATATAGGTCTTCTGTTCACATAAAACATCAGTCAGACTTACAAGATTTTCTTAGCCTTCAATTTTCTTTTGAAGTTTTTATTAATTTTGAGTCAACTCAAAATAACACACAGTGAATGATTTTGAGCACACTTACACCGGTGCATCAGTGGAGTAACTTCTCAACTACTTCTGATCTCAAAAAGACATGCAACGGTAATTTCAATTGTTACCTATGATTTACACCAGAGTAAATGACATCAAAAGTGGGCCTATGAAGTTTAAGAATGACTACTTAAAAAAAATTTAAAATTGACAAAACAAGAACATAGAATTCGTCTTTGTATTGTACATGAAATTAGTTGACTGACAAATCTTATTGGGTGACCTAATTTGGAGCATCTCTGTCATGGCAACATGAGATAAGTCACTTTTAAGTTTAGTACAGTAATTAGTTTGTAGTTTAATTAGTTTAATTTATTTTTTGCACATCTAACATTCTGTATTCTATCCCGATGTTAGTGAATGTTCTTGAAATACAGCTGCACCCGATGCCTAACTATCTTCATTTGAAAGCATCTTGAAAATAATGCAGATAGTTTTCTTTCTACTTTCTTGTGCTCATTTCCAGGCAGCGTAAGTTTTATCACTGTTGTCTTCAAAAGGGGGTGTGAAAGGCCACACAAAATTCCCCCTTTTTTCCCTATCTAAAAACCATGATTCAGGAAAACACTTTATCACATGCAAGTCCTTCCTTATTCAGAACCGCACATGAGTTCTTGCTTAACTTTAATTCTTGAATACGGATGGTTTCCTGCATTGGGGCCTAGAAAAGTCCTGTGCTCTTGAGTTGGGGGATCAAGACTTGTTCTGATGGAATAAAGGCAAGCTTTACAAGAGTGAAATCAGATGTCTCAATAGATTTTTTTTTTTAATTTCTATTTATTTTTTTTCTAACTGAGCTAGAAGCAACCAGGCCAAGTGTTGAACCTATAATGTTTACTTCATACTGTTATATAAAGAGGGATGTGTATTGCAATGTACTTATTACCATGTATATAATTTACACGATTTGGCTAATGCTAATATCTCAGTTACTTCATTCTGTTGAAAATTATGATGAGCAACTGGATTAAATATAAAAGTTCCAGTGGTGCCTGTGAGTTTTAATGAACTGCCATACTTGTCCTTGCCCAAAATTAAGGAGTGGTTTCTCAGCTGGAGTTGGTGACTCATTGACCAGTTACTACTGGTTTTAACTTCAAAGTGGTGTTAATTTTTCAAACTCCTGCTGAGTGTCCATCAACTTCAGTGACCCACTGCCTTTACATCTCATAAAAAAAGAGTTTTGCATTCCATTATGTTCAAAGTATAGCTTTTTTAATCTGCATATTTCTTGCAGGCTATGCTGGCTTATTTCCACTGGAATACATTAGAATGGAAAAGTATTAAAAATATTGATTTATCATTTGTAATGCTGAAGTGATGTATTGAAATGAAATTTGGATGCTCTCCAGCCCTCCAATAACTTTGACATTATTGGATGAATTTAGATGATCTCATTCTAATTAATATGCTAGTTTCATGTGAGAATTGTAGAGAGAATGGACCATAAAGACTGTCAAAAATGGTAGTTCGGTATTGAAAACTGTCAAGTACTAAGTGTAAAAATGATGCCGCCTGACATTTTTAATCTTTGATAGAAAAAAAAATGTGTTTTTGCTGTAGGGTTTTTTTTTGGTCCCACATCCATGGACGCATACATGTGTGTACCATATATGAACACATGGGGTACACACTTGCAGTTTTGTGTGTGGATTTATGGTTTACATTCTGCAATGCAATTCATGGCAATAGAGCACCCTTTATTTTGGGTGAAGTTCAGACAGGGATTAAAGACGTTAATGTTAACCATAAAATTCTCTTCTTGGCTTAAACCTGTGGTCCTTGCCTTTTGCATCTCAGTATATGTACACACTAGCATCTCCAGTAATATGGCAACATAAAAAAGAAAAGTATTTAAAGCTATTACAATATATATAATCTGGTCTCTCTTTATTCATCTACTTAGTTTTTCTTCTGAACCAACTGAATTAGCACATTTTGTTTTCAAGTTGGCTTTCTTTAAAAAACAGCATCTTCTTGTCCATTATGCTTCCCAAGCCTTTGTTTTTTGTATGTAGAAGTTAATGGAGGAAAACTGCCTGCCATCAGATTTATGCAGAGTTGAGAGTGAGTGAATGCTGCCATCACTGTAGTTGCCATCTCTTTCACATTGATTGAGCTTCCTGGGCTTGAGGGATTTTTGCAGGGCTGAGTTTTTATGGTTGATATGCTTTTGGTCATTTGTCATGAAATCATTCCAACCACGCTGTTTACTGGTCTGAATGCTTAATTACTGCAGTAGCAGGGGATGCCATGAGTTTTAGTTTTGACTGAACATTCATGTAGAAATTTTAAATAATTGGTAATTATCCTCTGTGATGGATTTCGTCTAAGCATTTGTTTTAAATCAAATAATTCTGTCTGAAATTGGAAATGACGTTTGTTTTCTGTATTTCAATAAATGATATTGCATGCAGCATTGTACGCTCGCAGCTCATATTGCAAAATTGGATGGACCTCGTTGTATTTATAGTGATCATATGAACTTTCCATGCTTTTAGGAAGGCTTTTCCTTTTTTTTTTCTGTCTGTCACTAATAAAAGCTTTTAACAGTTCAGAGGAATTAAAAGAAGTGCTGAGATGCTCATTAGCATCTACCTAAATCTACCTAACCAACCCACCTAAAAGAATAGCAAATGATCATATAATAGAAATCTCTGTGAGATCTGTTTTTCCTCTTTTTAAATACTGCAAATCACATCTGTTTGAAAGAGTAGAATTTTTTTAAAATGTCAAACTATTGAAAATGTGTAGATTTCCACATTTATTTTCAATCACACTTCTCCCCTCACCTCCAATTTTTTGCCTGAGATTAGGATTTTAATATTTTCTTCTTCCTGTATCTGTTCCACCCTTTTAGTCCAGCAAAATTTGCTACTTTATAGTCACAGCAGTCTTGTATGTTTTTATGCATTTCTTGATACAAAAGCACTTCTTCACCTTTTTAGAGTGAGTATATTTTTATCAGAAGAGATACCTAAAAGCAGAAAATCAATGATTTAATGCCAAGGTAACTTGTCAGTGTAACTTTAAATATTTACTACAATTTTGATGTTTCATTTATCTCTGAGTCAGCAGGGCATTCTGTTTCAATTTTTCATTGTGCTGCAGTGCAACACTTTTTTAAATTCACTTCAAGATAATCAGAAACTCTTACTTTAATCCCTTTATTGTAAACAAAAAATGTACCATTAACTATTTTCTTGTAGTTTTATTATATTTAGCTAAAAACAACTTTTTTAAAAAAGAAACGATCATCCTCATTCTAAGCTATTACACTTTAAAGTCATCTTGGATTCCTTCAGGGCTGCCAAAAGGTGAAATTGACTTTTTGAGAGTGTATTGCTGAAAACTGCAGCCTATGCACTTTTTCAAGTAGAAACATCTTGTGTGTTAAGACTGAAAGGGAAAATTTAGAGCCAGTTTCAAATTGTTAGCTGAGGTCAGGAATCGAAAGTTCAATAAGCGTCCACTTTTGCAATCACATCAACCTTGTTTAGATGACAATGCACACTAAGGTGACTCTTAGGGAGTGGACACGCGGGAAATGTCTTGCTATTTCAGCCATAGCTGTCCTTTACAGGCATCATCTAGTCTCAACGGTAGATATATTCTGAAATTAAAATGGTCTTTGTAACATACACAGAGTAGAATATGGCAGTAATAGGAGTTCTAAAGTACAAATAAAGGAAACACCAAAAAAGCTTTTTCTATTCACTGATACTCAGTTCACCGTGCTACTATGGTCTGAACCCATTTCAGGTTCAGGGATCTATTGAAACAGGAATGACGTGTTTATCTTGTTTATTAAAAAATATCTCCTATATATTTTATTCAGTCAGAAGCAACTGACCCACATAATTCAGCACTGGAAAGTGAATGGCATGCGTTGCAATTTGTAATCTAAAGAAGTGGAGGATTATTTCTGGATTGTTTTCAAAAAGAAATTTCAGCTCACAAGCCTGTGCAAACTACAATATAGTAATCTATCAGAGTAGCAGAATACTATTATGTTTAAAAGATGAACTAGTCCAGAGTTATTTGTCACACCAATGGAAGCTACCATTGACAAATTACAATTGATCACACTTTATAGTACACTTAGACAGAATATTGGCACTGGTTAATTGACATGAAAGTCCAGTCTGGCATGTTTTCAGGTAATTAAAAAATGGTTTAAAATAAAACTGAGCACAATAATACTAAGAGAGAAAAATCCTTTAAATTGCTTCAGAAGGAAAATTTTACTGCTCCCAGATGATTCATTTTCATCTGATCTGATTAGAAAATTCTGTCCACTAAAGTGTGTGTGTGTGTGTGTGTGTGTGTGTGAGAAAGAGAGAGAGAGAGAGAGAGAGAGAGAGAGAGATGGGAAGTGTGTATGGAAGAGAAAATTATCATATGAACTAACTTATCTATGTCCACTTCAGTGGATTATCTTCATCGTCAAACATAAGCAGGAAAAAGGGGCCTGTAAGAAACTCTGTTCAGATAACTCACCTTCATATATTTCTACCAAGCATCTAAAGCTCACACTTCTGTATACATTATCATGGAAAGTGCTTAGTGATGAATAAAAGCATAGTTACCCTGTTGTTTTGATTGCATAGATGCTTCTACTATGCTTAGATGAGGTAGTGGAGGGAGATAGGACTTCTATATGGTGGAATTCATGTTTTCTGCTGTGGTGGTATTCATGATTCAAGAGTGTTACCAGGGTCTTTGCAACAAATCTGGAGATTTTTGTCTTGCTTTCAGATTGGGAAAGGAATCTAAATTATGTCTGATTACATTCTGCAGTTCTCAAAAAACAAAGCTAGCTCTCTTATCCTTCGTTAATTCTTTCTGAGCCAGTCAAGCTGCAGATGATGTGGGAGGCTTGAAAGGAGTGTACAATGTTACAGGCTGGGATTCCAGTGTAAGAAGCTCAGTTCGCTAGGAAAAAAACGCAGTCCAAAGCCTAACACAATGGGGCCCAACCTGGTTATGGCCTTTAGGTGCTACTGTAAGAGGAATGCTAATTATAAGTCCAGCATGAGCCCCTTGGGTATTTGGAGCCAGTAGGAAGCAGGTCTGAGACTACGATTGTTAGGTCAGCTAAATTAGCAGTGATTTCACTGGTCAGCAGCTCTTCAGAGTAGTTGGCCTCATCAGTGGGGTCTCCTTGTGCTCATCTCTCTAGGAGGTTCTGTTTGGACCAGTTCTTGGCACTTTGTATCAGTGTGTCAGGCTGGGCCAAGGAGATGAGCAGTCAACAATTCCTTCTCCAGCTCTCTTTCTCTGGATATAGAGGGAGTCACAGAGCAGGGGAATAGGGATCATCAGCAAAGTGCATGATCTCCTGCATGAGGGAAATGTAAGGAGAGTTTCATGTATTTAGAAGAGGTTAGTGGAGGTGACTTTGCTAAATATCCAGCATTACAGATTTGTCTAGCAAATGTAATCTACAAAGTTTAACATACTTTTCTTTGACAGATCTGTGCATAGCACACTGAGGCCCTGATCCATGACTGGGCCCTTCAGGTGCAGTCGTAATACCGATACATCATGATGACAATGCTGTTAATTTTCTTCCTTATCCCTGATACGGCTAGAAATGGTGACAAAAAAAATTCAAAATGAAGACATTTATTTTAATCCAAGCCCACAGTACTTACAGTTTAATTTAGTCCTACCTTGAAGACATTGGCAATCATGAATTGGTAATACTTAAGAGTAGCGTTTGGGGCCCAAGATTGCACTACTACTATAATAATCATAATTAATAATAATTAATAATAAAAGTTACACCAGATTTATTGTAGGTGCTCATTAATTCATGTTGGGTTGTTTTTTTTGGGGGGGGAGAAGCTTAAATTTTACAGGGTTATTAAATTCTGCTTCATGAAGAATATGGTGCTGATTTTAGCTGATGCTTTCGTTGCTGTTAAAGAATATGTTTCAGATAATTACATTGAGGAAAAGAGGTTTGCTCTTATTTTTGTTCACCGGAATAGTTGTCACGAAGAAAAAGTTGATTAGTTTAGTTTATTTAGCTTGTGTTTCAGAAAAAAAAATTGACACTGACATTGGCAAGGATTAATTACCCTGTTTGCCTGTAAAGGGAGGGATGAATTAAAATCTTGAATGACTTGACAGATGCGACGAAAATGAAAATATTTGGAGAGGGGATATTTGACACCACTGGTTTTATTTGTTCAACCTATGTTTAATGTACTGGAAAGTAGATAAGGGCACAACTTTGCCATTTAAGTAGAGCTGGCCAAAAAGGTTCCTTCCAAACAGCTTTTGGATGCTAAGTTATGTGTTCAACCAAATGAAACTTCTCAATAAGCGTGTGCTTTCAGTAAAAATAAATACATAAAATTCATTTTTTGTCAAAAAACTGAATGCACAGATACTGAAATATATCAGCCAAAAACCCTAAAATGTTTCAATTCAGGTATGCAACCACTGTTCTTCCTGGGAAGTTGTAGTTTAGTTGCCTTACGATTTCATCCCCCTTTGTGATGTAGGGTCTCCAGCTGGACTTCATCCCATGATACATTGTGGAAACTCAAGACTCTCAAGATGTACTACCTCCCCACACCACAGAGGGGAACCTGGTGCTTCTTACAAGATACAGTCTGACCACTGAAGTTGGCCTATAAAGGAGAACAGGAGTATCAGATATCTAAACCACAACCCTTTTGTGGCACCATGGCAGCATTTCTAGATGAAAATATTTTGATTTTTTTTTTCTGAAAACTTGAAATCCCCAGGGAGGAAGACAATTTCCAATCATCTGTAATTACAACTAGCCTTCTTTTATGAATGTCATGGGCAAAATGCACTCCTGGTACAAGTCCACTAAAATTCATTGGAGCTGTGCCTGCATACACCAAGACTAAATTTGGCATGACATATGCTCTGCCAGGTGCAATGTATCTTTAAATGTGGGCCAAATTTTGTTCTTTTTTTTTTTTTTTTTTTTACTGTGGCCTAAATCCAGAACAAATCTGTTATTCTCAATGGAGTTATTCCAGATGAAGGCTGATGGAAACAAAAGCACGATGGATTTTAAATACATGCATTTTTGTTTACTCCTAGGTAATTCAAGCTAATTTAATGTCTTTTTTTATAAAGTCTTCCCTCACTCACATCCTTTAATTTCCCTTAACTATTGACCATGTGTTGTCTCCCCTTTAATTTTTTATTTTTTGATGATGGGGATGTGTAGCTTTTATATCAAAACTGTACATCTTTCTTCCTTTAAATCCCGTGTAGCTATATCTTTGAATAGCTTAACAAAATCACACCACAGATACAGATTTATTGTGCACATGGCCCATGATTCAGAAGTTCATCTGCTCAGTCATTGTGACCCTTCCGTGCCTTGGGCAGCCACCTGAAAATGCCAAGGTCAGGGCAGGCTGTAAAAGGACAGCAGATTCTCCCAACACTGATGGATGACACTAAAGTCAGGCTTCCCAACCAGCCACAAACAGTGCTTCTGATTTGCCACACTGGTTATCGAGAAGCCAGTATACAGCCCCCTTTACGGCATTTCAGTCTCCGGCTCACATTCAGCCACTAGGTTCAGTAAAGAGATCAGTTATTTTAACTCAATGCTCTTTACCAAAAAAGTTTCCTCTGACCCAAAGGGTCAGCCACAGTATCAGATCAATATAAGTTTGAATCTTACCCAAAATACCACGCTGCCAGCCAATCCTTTAGTAGCTAAAACTAAAGATTTATTATAAAAAGAAAGAAACAAACTATAAGAGAAATGTTAAAGGATTAAAGCAATGAGACACACACAGATGATTGGAAAGTCCATATATATCAGGTTTCTAGAAGAACTGTGGAGTTTGAAGGCTTGTATAGTTTCTCTAGTAAACATCCAGTACCTGATGGGTCTCAGTCCTTTGTTTCACAGTTTCAGTTCACTTGTAGATGAATTGATCCAAAGGGAGATAGGTAGTTGAAAGCTGCACAGGCTGAAGACAAAATGGATCCCGGGCCTCTGCCTTTTATGTCCTCTGGCACTTGCCATGCTGCTTGTGGAATTTCACAGGAACCAAAATGGAGTCCAGAGTCACATGATTAAGTCCTGGTGACTCATCAAGTATATCCCTGCCTTCTCCCGCAAGGCCCCTTGCACCTGTGAATCTCTTAATGGGCCATTAAGCAGGCCATCTTGCCTGGGGCGTTGCCCAGACACTGCACAATTTGAAATAGATATATCAGCCATATCCATAACTTCCATTACACATATAACACATGAACATACACATTGTCATCTTACTCAGCACATTATAGCCTTTCTAACAGTACTGACATGACATTACTCATATGAATTATTATGATTTTGACATACTGAAGTAAAACAATATAATAAATGCCCCTCCCCACCAAATCCAGCCGGCATGACAGTCCTTTTATTTTATTTTTTTTCATTTGGCACATCACCAATGAGACACACACAAATTATTCCCCCAGAGCAACTTCGGCATTTTATAAGATAGCATCTTAGGTGAAAAACAATAAAGCAGGGATTGTCTGATTTTAGTACAAGTTCATTCAGAATTGGCGGCGTCTTATTAATGTTGCAGCTTGAGAGGCTGGACTTCTCACAATATACTTAGTTTCCAAAACTTGAACCCAAGCTAAATAAAAGAGGTCCTGAGAGCATTGCAGGGAGGGATATGAGGCAAGAAGATGAAGACCTTGTCCACATGTACAGGGGCCACTACGTGCTAATATCTTCTTTCCTAACATGGCATGAAAGGTAGTTAAGTTATTACAACTTGTTGGCATTGTGAGCATGTGGAGGGTTCTTTCAAAGTTTCTGCCTAATTTGCGCTATAGAGACTATGGCTTGCCAGCTAATCCTGCTCTTGTAGTTGTTTTGTTAGAATGAGCAGCACTGGCCTTTATATCAATTATCTTGGTTACGTTTTTAGTTCCATGTCATCTCTAGTGGCTTTGGTAAAACAGAATTGTATTGAGTGTTATCGTCAATCATTGGAGATTCAGCAGCCTGCCTAGCTGACATACTGCAAACATTTTTTATTGATTTACATGTGTAAGTACTATCAAGTAAGGAGGTACCAGTGGTAAAGGATGAATCATTTTCACTCTCCAGTACCTGTGACAAGTATAACCCCAATGTGATAAGAGACCTACTGCCATTTTCATTTATCACTCTCTCTCCTTTTCCCTTCATTGATCAGAGAATGCTGAATTGTTGCTGATACTAGTGTTTTGGACCGGCCGCTTTATGAATAAAAGGAATTTTCTGAATTCTTTTTCTTTAAAAAAAAGTTATCTTTCAGCAATTCTGTGTTTTCAAAAATAGTGGCTCATTCACAGCATTCAGAGCATCATTGTCACTAATACACCCCTTCCAAGGTATGTGCAACTCCACTGGTCTCTTTGTCTCAGTTTAGATGTCCAGTCTCAAGTCCAGTTTTTTATTTCCCATTTTCTTCCTTAAGGCATAGCTGGGTTTGTGCAATTATTCTTGCTGCCTGCGTGCTAAGCTGCTGAGGCAAATGGCAAAGTTTCTTTTATTTCCGGTACCATTCAGTATTTTCATAACACCACTCCACCAGAACAAGTTACATAAACGGGTTTAAATCTTTTTAAAAGACCTGCTAAATTAAATGAGTTTACAGAGAAACCTCATTTCATGAGTATTTTCAGGCCCAAATCTTACTAGAAAAAATGATTATTACACAAAGGGAAGATGAGGAGTAAAGAGCACTTTACCATTCTAAAAATCCAAGATCAGTTTCTCTTTCTGGACGATATCCTTCATGATACTTCCCTTCCCTGTGCAGGTCATATTGACAGCTGCTTTGTGATCGAACGCCTTTATACCATTTGACTTAGTGCTTTGCCTCCCAGAACTGATTTTAGTTGGTAGATGTAGTTCCTCTTCACTTGAGTCATTGAGAAGAATTGTCTTGAATGGATCAGTAGATTCCTTTGGGGAAAAGAAAAGAGATCTGATATTGTGAGATCACAGGTCTTGCAGTATATGCCATTTAACTTTTGAAAATCAGCTGTTGAATTAATACATTTCTTTATTCAAAATCATGTAATTCACTGCCTTGGTAAGCATGCATTTTGTCCCTTTCTTTCTATTCTGACAAACCACACTCATTGTTAGCAGCAGATTCATAACCAGTCCAGCCAATGGCACCTGGTCAGATGTAAAGGACCATTGTCTGAGGTTCTAAGACATCAGAGTCTTTATAACTAACAACGTATTCTGTACCTTTTAACAAACACCTATGGTGATAGTTTCCAGGTTTTAAAAATCAACCAAATCTCCTGATAGCTTTAATGAAATGCAGAAGTGAAGGCTACTATTATTCTGTAAATTGCCTTCATACAACCTAACTCCAAGTTAGGAAGAGATTTACTTATTTCCTTTTTTTCCCCCTTAATACTATCACATTCTGAACTTAGAGGCAGAAAGAAAACTGTGCCTACCTATTTAGCGTGGACTTGATGTGGATGGAGATAGATGCTCATTCCCTGTTGTTTCTTGGCGTTTGTTACTGATTTCTGTGCTTAAATGTTTTGTTTAATTTTACATTGGGAAATCAGTTGATGCAACAGGCACACCTTTCTTTTTCCTTACTCCCACCCCCCTTCCAAGGATCAGGATCTTCAACTTAAGTGTTTTCTTTTCAGTTAACATCTAGATCTCTTTCTTAATCTTGATTTAAACATAGTCTGTTAATTTACTAATGCAATTTACTGATGATAGTTCTTAGGTACACAAAAACCGAATGTTCCATTGCTTGCAGAGTGTTTGGATGCAAAATAACTATGCATGCAAAATGACAGTAGCAAACTTGGGAAGTGATTTTGAAACCTTCCCCTTATTTATCATACTGAAATAGGAGTCTTAGTTACATGTGGAATTTAAGCAGCTGGTATCTCTCGCAATTATTTTTTTCATCGCATAACATGCGTTTTCTCTCTTGCTTATGCCTCTGTTATTGTCCTTAAGACTGGTTTCATTTAGTTACGGTTCAGTCCTGCCATGCAAATTTGCTATTTCACAGCCACCTTGTCCATCTGCTTCCCTACCACCACCGTCTGATCAGCTTATCTGTTACTTCTTGTCACAATAAAAATGGTACTATCATTAGGACATTGCCTATTTACTTCATGTCTGTAGATGTCTAGCACAGTGTGGGTCCCTGATTTAGTATAAGTCATTATGTATTATAATAAAAAAAAGTATTTACAGCATTATTTTCAGTAGTTTCTAGTTGTAGGACCTGCTGAAGTGACTAGTCTTTATTCACGCACGTAGTCCATTGGGATTATTGGCATGAAGCCAGTATAGGAGGAATGGGCCAATGGTCTATATGAAATTGAATATTACTGTGTTTTATCTGATTGTTTAAAACTTGACTGTTCTGTGCAATTGATACAGACACATTACAAACTAAATTTTTAATTCTGTGTTTAGATAAAATTAATTTGAGACTAAATTTAGATACTAGACTGAACTTTCCTTGTCATTTTACAATTACAATATTGATTTTTGTATTTCATTATGTCTGATACCATAAGCCTTAATTTAATAGTAGAAAGACAGGCTTAAGTTTAAATGGCCTAAATTCTAATAGCTCAGGATGTTATATGTGAACCATTTGACTTCAAGTAGTTAATAGAACAGCCATATTAATTGTTTCAATGCATATCTTTGCATCTACAAACAAAGAGGGTGTGCTTCTAAATCCTACCATATATGTAGGAATCCAGTCAGTGATGTAATTCCCTCTGCCATCCTGATGCTTCCTGACTTGCTTGGAACTTCCTAGAGACATGAGAGGCTGAGGGAGAGTGAGGGTTTAAACAGGGAAGCCATGTGTTTTTCTTAAACACAATGCCACAACCGGCAGACACTATGATTTCCCTTGTTCCCATGTGTAGATGAAATCTTCATGAGCTGGAAGTTTTAATATGTATATTTATTTTTTCTTTTGTAACTAAACTTTGTAGTGCATTACCTGAAATCTTTAACTAGTTTTTGGTAGTACATTTTCCATATAATCAATTATTAAATATAATTTTTCCTATTGTTTGGACTTGCACATAGGATAAATCTAGCCAATGGCTAAAATTGTAAGTGTCTGATTTAGGAGCTAAGTTCCACTGAATATTAGAGACTTAGCTTCCTAAAACACTCAGTGGTAGATTCGTATTAGTATTTAGGCACCTAATTACTTTTAAAAATTGGCCCTTCTATAATCTTTGAGTACACCATTTGATGAAGCTGACTTGGAGAGCCTCCTGAATACACATTATCTAGTGTGGTTCCATTAGAAGTTTATTTGTTTCTTCCACATTCCATAAGCAACTAGGATGGTATTTGAATTACAGCCTCTTAGTGCTCGTGGTGTTCTCTTCTTTAAAATGTGACAAGTGAGCACTGATGTGGTATAACCTATAGTCTATTTTATAACTTAGAACACGTGAGAAAACATCACCATCTCTGATGCAGGAGGACTGGAAATTGGAACTCTTTACACAAGGGTGCAGATTCATCCTGGCTGTAACTCTAATAGAATTTATACAAATGCGTTTCACAATGTATACAGGTATCCTTAAATATATACTGCATGAAAAGCCTGATATGCTAAGTACTGCGCTGGATTTGCTTAAGTGAGAGAAAAACTGTACCTAATGATGAAGGGGATTTACCATCAGATTTCCCTCTCTGTGGCAGAGCATCTGCCCTGCACTGGCCCGGAAGGGGTCAAGAGGGCCCTTGGTGATGCAGCCAATGGGAAGGAGCTGTGGGATAGCCAATCAGGGCCTGGTAGCCCAGTATAAAAGGGAGCTGCCAAGCAGGGCAGGGGCAGCCAATACAGGCTGGCTGGCCTGTAGGCGGAAGGAGGTCAGCACCTGGGACAGAGCAGTGGCTGACTGCTGGAGCTCAGCAGAGCAGATGCCATGATACAAGGGCAGAAGAGGTACTCGGGCTGTGGGGAAGTGGCCCAGGGAAGTCTGTTGAGTTGGAGAGTACAGGAGAGGCAGTGAAAGCTGGCCACACATAGGTTCCCTGGACTGGGACCCGGAGTAGTGTGTGGACCTGGGTCGCTCTCATCCTCCTTCAGACTGCTGTTACAGTGGTGGTACACTGCAGTGACCACTGAAGTAAGTGGCAGCACCAGGGTCGCAGAATTGCCCCTCTTGGCTGGAGGGCCGAATGAGAAAGAGGATGTGGTGTGTCCTGATGGGGGCAAGAAGGACTACAGCGTGAACCCCAAGGAAGTGTGATGGAGAGCACCAGACATGGGTGTCTGCTTGAGCTATTCCCCAAAGCACCTGCAGGAGGCGCCAGTCCAGGGATGAGGGCTGCGAGCCTATCACACCCCCTCTGAAACTGTCTGTTCCACCTAAGACATAGAGAATGCTAGTCATGAGTAAATTTCAACTGCTTTAGTTCGGAAAACAATCCCATTATGATACCAGCTGTTCCTGTGGAGTCTTGGTATATTCCAGAGAGAGTACAGAGACATGCAGACTTGGGGAAAATAATTTCAAAGCTCAGAAATGAATATGTTCATCTTAAGTTGGACTTGTACTTGAGGAAACCTTACCTTGTGTAAACTGATGCAGGATTACAGTAACACCCACAGTGCACCACTATAGCTGCCAAAAGAAGATAAGAGCTTTTGCCTCTGCTTCTCAGAGAATGTCATTCTATCTCTGACAGGTTAGGTATAAGCAGATGGTTGCTTTCCTGCCTTCCTCCCCTGGCCCATGCACAGTAGAGGAAACAAAAAGAAACAAATTGATGATGAAATAGAATCTGGAGCCTTCTGGCCACCATGATGGAAAACAGTACTAGCTTTTCACTTTGTGGATGGGAAAGGGACTCAGGTTCTACTCAGTAAGAGTATCGTTCCTCCTTCCCATTTTCTTCCTTTCAGATGATTTTCTCTTGCTTTTTCCTCCCCTGACAGTTGACTATGCTATACCAGGGGAGATCAGCCTGCCCCCCTCCACTACGTCCCTCCCCTCCCCAACACTACCCACTTACTATTTCTTCTATGCCCTGCCTCCCACAGACTTAATTGGAGCCTCCTTGTCACCAGCACAAAACAAGGTAGGAATTGAGAGTAGTGGTGCTGAGAAAAGTGAAAGGGGAAGGTGTCTTCATCTATTGATTGAAAGAAATGGTGAAACCTGTGCACAAGGAAACAGGAGCAACAGAGAACCTGATCTTGGCTGGTAATAAGGAGAAAAGAGTTCTTGACCATCTCTGGATGGCTATGAATGTTGCCCCTGGCACAGGATGGGAAAGGACATACTGAAGGACATTCATAAAATAGCACAACAAGGGAGGTTAGAGAATCTAATGAGTGAATGAGCCTAGAATGGTTCCAAGGTTTGCTTTGCAGGTTTAACAGAACCTTATCCACATGTTGATTTCTGCTCCTAGTTCCATTTGTATTGTGGAAGCTTTCTCTACCGACAGCAACACTTTATGGTGAACTTGGTAGCCCTGCCTTACACCAGAAGTTTACCAGAGGAATTCTTCTCTCCTCCCCACTCCTTCATGAAACTTTGGGGTCTGTGAAGAGGAGGGAGAAGTCATGTGTTCTCTCCCATACCAGTGGGAGACATCTTTGGTAGAAATCTTTATGCTACGTCTCCTGCCATCATGAATTTTCTTGTACTTTTCCTCCTTCATCAGCAAGGAGCTGAGGTAGAACAGGTTCTAGTAGGAGTCTTGCACTGACCGTATGACTGGGTATGCTCTTGATGACACACCAGCATGCCTTCCTGGCCTAGCGTGATACAGGGACAGCAGACTGAGGACTTCCCAAGCTCACCCAGGCGTGTCACTCACAGGGCGGGTGTTGAAAGGGAAGAAGCAGGCCAAGATCCCATTGTAAAAGCAAGGAACAAAGGAGAGGAAATAATTCAAAAGTGACTTAGGAACTTTTGAAAATGCTACCCTTAACCACAGCTTTGTTTCAGGAGTACTTGAAAGTTCTGCCTGCTGCTTATGTTGGGTGCAACAAATTTCCCATCCACACATGGCACTTTAGTTTTGCAAACATTAGATTTACAGAATGCATGAATTAATTCTATAGCATCACTTTGATTAGTACAATACTGAAGAAAGCATTAAAGTGTACCACTTAGAAATTGACAATGAAATTATGTATTGATTACTCTGGAGCTCTTGTTAAATTTCAGCAAAGCACCCTCTGACAATGTTTTAACAAATATTAATCACAAAAAAATTTATCTAAGTGTACATGGTGTGTCAGCATGTTATCTTAGATGCAAAGGAGCCAAAATCACTAATTCATTTAAGTTAATAGTAATGTAGCAGAAGCATGATTTAAATTATTTTTGTTCCTGTTGGCTTGTGGAAATGATCTGAGACAAATATAGGCAGTATATCTGTATTTTAAGGATTCTATTGTCTCAAGATACTACTTTCTGTAATAGGTTTGAGTACCTTAACAAAATTTGTTACAATGAATGGGGGTGGGAGGTCTTCACACTGATACAGGATAATATACTTATTTTAATAGTGGATAGTTTTATGCTTTATGAATGTTATGCTTATTAAAAATAGGTAATTTAGCAGCAGAAATTATAGTTAAAATATACTATAATTTAGATTTCATTACTTTCCCCAAATTTATTAAATACTCAGCGATAACTTGGAATTTCACCATTAAGTGTACATTGGAAATGTTACTGTAGGGTTTCAGTTTTCCAGAAAGGTGTATTTGGTGAGGGTGCAAGAGTGTAAGTCATTTGAATGTGGAAAAGAAGATTTTTATTTAAGATCTCAAATCAGGATTGGAGCCTCCTTGTGCTGGTCATTTTATAAACAAATAATAAATAAAACAAAGATGCTGTCTAAAAGAGCTTGCAATCTAAACAAAAAAGACTAACAAAAGGGTGTGGAGGAAGGTTGTAACGTACAAGCAAAGTGACCAAGATCAGGGATGGCAAGCCTCCTGTAAGATTCTTCTTTTATACATGGTTGGGGGGTAGAATGTTTGAGAGGAGGGTAGAGGGAAGGAATGAATTAAATAGAGCATTGGAATGGGAGAAGGAAGAACAATATGGAAGGGGACGGGAAAGATAAATGGGAGATGGAGGGCAGAAAAAGTGAAGTTACAACAGAGAGACTGTGGGAGAGGGCTGGATATTCTGACAAATGAATAATTGAAGATTAAAAAACTAGAGACTTCCATAGTAAAGAGTGCAGAATTGAGTCCCTTAACCACACATTTTTGCAAGTCAGATTGATTTTATGTGGAAAATAAAGTTTGGGGTAATATTGAAAAATCACTGTACGAATGCTATCAGTTCACAGTACTTTCATGTGAATTCCCAAGTGGTAAATTAATTTATAGAGAAGAAGTATAGACCAGACTTATATTAATTGTTTTTTATTCTCTTTTGAATAAGTAGGTGGCTATTTGGAATTTGCTACTTTTTAATATAGTGTAAGTTTCAGGTTCAAATCATTTTATGAAATTTATTTCATTAGGCTACTTCAGGAGAAAACACAGTAGTTCATGTTAGAACTGATGTGGTCTGATTATCTGTTTTTTCCCCCCATTGGTAGAGGGTATTCCACCTTTGTTTCAGATTTTAGACCTGTGAAAAGATATACATTCTATCAACAATATTCACGTATGTTAAAAATGTTAAGTATAAGACAAAAGTATATTGTTTCCACATCACTTCAGCTTCTCATTCAAGTGCTGTTCACTGAAAACCTTAATTGTTTGCTAAGAGTTACATTGGGTTTCATCCTACAAGGTACTGCTCACTTGCTAAGCATGTGAGTAGTCCCAGAGAAATCTATTCACAGGTTTAAAGTTAAGCACTGCTTAAGAGCTTTTCTGATTCCGGCTAAAAGACTTAATATTTTGCACAATTGAGCCCTTAAGTGCACACCCGTACATGTGCACACATATGTGACTGGAATGACATGTTCTCCAATTGCCTCAATAGTAAGACCTTTAGCTTATGTTGGTGTTCCTAATTTAAAACAAAATTCTGAAGTAGGAATACAGATGCTAGAAAAACAATTTATATGCAGTGCAGTACATTCTGGATTAATCAAGTTATTCAAAAAAAGAATTCAGACAAATTCAAAGGACTATATGATTACAGATCACAATGTAATTTTAAAATTGTAATGAGAGTAAGTTGTATGTGAACGTCTCTTTACAATTATTGTCCTGGGAATGAAGTAGAAGAGTGTTAATGTTTCATGTATTCAGTGAAAGATGATGATAAACTATACTCCTTTCACCTTATTAATGTTCTGTAATTTGATTTGCTGTCCATTTGCATTTTTCTCTGCTTACAGCCTTAGTAACCTGTGAGGAAGAGGTGGAACTGACAGTCAGTCTAAACACAACTGAATACTGAAAAGGTCAGAAATATCAGTAATGATAATTCTGATACCTCATTTTTGTGAGCAAATGGCACAACATGAATCCATTCTAATAACAGGGATTGTTGCAAAAATAGGAAAGTTCAGTGTTGCCATCTTAAACGAGGATTGCAAAGGGAAATAAATGATTTCCCTGTACATAGCTGTATCCAAAAGGGCTCCTCATTTTTTTTCTTTAAAAAACAAAAAACAATCCCCCTCCCATATCCTTGTTTTATTTTACATTAGAAATAACAGGTCTCAGTTTACTTCTTTTTATTGGACGCGACTCCGAAGCCGAAGTTGTTCAATGCTGTAGGGTACTTTGTGTTTTACCCCGTGTAGAACTTTTTTTCAACTCCCCAAGCCAAATAGCAAATAAATGCATTAGTCTTGCATCTTATGAGGGGTGTGTGGGTGTATGTGCATGTGCATGAGTAGATTTTTTTAGAGGGGTAGCCGTGTTAGTCTGTGTAGAGCAAAAACAATGAGAGTCCTGTAGCACCTTAAAGACTAACAAATTTCTGCAGGCATAAGCTGTCGTGGGCTGCATCTGATGAAGTGGGTTCTTGTGTTTTTGAGTTTCAAGGGATTGGAATTTTTTTTCACAGAAACGTAACTTCAAATTTAATTCAGCATGGTAGTGAATTGTATAGAGAATAAAAGTGTTCACAGCTTTGAATTTATTTTCGTATGTACTGTAACACTCCCTGTCAAAATATGTGAACAAACAATTCAGTCATATTTTGGTGCTTACCTAATATTTGTGATTTAAAAAAATATTCATTTGACATGCACATTCCTTGATAATTTTTGAGTCCCGTGTGCGCATGTGTGTAAGCAAAATTAAATGTGCTTTAAATTCATATAACTAAATACATTCAAATAATGTATAATACAAAACACATTTACAAGGGAAGCTCTCCTCTACGAGGAAAATACGTTTGGAGCCAATTAAAATCAAAACTCAGGTCCATTTCTCACAACTTTTATTTGGAAGGAGATTTTGTGAGCCTTTCTTGTTTATCCTTTAACCTCAGGGTATACTTTTTATGAGTGTTCTTTTTAAAGGTATAACTTCATTATCATAAAGGTTAACAGTACATGTGTAATATATGTAAAAAACCTAGAAGCAAGGGGTGAGGTCACCCTTCATTTGGTCTTTTGCTAGGGTGGTGTGAGATGGGGACCAGAAAAGAAAAGATTACCTGAATTTGCCATTTAAAAATACATGACTGCACGTTGCTAGGGGTAAGCATTGCCAGGTTCACAGAGGGAGGAGGGCAAAAAATAAAACAAATGAATATTCATGGCCTACAAGTAATCACTCCAGTAGAGGACAGTGGTAGAATTCTCATACCTAGTTGTCAGGATTCTTTTACCCTGCCCATCCTTTTGTACAAGGATAAATTGGCCACCAAGGGCAAGGAATGTAAACAAAGAGCTCTCAGCTTGCCCATCCGTTCATCTGTGGTGTTGGCTTTATGCAGCACAATTCAGTTAAAGATACTTGTCTCCTTGGCATTGCTAGGTCTCTGCTGTGCTTCTAGATATGATCTGGGCTGCAGCTGAATGTCGCTTGAAGTGGGGAGGAAATTTTTTTCTAGTGCAGCGTGTTGGTAGTAGAGTGTCATGTGAAGGATAGGGA
Source organism: Mesoclemmys tuberculata (assembly GCA_007922155.1). Taxonomy (NCBI): domain Eukaryota; kingdom Metazoa; phylum Chordata; order Testudines; family Chelidae; genus Mesoclemmys; species Mesoclemmys tuberculata. The sequence continues at coordinate 7,979,352 of ML675626.1, forward strand.
ATGCAATGCAACTGTGTACAGATGAATAAGGTTATATGGGAAGCAGTTAAGGACATGCCTTGTTAATTCCCTGAGATTTGTTTAGCGTTTTAAATTGTATTTGGTTTTTATTTCTTTCTTTGGGAGGAAGACGAGGACTTTTAGGAAGAAATGCATATTAAGAAGGGACGTAAGAGAGCAGGAAGCTGAATCTTATGGGTTTATTTCAAACCTCAGCCTTCCAAAAGTATGTAAGGTCACCAGGATTCATGGTTGTGGCTACACAAAAGTTGTCTCAGTAAAGAAGTTAAGACTGAATATTTGGGAATAGGGCAGGTATCTGCTGCCGATGGATGCTTGCACAAATGTCACTCTCAGATTTGGAAGCTGCCTTTTTAGGGGTAATATTTACCTTTGTATGGCAAAGAATTATGCCTGTGCTAACTTAACTATATGCCCAATGTAGTTTCATTAGAATCAACAGGACTATTCTCAGTGCATAAAATTAGGCAAGTGTGCAAGTCTTTGTAGAATCAGGACTTTTGTGTTATCATCTGTGAAACAAGTCCCCTCATCTCCCCCATTCCCCACTTTTTTTTTAAAGTTCTCCCCTTTCCTTCATGTCATCCTTTTTTGTAAGATCTTAAAGGCAGGAGCTGTTTGTTTTTTTCCTCTCTGTCAGTACTGCCCTTTAGCATATTTTCAACTTGACTGAAATTCTTCCTTGGCTATTGTTGTATATAGCACCTGTCATCAGTACAAAATAGCTGTATGTCATCACAGTAACTAACTATCAAATACGTAAGAACAAAGTACAGGCTACCACCTAAATAACAACTGGCACTGGGAAAAATAATAAAAAAAGACAGAATAATGCTTTAAGATTCAACACTTTTTAGAATACATATATACTTTGTTGTGGAATACAATTGGCCTGCAGTCTGGGAAATACTCAAGATTAAAAATCATGACTGGCCTGGATTTCATGCAGAAGGGACCCCAGTAGTTTTGTATGGTTTAATCAGCATATTCAGCTGGATGAATGATAATGGATGCTCTCTCCTCTGCTCTTGGGAGGCAACTTTCCAATATTTTCCAAAAATATTGAGAGGTGATTTTTGAGGCTTCTTTGTGGTGCCATAAAGAAACATTTTCCAGACTTTCTTGGCTCTGAGAAGCACCTTTTTGCACACTTTGGTCTTCCCAGTTCCCCATTTATCTCAGCTATGCCTCATTTCATACCCAAACACACCTGCAACCTAAACAGAGCAGCATTTACCTTGCTTTTATTGTTGTACATAATTTTCATACGAAAGGCTGAATCTAGCAACTAAGGCTATAGAAAAAGTTATCTGCTAAAGAAATTAATCCTAAATCAATTGGTTCCTTGTATGACTACTAGTTCTCTAGTGTCCCTCATTTTGAGCGTTGGCTGGGTGAGAGGTATGCTTTTAACAGCATGAAGCAGTGACAGCTTGGAATGTGATGACTGAAAGATGAAATATTTGAGGAAAGATGTGAATTGTGGGGAAGGGAGGGGTAATTTGACTACAAATGTTATCAAAATGTCTGCAACTCACTTTCAGTGAGTTGTGTGTCAGTGGCACTACTTCATTATTGTGGCTGCTATTTTTCTGCTACTCATAGCAGGGAAATTACCAAATAGCATACTATGCAAATGAATATTACTAGTTATCACTAATAAAACAACTTCCCCTTCTGTTGGGCTCAAATTACTTCACAAATACTAATTAATTTAGCTTCATGACACCCCTGTGAATTAGGGAAGTATTACCATTTCCATTTTATAGATGAGAATAAACAAGTATAAAGAGATCAAAGGGGAAATCTTGGCTCTGGTGAAGTCAATGGGAATTATGCTATTGAGTACATTCATGTTAGTGTTTCACCTTAAGTGAGTGGCTTATGCACCATGAAATTCTATGGCAGAGATAGCAATGGAACCAATATTTCTGGAATCTTAGTCCTGTGCTTTGAATATAATCCTTCATGTAATTTGTCAAATTAGGTGAAAATCTTTTCCAAAAAAAGGCCCGTAAAAAGAAATTTCCAATTCCAGGAGCTGAGAGGTTCAGGAGGGAAATTGTAGATACCTAAAAATCAGGGCATAGATAAGAGGCAAGTGACCCAGAATAAGTACTGTTTTCTATCAACAGTCATCTTAAATTAAAAAGAGACAAAAAGCCTTTTGTGAAAAAAATGAACAGTTATTGTTCTCAAGCAACAGCAGTTGCAAGTATCTTTTAAAGAATTACTTTGTCACTTGGCAAATTTATTAACTGATATTTGCTTTAAATGAAAATATTTAGATCATGATATCAAGATGAAAATGCTACATTTAAAAATAGTCAGTCAGAGTTAAGGTCATTGATTGTGATACAATATGCATTTCTTTATACTTCATAAAATGCATTAATTTATTATGTGGGCTGTGTAAGATTTAGTATTTCCTCCACACTCTATTTCCTTATTTTTAAGTGCTTGGACTTTATAAATGTGATGTGATATTTTATGTCCTGGGCCACTACATATTAGTCTGAATTGACACCATGTCATCTGCTGTGTGTGGAATATGTAATATCATTATATTTCAGTGTGGAGAGATGGATATGGAAAAGGGAGGAGGGTTGGAGGTAAATTGTCATTGTTCACTTTCATCCTCAACTAAAATGAAGATCTGATTTGGTTTTATAGCATGATAGGTAGGAAAGTAAATTGTGTTATATGGAGGCCGTTTTGAAATGCACTCTATGTTGGGTTGCTTTGAAAACTCAATTTTAGTATTTCAGTGCTCTCATTTGCAACTTCTGCATTTTTTTTACAATGTATTCAATACCACTTTAGCCACAAACATCCTCCATACAAGTAGACATTTTAGAAAGTACCATTTCATTGCTTAATGCAGAAGGTCACACTGCCCCATGCTTAGGATGAAACTACAGATAGTGCTGTGAAGGAACTAAATAACAGATAAGGCTAGAGAATTGGGGTACTATAGCCACTTAATCAATTTCTCTCAACTGTTTAAATGCAATAAATTCTTCACTTTTGATACAGTATTGCATAAAATAAGTGTTTGAGCAAACCTGCCTGTGGTGTCACAACTTTGATTTTAATAAGTAAAAAATTGTGTTAAACAGATTGTATTTGCTGTCATAAAGAAGGACTTCGTTAGGATTATGTGCTGTACACTGGAAGCCATTTGCAGTCCACAACATCATAACCAATTTTATCCAACAATAAACTAGCCTTAATCATTACTATAATACTCCTACACCTCTATTATTATACAAATACCTTGTGAAGAACACTCTCACAATCCTTAATAATAAGGATTATTCCAAATAGTGTTTTTGCTAACCAAAATAGTTTTGACTGATTGTAGCAAAATAGGTTTGCTTTATCCTCATCATTCAGTGTTTGTCTTTATCTCTCCATGTATTTATGCTGTGACGATCACTGTGGTGTCCAAACACCTTTAATTTAGGTACTGTAATGACTGGGAAGAAATAATATGTATATCCTATTCTCTCCTGTTTAGGCCTACCACAACCTCGCTTTTCTGAAGCATGTATCTCTTCCCAATCTCCGTCTTCACTTTTACTGGGGCAATAAGCCAAAAATCTGCAGGATCTGAACACTAACTGGGGGGGCTCAAGCACTGCTCTGGGAATCAGAGCACAGGAAGAATATATGCAAAATCTGTGACCATGTAGCTTCTTATGCTTTTCTGATATTCCCCTTTCTCCCTCTACTACACTACCTCAGCTCCTTCTACTACACTACTACACCTATTACTACTTCTATTTCTACTACACTCCTACACTGCTCCTTACTACACTACCTCAGCATCTCTGTGATGCAAAGCCTGACTGTCGGTTGGCTTTCCCACAGTGCAGGAATAAGCACAGGAGTCTTTGGTTTTCTTTCTTAACTGGTGATGCTTTTAACTTCCAGACCATTTCAGTAAGTTCCCAGTTGTGTCTCACTTATATAATACATTAATGTATTTGACATAAGATGAGAATAATAGTATTGTATAAATAAAAGCCTCAACTTCCCTTGGCTATCTATTTATTTAGGTGTCTGAGTTTAGAACATTTATGAAAAATAATATATATGTCTCTCTCTCTTACGCATTTGCAAGAAACACGCCTTACTGTATGCACTGGTGTGTTTCTATTATTTGATCTTTGCCACATGGCCAAGACTAGTGCTTTGCTATCTAAACAATTCTATGTATTCATTGTTGTCTTCAAAATGAATAAATTCCATGAGTCATGGCAACTTTTCCTTTACAACACTGAACACAGATTTTTTTTTAAAAAGTGTAGGCAGCTAAAATAAAACTGAATAATAATAATAGCCTAAAAGGATTAGAGCCACAACTGTTTAAACAGAAAAAGGCCTTTCTGCTATGAGATCTGGTCAATAAATCCCAGATAAGTACACACTAGAAAAATTGTAAGATATCTCATGACTTCAGTGTCATGGGCTTCTAGTTTCCTGAGGGAAGAATTCATATCAATACTATTAACTTCCCAGTGCACTGCTGTCTGTGTGTGGTGTTGAAATGAGCGAAAAGGTATGAATGATTGATAGTATGAGGTTCTCCCAAAGTAGGAGTAGGCTACTTGGAAGCTTTCTTTAATATCATATTTTTATATACAACTTTGGGTCAACCCAGGCCTTTAATATACATATCTGACCGTAGCATGGAAGAACTATTGATTCTGTTCAGACAGACAGCTACCTGAATGACTTATTTATGTAACTATGCAGCTCTCAGATGCTTTGTAGGTGGGCTACTAAGACTATCACAGTTTCCTGAAGAACAGCTAACCAAAAACTAAAAAAGTAACAGCAACAAAATTTTTAAATACATCAGAAGCACGAAGCCTGCTAAATAGCCCATGGGGCCACTGGACAATTGAGATGCTAAAGGAGCACTCAAAGAAGATAAGGCAATTGCAGAGAAACTAAATTAATTCTTAGAATCGGTCTTCACGGCTGAGGATGCGAGGGAGATTCCCAAACCTAAGCCTTTCATTTAGTGAAAAATCTAAGGAACTGTTCCAGATTGAGGTGGTGTTAGAGGAAGTTTTGGAACAAATTAAACAGTAATAAGTCACCAAGACCAGATGGTATCTGCCCAAGAGTTCTGAAGGAACTCAAATGTGAAATTGCAGAACTACTAACTGTGATATGTAACCTATCATTTAAATCAGCTTCTGTAGAAGATGACTGAAGGGATAGATAAAGTGATGCTAATCTTTAAAAAAGGCTCCAGACATGATCCTGGAATGTACAGGCCAGTTAGCCTAACTTCAGTACCAAACAAATGTGTTGAAGCTATCATAGAGAACAGAATTATCAGACACACAGATGAATACGATTTTTTGGGGAAGAGTCAACATGGTTTTGTAAAGGGAAATCATGCCTCACTAATGTACTAAAACTTTTGAGGGGGTTAACAAGCATGTGGACAAGAGTGATCCACTGGCTATAGTGCACTCAGATTTTCAGAAAGCCTTTGACAGGGTCCTTCACCAAAGGTTCTTAAGTAAAGCAAGCTGTCGTGGGATAAGAGGGAAGGTCCTCTCCTGGATTGGTAACTGTTTAAAAGATAGAAAACAAAAGGTAGGAATAAATGGTTAGTTTTCAGAATGGAGAGAGGTAAATAGTGGTGTCCCCCAACAGTCTATACAAGAACCAGTTTTGTTACTCCAACCAAATTCTAGCAATATGATGCCGTTACTTCACAGGCTTCAACCTTAATTCTGCCACCCTTTTGCCTTTCTGTACACATTCTTTTACCAAATTATTTCCCTCAAAACTAGTAGTATGGATGTTGGGGGTAGTAGCTGGTTGTGCTTGGAAAGGCTGACATTTTGGTTACATTCTGGTAACATTTTGTGTGCAGAAGGTCAGTTAAAGAAAGTGCATGAAGACAAGCATTCCTAGGGATGCAGAATGAAGGTTGTAGTTCCTGGGCTGTGGTATACAGTAGTTGTGGAAATAATAAGGTGTATGCTTCAGGAAGGAAGAGTAGAAGGTATGTATTGGTATGTGGCTTAACTTCTTGTTTCTTTGCTTTTCTGTGTTTGTTTGTTATATTTTATGCAACTGCGTCACAGCATATTTTTTTGTTACTTTTTTAATATCGTTCGGTATTTTAATGCCTAATTGAAGATGAAGATTTGATGAGGGAATTGAGGCAGATCTCTGGAGGTTAGAAGTGCCGATAGATAAAGTTTTCTGTCAGCAGCTGCCCAGGAAACCCTTATGTTCCAGTTTAGGATATGCTGTAGGACAAAAACAAACAGAAAAGTAAAGCTCCTGATGTGGGGAAGGCTTGTGTGTGCCCATTCGCCACCAGTCAGGCTTGTCTTCACAGCCCAAACTTTTCCTTATAATGTGAATAATCACTAAAAATGACCCTGAACCTTAACCTCATCCCCTCCAACAAAAAGCCCATTTTATCAGATTTACTTAGGATTCTTCTCTCTGCCAGATGTTGTGTAGCTAGACAGTGTTTTTAAAGAGCTTCAGTCACGAAAGATAGGAATGCCAAGGACAAATTTCATCCAGAGTCCAATTTCTCTGGTCATATTTTAAGTACTATTCGGATTTGATTTACTTCACAATGAGGAGAAAGGTGAGATTTGGCTATGAGACTTGTGCTCTTAAGTTTTAGATGCTTTTGAAAATCCCGTGCAGTGAGTACAAAATGGAAAGAGGAGTAATTGTTTAGTCCACTAAGCTTTTATTGCCGGGACCCTGAGGTCAAATTTTGATTTTTAAATCACAAGTTAAAAATAAATATAAAAGAGGTGGTTTCACTCACTATATATGAATTTCATAAAATTACCATAAAACTCCGCACATTTGACATTCATAAAAGCCTAAAGCTCGAAAGCACATGGCTGGTGCAGGTCAGGCTGTAGGTGTTTTGCCATATTTGTGTGAAGAAGTTGGCCTATCCCCTACCTACACTGTTTGACTTATGCCAGTGCTAATTTTCCCTTTCTTCCTTCTGCACTACATTCTCAATTTATTTGTGAGAACGGAAAAGTTAATTAGTAAAAATTACCAAGCTGGGTTTCCTTTTAAAAATTAAGTGCATCTCTGTTGCCCAATAGCTGAATATCTGGCTTGCAATGTTTTAAAAAAATTCAAACAAAAGCTTATCTTGTCTATTCTAATATAACTGAAAACTAGCACTGTGTTCCTGGAGCCCTAAACCTGTTGGTAGAAGAGGAAGTGTCAGGAGATCCCATTTATAATCAGAATGATATCCAAGGATGCAATAAGAGAAGTAGCTAGTAATTTCATAGCAGATCAACATAACACATCCATGACTAAATTAGAGTAGTTCCAAATAATATACTTCTGTAAACTCCCAAGAAGCTCTCTTAAGTACTTTTAAATATATATATTTGTTCCCATACTACTCAGAGAGATCCAGTATTTATAACTTAGTATTGCTATGTTTTCTTATTACTCAAATTTGTTCCCACTTTTAATTTCTGAGTTGACTTTGTAATATTTTTCCTAGGCATAGATGTTTGAACAGTGGTCTTTCCCACTGCAAAGATAACTTGGATTGGTGAGACAGATACCATTGTACTTTTTCAGACATATGATATTCCCCTGAAAGAGAAGACCTAATAATTGCTAATTTGATACAAATGAACTTCATGCCACTCTTTTTTATTTCAGAACCTAAGAGATGTAATTTAGACTCAATAAGGTACAATGATAATGAAGTATTTTAAAATGTATGCATTTAGGTTCATGCATATAGAGAAAATAAAATATATAAACATATATAAGTTGTTCCCCCTCTCCTTCCTATATTCGATATTCACAATGGGCACAATCAAAATGATTTTACCAGTAGGTAAATATGCCTCATTGTAAGAGTGCCACTGCAACCTATGCTATTTTTCTCCAGCACATCCTAGGAATTTTTGTTCAATGCATACCAGTGGCACCTTCCTTCTTATGTTTCCCTGCTGCCTTCTCCCAACAATCCTCCACCAGCTTTCCATTAGCTCTCTTCACTGGAGGTTAATTGGTAAGGAACTGGAGATCTCCTCAGGAGCCCCTTTTACTCCCTACCAAGGCCTGAGTCGTGATGTAAACCCACAGATCCTGCAAGAGAAAAGGAGCTTGTTTTTATCTAGATCATAACCACGTATGAGGCTACCCATGCACATCTGTGGCAGAGTAATTCTAGCCGCAGGCAGCAGTGTGTTTATTTGAGAGGGATTTTGCATCGATGATTGGCAGACAAAGCACAGAAAAGCCTCCCATGAACACTTTAACAAAAAGTGTTTAAAAAAAATGATTATCACAGTCAAAATTTGTCACTTAATATTATTTTTAATGCATTTCCTTTTGTAAGATATAACATTTGGAAATTAGATTTTTAATTTTTTATTGTTTCTTTTGATTAACATAAAATGTCTCCTTTACATCACCGGGGCATTAAGAAGGTTGTGGAAAATGTTAAAAATAAATGCATAAAAATATCAGTTATATACAAATATTTGAAGGAAAATACTAGATTCAAACTAAAAATTTTAAACGCAAATGACATAGGTGCCTACGTCCCATTTTCAAAAATGATTTAGGGACAGATTTTAAATGGTATTTAGGGACCTAAGTCCCATTGATTTCAATGTACTCAGGAGGCTGTCTTACTGAAAGTTTGACTTAGGCTCCTAAGTAACTTAGGTACTTTTGAAAATTGTACTGAGTTCACACCCATAGTTCTAGGCAGAAAGGGTTCTGTGGAGCAAAATGTGGCATTTGGTGGGATGTTTTTCTTTTAATCACTATGTCCTCTTTTTTTTGTTTGTTTTCTAATAACATTGCAGCAAACGTGGTGTTACATATAATGTGGACACGCATCTGCATTTGGCATCTTTCTAGCTGTTTTACATATATATAATTAAATATTTCTTTTCTTTAAATTACTTCATGGAGAAACAGTAAGGTTGTTAATGGGGCATAATTACAAATGGGGATGAAATCTTGTCTCTTTTATAATTATACAATGGGATAGTGCTTGTGTGCCATTTTAACAGATTCTATTATCCCATAGCAGAATATTATATATCATTGTGTATGTGTGTTGGACAAGAGATTCTAGAACAAAATAAAATTCTGGTTCCCCTAATTACCTGTGTCTCCGAGACTAAGAATGGAATTCCTGGTATTGTGAGCGCTGCAATTACCTGTAGACTGCCTCCAGATCACATAGGCCTTGTCAACACCAAGGGAATTTCTCATTCCTGGCAATGCCAGCTCCACCTGTTTTAGCAACGCTGGTAGAAGTAGTGGAGACAATGCTGGCTGTTGCTGGCATTTTCAGCGCTATGGTGATTAAACATGTTCTGAACGGTGTTAACTTCCGTAATGCTTAAAACACTGATGGCAGCCCACAGCCCTTTTGTTCTAGAGCACCCAACCCTGCTAATGCCAGCAGAGCTAAACTGCTTCCCCACTCCACCAAACTTGTTACCAGGTCAAAGAAAGCTAGTCAGTTGGTTTGACATGATTTGACAAATCTTTGTTGACTGTTACTTATTATCCTGTAGGTGCTTGCAAATCAATTGCTTAATTATTTGCTCCATTATCTTTCCAGGTACTGAAGTTAACTAAGCGATCTGTAATTCTCCAGGTTATCCTCATTCCCCTTTTTATAGAATGGCACTATATATGCCCTCTTCCAGTCCTCTGAAATCTCTCCTGTCTTCATGAGTTTTTAAAGATAATCTCGAATGGCTCAGATATCTCCTCAGTCAGCTCTTTGAGCATTCCAGGATATATTTCATTAGGCCTTGCCGACTTGAAGACATCTAACTTGTCTAAGTAATTTTTAACTTGTTTTTTCCCTGTTTTAGCCTCAGATCCGATTTCATTTTCACTGGTGTTCACTATGTTAGGTGTTCAATGGCTACTAACCTTTTTGGTGAAAACTGAAAGAAAAAAGGCATTTAGCACTTTTCACCATTTCCACAATTTCTGTTGTTGTCTTTCTCCCCTCGTTGAATAAAGGGCCTCCCCTGTGCTTGGTTGTTGTCTTGCTTCTTATGTGTTCCTAGAAAATTTCATCACATTCACTGACAAATAAGTTAATTATATGCCACCAAAAGGCCCATTTTCAGGTTTTCTGGTGAAGGGGAGAGCCTTCCACCAATCTGTAAATGACCTTCAGTAGTACTAGAAAAGAGAATCAACTCTGTACATTGAAACTTCTTTCAGTGAAGAGAGCTTCAGGCTTTGTCTACACTAGAAGGTTTGTCAATGCAAGTTAAAGAGATGATCAAAAAGCTTTGTAATTACAACCCTTTTGCCTGTCTGTGCAGCGCTCATTGTGTACATGGTGGATTTAGGGTATTTGGCCCAGGTTTTTAAAGTATTTAGGCATCACTTCACTCAGCTTTGCAAGGCCAACATGATTTAGGATCCTAAATCTTTTTCAAAAGGGATTTAGGCCCCTTAGTCCACTGTTGATGGGATTTAGACTCCTAAATGCTTTTTGAAAAAGGTTTAAGGCTCCTAAATCAGTTAGGCATTGTGACACAAAGCACTGCAAACCTGAAAGCACTTGAAAAATCTGAGTCTAGGAGCCTAACTCCCTTTTGAAAATAAGAATTAGCCATGTCAGTCATTTAGGCCTTGCAACACTGAGAAGAGAAATGCCTAAATATCTTTAAAAATCTAGGCTTTTGTTCATACAAAGGAAATAATTTATATAATTATGTATGTATAATGACTCCTAAATTGAAAAGCACCCTGATGTGAATTTACAGAATGCTTAAAGAACCTGTAAAACATAATTGAATTAGGTTGTAAGAATCAACAATCTTTGTATGCCACGGAGGGCATTCTTTTGTCAGGGGACTAGCAGCGGAACATGCAAGTTTAACACGTCCTGTGACTCGGACCAAAAGGAAATACCTTTTCCCCAAGCTGCTGGCTAACAGCTATCAGCTTTATATATAAAAATGGGTTTAAATTTTTTTTAAAAAGCATAGATGTTTCTATTAGGGAGGCCATTGTATGCCATTTTATGATGCGTATTCCTATACAGGGCCTTAGACCTTGAAGATCTGTTTGGTATTCCTGTCAGATAAAAAATAGACTAGAATAATGGAAAATTCACAGGTTATTCTGTAAAAAGAAATCCAGTTTCTTGGGCTGACAGTTTCTTAAAGCTGTGGACCTTGATGTTTTAATCTCATGCATTTTGATAGTGCTTGGTATTCATAACTGGTAGGTTTGATAAATTTTTAACAAGGAAGTTGAAGATTATGAGACAACACAAGGGGAGCTTTTGCATTTTGCACCTTGTACTCAAGCCTTCAGGTTTAATTTTCACTTTTTTGCATCAAGAGTATTCCTTGGAGGAACACAGACCGGATCACATGTTGCCCAAAGCTGGCTTTAGTTTATATTATTAAAAAAAAAAGGCAAAGCCCAATACACACCCATAGAGTTAGCTTCCCAAAATTCCTTTTTTAGTGCAGGCAGTAATATCAGTGCTTGGGCAGCAGAATAGAGATCAGTTTAAAACTAATATAAATATACATTTATACTATTGTGAAAACTCATAACCTATGGGATAAATGTTGTCATTTCTACAGAAGTGAAATAATATATATCAAGAGAGGAATGCATTTAAAAAGGATATATCCTAGTACTATTGTGGAAAGAAATTCTCATAAGATAGCTTTAAAACAAACAAAAATGAGGTAATAAAAAATTAAACTGAAACAGCAGTTTGAACTCACAGTTCAATTTATTTTAATTTGTAGTATAAATATTTTATTTATGTTTCAGAAAATTATATTAATGTGAGATTTGGGTCTCCAGAGTTACTTTTGAAATAGAGAAGCGTCTAGTTTTGTTCTGTCGTAACTTTTCTTTTTGATGCATGAACCTATTTCAATTAAAATACATTTATTAACTGTCACGGAAGTATTATAAAAGAGTGTGATATGCATCTTTGTATTTACTCAGATGTGAACATTGGTTCCAGCTACTTACTTTTCATTAAGAATAAATTAAAATCGGAGACTATAGAGTGATGACATGAGTTAATTGCTCAGGAGATAGTAACAACAACTCATACTAGAGATACCACATTAATATGAGCAAGAGAAAATGTGTTGATAGCCATTTGTAGTTAAATAAGGTTCAGTCTTCAAACACTACATAATAAAGTGCTTTCTACGATGAGTAGTCCCATTAAATTCAGTGGGGCTACTTACAATAGTAAGGGCATGTTTAAGGGCTTTGCTGAATTGGAGACTAAATGGATAGTTAAACTACTATACCATCATTCCCAAATTGTTATCATTCCCCCAACCTTCCCTGTAACCTTTTTTTTTTTTTTTTACAGCATGCTTAATTTTTTTTAAATATGGCTTTTTTCATAGACTCATAGGTCAGAAGGGACCAATATGATCATCTAGTC